>JAVIAB010000108.1:59147559-59747559 GCA_032433765.1 Megaustenia siamemsis
AGGTATCCAGTTAACATCAAATGAACATCGACAAATACTTCTTCCAGATTAAAAAAAAAACAACTCCTGATACAATCACAAGTACTACAGACACAACGTCCACATGGAACTGTGCCTAGGTGTTTGTGATTTGAGCGGGGGAGGAGGCTCCTGAAAAGATAGTCTCTCAGACCCCTGTTGCATTAAAGTAACCCGAGGAAGATGACCAAAAGGTAGACGTGTTGTGGGATCAGAGTGGAGAATGAAGCGGTACCGGTTAATGATCATCACCGCAATTAAGTTATGAGGGTGGTAGTTGCGGGTGAATTTAGTCCTATTATAGGAGCGGCAGTTTGATAGAGTGAGTCCTTTCTGACGGGAAATACGTAGAGCACGATCAAAGGCAGAATGGAGGACCGAAACAGGATAGCGACGGCGACTAAAGAAACTTAACATCAAGTGAGCCTTTTGGATAAAATCATTATCGTCCTGACAAATACGGCGATGTCGTAACAACTGAGAGAATGGAATCTCTGCAGTGAGCTGGAAGAGACGAGGTGTAGAGAAGATAACAATGGGCATCTGTGGGTTTATAGATTAAAGAAGTGTGGAGGCTAGATGTGCCTAAGGAGACTATCAGATTTAGAAAGGTGACGGATGAAGTAGTGATATCTGATGTAATCTTGATGGATTTAAGAAAGTTGCCAATGTAGTCCATGAACCTGGAGATGTTATCTTCCGGCAAGTCTGTCAGTCAAAAGTCGTAATCGATATACCAGAAATATTTGAGTGGAAGGGGTCCACGGTGTGAGTTGACTATTTGGTGTTCTAGGTAATCAGTGAACAGGCAAGCGTAACTGAGGATCATCTTGGTTTCCATAGCAACACCACTGACGTAGTTATCACATTTACCATTGAATTGGAAAATATGAAGGTAATAATATAATAAAATATTAATATTAAGAGAATAAGTTCAGTGAGGCGGAGGAGAGTAGAAGTGTCAACCGATGGATATTTTCGTTGATCGAGAAAGAACTGAAGAGATATTACGCCATCGGTGTGAGGGATAGAAGTATACAGAGAACTCACGTCGAGGACGAAACGTATGTAGGAGCGTTTTGGGGAATTGGAGAGAGAATATAAGAAACTAAGGGAATGGTTCATCTCTTTGACATAGGTGGGAAGCAATTCTACAATAGGTTGGAAAATGATGTCCAGATAGGCGGATATATGTTCCATGGAACAGCTGCAGGCAGCTACAGACAGCTGCAGGCTGCATTCTTCATTCTTTGGCAGCAGGTGTTTCAGTTTTGGAAATTTGTCATTCCTGAGAGTTTGTAAAACATATAGTGCATCTGAAAGTGTGATAACCTGGTGACTGTCTATGCTGTAGAAGTGGAACAGCTTTCTTTATGCAGCCTAAGACTATGGTTGCAAGTTTCCAGTTGAGAAATAAACTTCTGTCGCATTTTGAGTTTTGGACGAATATCATGATACATCCATTTTGAAATGTGTAGTTTGTCCCATTCCGGTTGTTGCATTAAATGTATTGAACCTTGAATTAAGAAACGGTTTAACATTATTTTAAAACATTGAGACTGTAAGGGTAGATACGAGCTTGGAAATTTTAGTAAATGCTTTAAAAGACATATCTTTTACTGATACCCGCAGGGAAAGAGAAGGCAGGAATAACACAACAAAACTTACTGAAACAAATCCTTACTAACTGAGATCTCAAAGATAAATTACACTCACAGAAGGTTGGAGCAGACAGTGAAGGGGAGTAGAGATTACAGTGCGTCTGTTGATGCTTTGTCGGCAAAGAAGATGGCAATATGGCAAAAATAGAACAGAACAGAATTGTTAGAATATAATAGGAGAAGACAGAATACAAATGATAAGAGCAGAATAGAATATAAAATAGTACATTAGAAAATAATATAATAGAAGCAATATAATAGTAAGAGAAAATGTAACAATTAAAAACAAGTAGAATCAAATGGGGTAGGAATAAAATAAAACAGATCACAACATAAGAGAATAGTATAGAATGGAATAAAATATAAAAAAGGGTAAAAAGGCACACGCTAAATAAAGGAATGGAACAGACTATTTCAGGAAAGAAAAAAATAGAATAGAACAGGATAGAGTTTAAAGAAAATGAAAACGTTTGAATGAACACTAACCTAGAACCTGGACCGCTTCGTTGCTGAGCTCGACATATCTGGAGTAGTGTTCCCTAATTCGACGTGTCTGATTTCGATAGTTCACCCATATATTTGCAAATGAGGCCAAGTTGTTTCCTATAAAGTGAGTGATAGATGGCAAAGCAAAGAATTTTATAAAAAGTTAGTGCATAGTGTCAAATTGCAAAGCATTTACCAGTCTGTAAACTAAGTTATAGTTATAGTTACAGATATAGTTATAGTTATAGGTGTAGATATAGATATAGATATAGTTATAGTTATAGATATAGTTATAGTTATATTTATAGTTATATATAGTTATAGTTATAAATATAGTTATAGTTATAGATATAGTTATAGTTATAGTTACAGTTACATATATAGTTATAGTTATAGATATAGTTATATTTATAGATATAGTTAGAGTTATAGTTATAGATGTAGTTACAGATATAGATATAGATATATATATAGTTATAGATATAGTTATAGTTATAGATATAGTTATAGTTATAGATATAGTTATAGATATAGTTATAGTTATAGTTATAGATATAGTTATAGTTATAGATATAGTTATAGTTATAGTTATAATTAGGGCTCGGATTTTCATGAAATGTCATATTTTTTTCCTGAAGCATATTTTCAGTTTTAAGTTAATTTCTACATGTTTCAAGCATTTCTGAACAATTTTAAGCTGTTTTTATTTGTCATATAAATGCATATTTTGACCATAATTTTGATGAGGTCATATTTTGCCTGAAATTGGAGATTTAGGTCATATTTAGGTCATATTTTGGTCATATTTAGGTCATATTTAGGTCATATTTTGGTCATATTTTGCATATTTTCTGGTGTACTCAACTTTCTGGTGTACTCCGTTTGCTTATCAATGTTAGCACATCTTAAACTATGTTTAGAGACAAATTGTGAGGATTGGCTATATTTCTGAATGTGTGTATTAGTGAATATGTGCGTGTGTGTTTCATGCGACTGTAGGGAGAGGAAGACATCAGTCAACTCTTTGATGTCAGTCGGCATCTGAGAATAAAAAAGGGAGTGACATCCGCTCAATACTTCAAAAGAATTTTCTGGGTTTTGTTTCGAAAGTAAATTGTAGGAAACAATTTCAAATGTTTCAACGTCTGGAGCGAATATTCCTGGATTTGTTAAATCTTCCAGTTTCAATTTAAACCGTTTGGCGCCCATTTGTATGTTACAATTATTAATTTGCCATTTGCAACAGTGACTGACTACATGATCTTGTGCTCTAGCTCATAGTTATATAATAGTTATATTGTTTATGGTTGATTCACTGGAATAACTTTGCTTTACAATGCCTAAAGTGTCTAATTCTAATGGTGCAAAGTTGCGTAAATTTGTGCAGGAATTTGGTTCAAAAGTATTTAGTACCGATGGAGAAATATTGTACTGTACACTGTGTGAGGTCAAGGTTACAGCTGGAAAACGGTTTAATGTGCAACAACATTGCAATACTTCTAAACATATGAAATGTTTAAGTAGACTTTCTGAAATGGAAGGAAGACAAAGTTTATTACTTGAAAAATGTTCTGCTACTTCCTCTTCTTCATCGGGAAACACAGAGACCGGTTTTTATAAAGATTTGTGTCATATGATGGTTTCATCAAATATCCCTTTCAATAAATTGCACAATCAATATTTCCGACAATTTCTGGAGAAATACACTAGCCATCCTATCTCAGATGAATCTACTTTAAGGAAAAATTATCTCTCCAAATGTTATGAGGACATGTTAAATAAAATTAGAAATTCTATTGCAGATAACAAGATATGGGTTTCCTTAGACGAGACTACTGATGTAGATGGCAGGTTTGTCGCAAATGTTATAGTTGGAACTTTAAAAGGAGATCAACCAGGAGAAAAATGTGTCCTTAACTGTGAAGTTCTTGAAAGAACAAATCATACCTCCATAGCTGTTCTATTTGATAATTCCATGAAGCTGTTGTGGCCAAATGGAATAGAAAGAAATAATATCCTTCTATTAATAACAGATGCTGCTCCCTATATGAAAAAGGCTGCTAAAGGACTTCAAATTCTCTACCCGAAATTGATCCATATTACTTGCCTTGCTCATGCACTGCATCGAGTAGCTGAGGAAGTTCGAGGTAATTTTCCTGATGTGGACAAGCTTATTTCAAATGGGAAAAAAATATTCATCAAGGCCCCTCTTCGAGTACAAAAATTCAAAGAAGAAGCTCCTCAGCTACCACTTCCTCCACAACCTATCCTTACACGTTGGGGTACATGGCTGGACGCTGTAGAGTATTACTGTGAAAACTATTCAACACTGGATAAAATATTTAATGCCCTAAACAAAGACGACGCAACATCAATACAAGCAGTGCAAAGCTTATTTTCTACCAGACTATCACAAAATCTGACTTATTTAAAGTCAAACTTTTCTGCAATTTCAAAAGCAATAAAACGTCTGGAAAGCGAAGGGACTGCACTTTATGATGTATTAGATATTGTGAAACAAATTCAAACAGTAATAAATGGATCACGTGGTGAAGTAAGCAACAGGATTAAAGTAAAATTAGAAAGTGTTCTTCATAGAAATTCTGGTTATTTCTCATTGTGCAAAATTGCAGACATACTTAGTGGTAAACATGCAACATTTCAAGAGGATGAACCTGAACTTTCAGCAAATGATCTGACATTATTTAGATTTGCCCCTGTGACATCATGTGATGTAGAACGAAGTTTTTCAAAATATAAAACAATTCTCAGTGACAATCGACGATCGTTCAAATTTGAAACTCTAAAAATGTATGTTGTTGTCGGTTGCAATTGTACAAACAATGAAAACTGAGGAATAAATGTGGTAAGTGTTTTTATACATGCTTTGTTAAGTATTACTACTATGTAGGTACTATGACTACTATGTAATGCGTAAAACATGCAAACAATAATAATTTGCGTTTTTTTTTTTTTTTGGTTCATAAATGAGAAAAACCTTATGGTCATATTTCGGCATATTTAGCATATTTTAGGTCATATTTTGCCTTTTTTAGGTCATATTTGCATGTCATATTTCAGGATTTTTAGGTCATAAAAATCCGAGCCCTAGTTATAATTATAGTTATAGTTATAGTTATAGATATAGTTATAGTTACAGTTACATATATAGTTATAGTTATATATATAGTTATATTTATAGATATAGTTAGAGTTATAGTTATAGATGTAGTTACAGATATAGATATAGCTATAGTTACAGCTATAGATATAGTTATAGTTATAGTTGTAGTTATAGTTATAGTAATAGTTATAGATATAGTTATAGTTATAGATAAAGTTAATTTTATAGTTATAGATATAGTTATAGTTATAGTTACATGTATATTTATAGTTATAGATATAGGTATAGGTATAGGTATAGATATAGTTATAGTTATAGTTATAGTTATAGTTATAGATATAGATATAGCTATAGTTATAGATATAGATATAGTTATAGTTATAGATATAGTTATAGTTATATTTATAGTTATAGTTATTCAAAGGCCCCGGTATCGTTACAATTGAATGAACATTCATAATCACTTAACCGCCCGTGTCAGTGGAATCTTCAGAATTAACATTTCATCGAATATCCAAACAAAGGAAGGCAACTGCAGTCCCCATCATAGCAAACACAACACACGCCAAAAGGCATGTCATCGAAGCACTGAAAGTGAACGCAAATAAACTGTCCTTTGTCACACGATATCATCATTCATCGTAACCAATTTGAATATAGAACACCATCCGGATGAAACACACAGCTCACGGTGTGCACATAGCACTAATCTCAGAAGCTACTGCAGCAAGCCGTCGTTAAACTAAGGAACTATTAATTCATGAGCCATATGACTAAAGTATTACTAATAATCACCATGATACATGTAAGGAACAAAATAAAATCAGAAATAAGTGAGTGGCAATGCGGATTTGTGGAAAGAAAAGACACCAGTAATGATATATATAGGCCTGGAGAATATTGATTAAACATAGCTGTAGAGAAAAATCATCCATGTATGTGCCTTATAGACAAAACAAAAGCATTTGACAAAGTATACCAAGTGAAAAACATCAATATGCTGGAGAAATAAAACGTTTATGGCAAGGTTCTTAAAGTAAAAATAAATACATGTATGGGCAACAAACAGCGACCATAAGAATAAGCAACCAAATATGATATGACAGATCCAATATATAAAACAAGGAGTCAGACAAGGCTGTGTTCTGTCGCCGAATTTGTTTTCACTTTACAGCGGAAATATGAGATCAATAAAATGAATTGAAGTCAACGGTCACAACATAAACAATTTGCGATACGCGGATGACACAGTCTTAATATCAGTGACGTAGAATGAATTACAAGAAATGTTGAATATAATAATGAAAGAAAGCAACAAGAAAGGTCTCAGTCTGAAAATAGAAGAAGTTAGAAAATAGAAGTAATTGTCATATCGAAGAAACAATCATCACCATCAATCAGCAAACAAATAAACTGAACGCTTCTGAAGTAAGTGCAGATAGTCAAATACGTGGGAACAATAATAACATAAAATGAAATATGTATCAAAGATATAAATTTAAAAAAGCAGAACAGCTCAGACCGAAAAAAAAAAATTGTATTTCATAAAATGAAAAAAAAAATGTTTGTGCAACAAGTCTATATCAATAGAAGTGAGAAAGATAGTACATCGGCGCTATATAGTGTCAGTTCTGTCTTATGGAAATTGTAATCATGGAGGCGGGCTCTGTACGCATGCAATTGTTAGAGCCATTGCAGAAGTCAAAGTTACGTAAGGTCACCTTTGTTTATGTCACTGGACATGCTCCTGCATGTACGGGGAAAGAAAAGAGCGGACAGGTTGGCTAGTTGCGTTGTCGTTGAGGACGGTCAACCAATGGATCGGGCAGAGATCATCAATGCCCTCCGAGATGTGGAAAAGCACAGGACTTCGACAAACACAAATCCACGTAACTCCGTCGGATGAAAGAGATGGAAGTTAAGATGGCTACAGCCAGAAAAAAGAAACTTAGTGGGCGTGTAAGAAGACTTATCAACCAACACAGAACTGGAGTCGTCAGTCGCTGGACGCATCGAGACTTGCCGCGGAGGGGATCTGAGCACCTATGGACATGTTCGGAGTGCAATGATGATAACCCGCAAATAACTCAATAATCATTGGCGGTAGAGAAACAAGTGAACAGACGGTTAGAAGGTACAGAGATGGGATTTTTCATGAGACATGAAAAAAATATATAAAAAAAGGTATATTTAAAACATGTCGTTAGTAATGGACAGCACAAAATCAAATGACAGTGCGCTCATTAGGCTTTAAGCAGAAACAATAAACACATGTACAGATGTAAAAGTGAATAAAATTAACATTACATAGTTATCTGATAATAAAATATATATTTATAAAATAACATAATGAAATTAGAACGAGAAGGCTTTCAGCTGCTTGTGATCAAGTCCGTTGTCGAAAGAGCAACGCTGAGGCGACAAGGGAGGCGTTCACGTGAGCAGGTAATGGGGCTCTAACTGGAGCGGTTCTAAAATCTGCAGCGAGGGGGTGTGTTTGGATAAATGTACATGTCTACATACACCCATAGATGTATCCACACATAGTGCGCATACACAAAGTACAAAACGCTGGCTTTAAAGAATATAAGGGGTACCCAACAAGAGAAAAGAATGAAGTGGTTCAGAATGAGGTTCTCTGAGAGCACTAACACAAGTAAGGTACCGTGTAGTGAAGGTGGATTTTGCCAAACCTAAAAGTAAGCAACGTACACATAAGATCTGAAGGGACCACCAGGGGGTCGCAGTGAGGTCCAGTAGAATGAAACAGTGAATAATATAGGCGACATCATCTGCATATACAGTAAAGTCTCGATTATGCGGTACTCAATAATCCGGAATTCTCAATTTGACGGACTTTTTTTTTTTTTTAATTATTATAGGGAGAAAGCTTGAATCATGTTTTGTTCAGTTAAATTAAATGCCTTTATCCGGAAATCGAAAACGCTACAACACGGTTTGTGCGCTGCGCTTACTTCTACAGGCTCTATCATTACACAATATTGCGTTTACAATAGTGTATTTACAGTAATATACTTCAAATAGGAGCGAACATATTTTATTCAATCCAGACATTGTGTCTCCAAATATTCCAAGTAAAAGCGACAGACAGTCTATATCTTCACTTTTTCCCCCGACTAAATGTTTTTGTCGGGAAATCTTAGTCGTGCCAAAAACACTTATCTACATGATTTTACAAATTTGCTTAATTTTCTCATAGCCTGCTTTAGATCTAAAGTTGGTCATGAATTTGTCAAAAATATGGCGTTTGACAGTCTGACCGAACATTAGAAGCAGACGTATTGTTTGTGAAAATTGAAGAGCCCATAACTTTGATGATTATAAATCAAAGGTTGAGCAGCCGGCGTGCAGTGACATAGAGATGGTGAGAAGAAAGGGGGAGGGGTTCAAAAATTACCGACTGGAAATTCAAAAAGAGTAAGATACAGAGTTTGACGTTAGTTTGTCTCAGACATTTGTGCAAGCTGAAATTCGTTCCATCAGTATAAATTATACATGATATGCTATAAACGCATGTGTGCATACTTTTTAACGGAATACATTTTTGTGTTAAATAATGGCCTCTGCGAGTGCAAACCACACCTCAATTTCCCGCAAAGGTAAACGCAAGCGAACTGTATTGACACTGAACCAGAAGATTGAAATCGCTAGTAGACTTGAAAAAGGCGTTAATCGCAACGTTTTGATGACTGAATTTGGCATAGCCTCTTCAACATTATATGACATACGAAATCAAAAAGATGAGTTGTTTAAGTTTGCGTCGGAGTCTGAAAGCAGCAACAATATACACCAGAGACGAAGTATGAAACGGCCAAAATTTGAAAAACTCGACGACGTCCTTTATGTGTGGTTTTTAGAAAGAAGAAGAAAAGGAATGCCAATATCAGGACCCATGTTGATAGAGAAAGCTAGTGAATGTCACACGAATTTAAATATTTCTGAGCATTGCAATTTTTCAATCATGTTTTTTCATACATTTTGAGTTTGGTTTTCTTACTCTCGATTATCCAGAAAAATTCAATTATCCAGAATGGGTTCTTCCCCGAGCATTCCGGATAATCGAGACTTTACTGTATTAATTTTTATCTTTTTTTCAGAATTTCTCAGAAGAATGTTGAAAATTCCTCTGACGGCTAAAGAGACTAATGAAGATTCTGAAAGAGGCCAACATAAAAAGAGAGCTCCTGAAAACATCAAAAAGTAACACTCGGCACGTTTCGGGCACATCATGAGAAGAGGAAAGTTGGAATACTTGGATACATCTTCTTTCCACACATTTCACATTTCTTGGATACAACTGGCAAAATACAGGGAAAGAGAGATCACAGATGACAATGTAGACGATAATAGAAACTAGTTGTCATGACACAGAAAACAGTAAACAACAGAAGTGATACGATGCACTTTGGATAGACGATTGTGGAAGGACGGGATCGTCTAGGCCATCCGGTATGGCACATAATTATGATGACGAAAATAAGGTAGAAAGAAATGCAAGGCACGGCTTAATAACGATATATTGTGCTTGCTAAATAGAAGTTGGTCAAAATGATATATATATATATATATATATATATATATATTTGATAATAATAATAAACAATACATTTAAATATAACTTTGTGCCGTCAACTGCTACTAGGCCTATATTATTTTGTATACAAAACTGATATTTTTTTAAGCTACCATTTCAGATTAATGGACGCAAGAAAAGAAAAACATTTTCTTTGCGTTAAAATACAACAAAAAGCATGCGAAATTGATTAAACATTGATTTGCCGAATCTGTAGTCTTTAGTTTGTACTTTCGTCACCGCAGACGGACCATTCCCATATCCGCTCCGCCACCCGTTCCAGCAACCATCGAAGTGCTTGTCTACTGATTGTTCCTTTCCTTCATTGACTGACCGTGTTGTTTATCTTTACCTCTGAGGATGCTTTTCCTTATTTCGGCAATCGTGACGAAGTGTTCTACCAATCTTTTGAGGTGTTCTTTAACCTCAGTTTCTTTGTCATCGTCATGTGAGTGGTGTTCTGATTTGTTGGGTGGCCACCACAAAACGATCTTGTTAAGATCCCAAAAAAGGGCAATCTTAGAGATTGTAACAACTGGAGAGGCGTGACACTTTTGTCAGTTGCCTCAAAGTTATTTTGCAAAATCATCCTAAATAGAATAAAGGATTCAATAGACACAGTAATGCGTGAAGAACAGGCTGGGTTTAGAAAAGGGAGAAGCTGTCTTGACCACATTTTCACTCTACGACTTATATTGGAGGAACACATTGAAAAGCAAAAACCTTTTGTACTTAACTTCATCGACTTCAAAAAAGCATTTGATGGTATTCATAGAGATTCTTTGTGGAAAATTCTGAAGCAATATGGTTTACCATCAAAAATCATAAATATTATCAAAGACATGTATGATGGTTACACATGTGCAGTTCGAACAGAGGAAGGACTGAGCGAATGTTTCCCAATAGAAACTGGGGTTAAACAAGGATGTATTTTATCGCCCTTGTTATTTGGAATTGTTATGGACTTCATAATGAAGAAATGCTGCACTGGTAATAAAGGCATCGAATGGATACAAGGAGACCATTTGGAGGACCTCGACTTTGCTGATGACATAGTTCTCATCAGCAGTCAGAAAAAAACGATGCAGGAAAAAACACAAATGAACTATCATCAATAGCCAGCAAAATTGGGCTTGAGGTCAATCATGAAAAGACTAAAGTCATGAAAAGTTTAATTCCAACAAGTGACAAAATATACATGGAAAACAAACCAGTAGAAGAGATCGATCACTTTATCTATCTTGGAAGTCACATTGATCGAGAAGGGGATACGAGCGAAGAAATTAGAATCAGAATGGCTAAAGCAGCAATGTCTTTCAGAAGCCTTGAAAAGTTGTGGAAATCAAAACTCATCAGCACAAACACAAAACATAGGCTATTCAAATCAAATGTACTATCAAACCTTACGTATGCGTGTGAAAGCTGGAAAACAACAAGAGAAACAAAGTTGAACGCATTCGAAAATAAATGTCTAAGGAAAATACTTGGTATAGCATGGAACGAATTCAAAACAAACGAGGAAATTAGAGAAATCGCCAATCAACCACTAATATCTTCAGTAATAAAGAAAAGACGATGGTCATACGTTGGACATGTGATGAGAAGAGATAATAATCGAATAGCAAAGCAAGCCCTCATATGGGAAACAACAGGTAAAAGAAAAAGAGGAAGACCCAGGGAGACACTGAGAAGAACATTGATGAGAGAGGCAAGAGCAGCAGGAATCGGCTCCCTCAATGAGATAGAACTGCTTGCACAGAACAGAGACAGATGGCGAGATTTGATAGAATATCTTTAAAAGAAAACTGTTAGAACAAAAATTCATATAGGAGAAGGCGTATCTTGGTCTACGCCCTATGGGCCGGTTACGGCTCGAAAGGAATAACACACACACCACGAAAGCAAACGTTGATATATGTTTAACATTTTACATTAATTTAGCTAAACTATTTTTTAACAAGCATACCACATTCGCGTATAGGATTCACCACCTGACCAAAAAAAGAACCGTTAAAATAAGCGAAAAAAGAAGACATATGATACAGTAGAAGTTTATTAATTTAGTAAACCATACTACCAAAGCGAAAAAAAGAAGAAATGTAGTACAGTCGGAGTTTATTAATTTAGTGAATAATTCTACCAACGGGAAAAAAGAAGACCAATAAGTGTTAAGAAGTATTTTAGCTCAAAACTATTTTACTCATTTATATTTATATTTTTGATGCCCGTTGTTGTATGTATGTATTTATAAGTTTGATTTTTCCATCCAACTTTACTTTATCATTTCTTTGACAATAGTTAATATAGACTTTCATTACTGGATGCTTGCGCAAAATAAAAGAATTGAAATAGAAGGATAAAACCAATAACGTAAAATTATGTAAAACTACTAGTCATATACCAGTGGACAAAGAGATACATGAAGAAGATAGCGCAGGATAGGACGTACACTGCTGAAACCGAGAGTATTACACGACAAGCTCCTTTTTGAAAGTCCCAGAGAAAGAGATAAAGAGGAAGACTTGGAAAAGACAGATGGAAGCAGAGATGAAGATGATGGGAAGACATGGTATAATCTTAAAGAATCGTAAGAATCGGAACGTTCTTGAAAGTGTTTGATGAAGACCTGTTCTCCACATTTAGCTGAAGGTGTTTGTTGAAGGCATATACTACACATGGAGCTGAAAGTGTTTCTTGAAGACCTATGTTCCATATGGAGATGAAAGTGTTTCTTGAAAACCTATGCTCCACATGGAGATGAAAGTGCTCAACATGGTTATTTTAAAGACATATGCTCAACATGGAGATGAAAGTGTTTCTTAAAGACCTATGCTCAACATGGAGATGAAAGTGTTTCTTTTAAGACCTATGCTCAACATGGAGATGAAAGTGTTTCTTTTAAGACCTATGCTCAACATGGTGATAAAAGTGTTTCTTAAAGACCTATGCTCAACATGGAGATGAAAGTGTTTCTTTTAAGACCTATGCTCAACATGGAGATGAAAGTGTTTCTTAAACACCTATGCTCAACATGGAGATGAAAGTGTTTCTTAAAGACCTATTTTCCACATGGAGCTGAAAGGAAGAGATGAAGAATATGAGCTAATTATACATTATTTTCTTAGGATTGTTTAAAACAAACTTAATTTGTCGGCTGTTATGTTGAACACTCCCACCAAAGCAAAATTGTTGCTGGACGTTTCGCTAGTCATTTATCAAAGAACCAGGAATCATAAAATGTAGTAGATATTCAATAATTTTACTTGCATTTTGTATTTTTTATTCTTCTTTCCTTCCTCATTTGCTTTTCAGCGTCGTGTGGAGATATAATTTGCAGTCTTTTGATCTTCTGTTCGCCCCTGCTGCTGTTATGTTCCCCAGTGTTTCTAATATTCAGTCAATCCATCTTTTTCTTGGTCATCCATTGGGTCTGGTGTTCTTGCTACATTTATTAAAGACTCGTTATGTTGTTTTGATTTTTCTGGCTTTTCACGTGGCCAAACCATTTTATCGATTGCTTATTTATATATTCTATGGCGGGGGCTATTCCTAGTTTTTTCTCTTAGTTCTTCATTTCTGATCTTATCTCTCAGACTGTTTCCTGTCATTCGTCTAACACGTTTCATCTCTGTAGAAGTTATTTTCTTATTGTTCTTGCATCTAGGGTCTAGAACAGACATTGATAGCACAACGTTGAGATAAAGGTTGTATGAGTGCCCGTTTTGCCTCTAGAGTTCTTTTCATGTTGGACAATAGGAAAATATTTTGTACCTCATATTTCAGTACAATATATTTGTATTCAGGGTTTGAAAATATATGTTCGTTCATCATTTCACGTTAATAAAAAAAAACACACAAAAAATCATAGATTTACTACAACCGACACAAACTGATAGTGGGACGCAATAATATGAGTCGTCATGAAGGGTCGTCATTCTAGCCACGTAGGATGCACGCTATTTTTGAGAAAGAAAAAAAAATTATTTGATTATTATGGTAAGAAAAATATCAACAGTGTGTGCGACGTTATTAAGAACAAGATGCTTGAAAGTTGACCATGTATGTTTTATATAGCATACAAGTATAGATTTTATGTCTCAATAACTTGAGTCTGCATATTTTGTGAAGTTGTTGAGTGGAGGTAAATCTTGTACCATCGGTTTGTCTTGTTATATTTTTCACTTTCTCTCTCTCTCTCTTTCTCTCTTACCGAATTGCCTTTGCTTTAAGAATCCTACTCGATTTACAAGACTAGATTGGTTAATCTGTTTCTAGAGGTACCGCGAAGAAGTGGAGTAAAGTCTGGACGGTTCTGGTTTATGGATCCTGACATAAATAATCAGCTAAAAGATGAAAAACTCCTCTCCTAAAAAAGCATCACTGTGAGACTGAGAGCTAAATCAGTTCTGACTGTCATCACTTCTCGCTATCAGTAACCTGTTGGTTCATCTGAATTTCTCTATCAGTCCAAATAACCAGTATTTAATGCAATGAGGTTGTCACGTCCTGAACCCCGTGCATATGTAGTTCATTTAATATAAAAAAGGAAACATCTCAAATAGTCTCTTTGTCTCGACCTATACGCAACACAATTCTGTTATATTCCCAACAACAGAAAGTACATTCTTTTGTTCTTTTTATCGTCTTTTCTTTCTGTACTTTCTGTTTTCCTTTACTTCTTTCATTTTTTCAATCTTCCTTCACTTCCTCTAGTACCCATTTGAATGTCGAAGTAGATAAAAAAAAAACTCTGGGGACTTTGTTCATTGCCCGTTGATTTTGTTGTTGTTGTGCTTCTTTTGTTCCGGCTGTCCATTCTACTGATTCTTGCTCTATTTTGTTCTTCTCTTTTAATATATGTCTTGTGTAGAAACGAATTACACCGCATTCTTTCCAGGAAAGCATTTTATTTATTGCCTGCATTTTACATTGCTACAGTATAATAAACATTGAGAAACACTTTGCATTGCTATAACATAATAGACTTTGAAACACACTTTACATTGCTGCAACATAATAAACATTGAAACACACTTTACATTGCTACAGCATAATAAACATTGAAACACACTTTACATTGCTACAACATAATAACATTGAAACACATTTAACATTGCAACAACATAATAAACATTGAAACACACTTTACATTGCTACAACATAATAAACATTGAAACACATTTTACATTGCTACAACATAATAAACATTGAAACACACCTTACATTGCTGCAACATAATAAACATAATAAACATTGAAACACACTTTACATTGCTGCAACATGATAAACATTGAAACACATTTTGCATTGCTGCAACATGATAAACATTGAAACACACTTTACATTACTGCAACATAATAAACATTGAAACACACTTTACATTACTGCAACATGATAAACATTAAAACACACTTTACATTATTGCGACATGATAAACATTGAAACACTCTTTACATTCTGCTTTTCTTCTACCTTTTAGCTCCCAGTGGAGCATAGGTCTTCAACAAACACTTTCCAAGTCGTTCTGTTTTTTGCAATTCTTTTAAGATCATTCCATGTCTTCCCCATCATCTTCATCTCTGCTTCGATCTACCTTCTCCAAGAATTCCTTGATAGTCCTCTTTGTCTTTTCCCCTTGGGATTCCAAAAAGGGCCTGTTGTGTAATACTCTCAGTTGGCTTCCGTAGTGTGTCGCCATCGTCTACGCTGTATCTCTTTATCCACTGGTATTTGACCGGTACATTTCCATAATTCCACGTTAGTGACTTTGTCCTGCCATTTCCATCCCTTTATTCTGCGTAAGCATCCATTAATGAAAGTTTGTACCTTCTGTACACTTAACATTACTGCAACATAATACACATTGAAACACACTTTACATTACTGCAACATGATAAACATTGAAACACACTTTACATTACTACAACATGATAAGCAATGAAACACACTTTACATTACTACAACATGATAAGCAATGAAACACACTTTACATTGCTGCAACATAATAAACATTGAAACACTCTTTACATTGCTACAATATGATAACAACTGAAACCCACTTTACATTGCTATAATATGATAAGCACTGAAACACGCTTTACATTGCTATAATATGATAAGCACTGAAACACACTTTACATTGCTATAATATGATAAGCACTGAAACACACTTTACATTGATATAATATGATAAGCACTGAACAACACTTTACATTGCCATAATATGATAAGCACTGAAACACACTTTACATTACTATAACATGATAAGCACTGAAACACACTTTACATTACTACAACATGATAAGCTGAAACACACTTTACATTGCTGCAACATAATAAACATTGAAACACTCTTTACATTGCTACAATATGATAACAACTGAACCCACTTTACATTGCTATAATATGATAAGCACTGAAACACGCTTTACATTGCTATAATATGATAAGCACTGAAACACACTTTACATTGCTATAATATGATAAGCACTGAAACACACTTTACATTGATATAATATGATAAGCACTGAACAACACTTTACACATAATATGATAAGCACTGAAACACACTTTACATTACTATAACATGATAAGCACTGAAACACACTTTACATTGCTAGAATATGATAAGCACTGAAACACACTTTACATTGCTATAATATGATAAGCACTGAAACACACTTTACATTGTTACAACATGATAAGCACTGAAAAACACTTTACATTGCTACAACATGATAAGCACTGAAACACACTTTACATTGCTGTAATAAACATTGAAACACATTTTACATTGATACAATGTGATAAGAACTGAAACACACTTTACATTGCTATAATATGTTAAGCACTGAAACACGCTTTACATTGCTATAATATGATGAGCACTGAAACACACTTTACATTACTATAATATGATAAGCACTGAAACACACTTTACATTGCTAGAATATGATAAGCACTGAAACACACTTTACATTGCCATAATATGATAAGCACTGAAACACACTTTACATTACTATAACATGATAAGCACTGAAACACACTTTACAGTGCTACAACATGATAAGCACTGAAAAACACTTTACATTGCTACAATATGATAAGCACTGATACACACTTTACATTGCTGAAACATAATAAACATTGAAACACACTTTACATTGATACAATGTGATAAGAACTGAAACACACTTTACATTGCTATAATATGTTAAGCGCTGAAACACGCTTTACATTGCTATAATATGATGAGCACTGAAACACGCTTTACATTGCTATAATACGATAAACACTGAAACACACTTTACATTGCTATAACATGATAAGCACTGAAACACACTTTACATTGCTGCAACATAATAAACACTGAAACACACTTTACTTTCTGCAACATGAAAAGCACACTGAAACACACTTTACATTGCTGCAACATAATAAACACTGAAACACACTTTACATTACTATAACATGATAAGCACTGAAACATACTTTACATTGCTATAATATGATAAGCACTGAAACACACTTTACATTGCCATAATATGATAAGCACTGAAACACACTTTACATTACTATAACATGATAAGCACTGAAACACACTTTACATTGCTATAATATAATAAGCACTGAAACACAATTTACATTGCTATAATATGGTAAGCATTGAAACACACTTTACATTGCCATAATATGATAAGCACTGAAACACACTTTACATTACTATAACATGATAAGCACTGAAACACACTTTACATTGCTATAATATGATAAGCACTGAAACACACTTTACTTTGCTATAATATGATAAGCACTGAAACACACTTTACATTGCTATAACATGATAAGCACTGAAACACACTTTACATTGCTGCAACATAATACACATTGAAACACACTTTACATTGTTATAACATAATTAACATTGAAACAAACTTTACATTGATATAATATGATAAGCACTGAACAACACTTTACATTGCCATAATATGATAAGCACTGAAACACACTTTACATTACTATAACATGATAAGCACTGAAACACACTTTACATTGCTAGAATATGATAAGCACTGAAACACACTTTACATTGCTACAACAGATAAGCACTGAAAAACACTTTACATTGCTACAACATGATACGCACTGAAACACACTTTACATTGCTGCAACATAATAAACATTGAAACACATTTTACATTGATACAATGTGATAAGAACTGAAACACACTTTACATTGCTATAATATGTTAAGCACTGAAACACGCTTTACATTGCTATAATATGGTGAGCATTGAAACACACTTTACATTGCTATAATATGATAAGCACTGAAACACACTTTACATTGCTATAATATGATAAGCACTGAAACACACTTTACATTGCCATAATATGATAAACACTGAAACACACTTTACATTACCATAACATGATAAGCACTGAAACACCCATAACAGTGCTACAACATGATAAGCACTGAAAAACACTTTACATTGCTACAATATGATAAGCACTGAAACACACTTTACATTGCTGAAACATAATAAACATTGAAACACACTCTACATTGATACAATGTGATAAGAACTGAAACACACTTTACATTGCTATAATATGTTAAGCACTGAAACACGCTTTACATTGCTATAATATGATGAGCACTGAAACACACTTTACATTGCTATAATATGATAAACACTGAAACACACTTTACATTGCTATAATATGATAAGCACTGAAATACACTTTACATTGCCATAATATGATAAGCACTGAAACACACTTAACATTACTATAACATGATAAGCACTGAAAAACCCTTTACATTGCTATAATATGATAAGCACTGAAACACACTTTACATTGCCATAATATGATAAGCACTGAAACACACTTTACATTACTATAACATGATATGCACTGAAACACCCTTTACATTTCTATAATATGATAAGCACTGAACAACACTTTACATTGCTACAACATGATAAGCACAGAAACACACTTTACATTGCTGCAACATAATAAACATTGAAACACACTTTACATTGTATAATATGTTAAGCACTGAAACACGCTTTACATTGCTATAATATGATGAGCACTGAAACATACTTTACATTGCTATAATATGATAAGCACTGAAACACACTTTACATTGCTAAAACATGATAAGCACTGAAAAACACTTTACATTGCTGCAACATAATAAACATTGAAACACACTTTACATTGCTATAATATGATAAGCACTGAAACACACTTTACATTGCTATAATATGGTAAGCACTGAAACACACTTTACATTGCCATAATATGATAAGCACTGAAACACACTTTACATTACTATAACATGATAAGCACTGAAACACACTTTACATTGCTGCAACATAATAAACACTGAAACACACTTTACTTTCTGCAACATGAAAAGCACACTGAAATACACTGTACATTGCTGCAACATAATAAACATTGAAACACACTTTACATTGCTACAACATGATGAGCACTGAAACATACTTTACATTGCTATAATATGATAAGACCTGAAAAACACTTTACATTGCCATAATATGATAAGCACTGAAACACACTTTACATTACTATAACATGATAAGCACTGAAACACACTTTACATTGCAATAATATGATAAGCACTGAAACACACTTTACATTGCTATAATATGGTAAGCATTGAAACACACTTTGCATTGCCATAATATGATAAGCACTGAAACACACTTTACATTACTATAACATGATAAGCAATGAAACACACTTTACATTGCTATAATATGATAAGCACTGAAACACACTTTACATTGCTATAATATGATAAGCAATGAAACACACTTTACATTGCTATAACATGATAAGCACTGAAAAACACTTTACATTGCTACAACATGATAAGCACTGAAGCACACTTTACATTGCTGCAACATAATACACATTGAAACACACTTTACATTGTTATAACATAATTAACATTGAAACACACTTTACATTGCTACAATATGATAAGCACTGAAACACACTTTACATTGCTATAACATGATAAGCACTGAAACACATTATAAATTGCTGCAACATAATAAACACTGAAACACACTTTACATTGCTACAATATGATAAGCACTGAAACACACATTACATTGCTGCAACATAATAAACATTGAAACACACTTTACATTGCTACAATATGATAAGCACTGAAACACACTTTACATTTCTACAACATAATAAGCACTGAAACACACTTTACATTGCTACAACATGATAAGCACTGAAACACACTTTACCTCATCAAGTTTTTCTTCGTTCATTTCAGCTGCGACCCCAATGTTCAATATTTTCGCAAACTGGCGTTGAGTATCCTCAGACATACCAGACGTGTTAAAACGTAAGGCCTGCAACCGGATACTACGTCTAAATTTGGCAGAGATTACTACCCCCTCTATCTGTTGACGTAAAATGCATGCATCACAATATCTATTCTAGATAGTGAATTAATTATAGTCAATACCAATTAATGTGTGTCTGTAACAATTAAAGCTGGCGGCACTTTCGGCAAAAAATAATATCAGATGCCCTCCGAGATGTGTGAAGAGCAGAGGACTTCGACAAACGCAGATCCGCGTCACTTCTTCTGATGATGGAGATGGGAGTTAAAATGTGCAGAGCCAGAAACGAGTGGCTCCATTGGAACATATGAGGCCTTATCAACCAACATAGAGTTGGAGTCGTCAGTCGTGGGACGCTGCGGCACTTGCTGAAGAGGGGATCTGAAAATCTATAGACATGTTGGAGTGCAATGATGATAACCACAAATACCTCTATAACTTCTCTTCACTTTTCTTTTACCCTGTTCTGACTTTTGCCGGTTGACGTAGCAGTTTTCATTCGATGATGCTATGGTTATGGTTATTCGAAGGCCCCGGTATCACTGCAAGCGAATTAAAATCCATAATTGCTCAACCGCCCGTGCCAGTGGAATCATCCGAATTAAAACTCATTTCATCGAAAGATCGAAACAAACAAAGGCAGTTGCAGTTCTCATCATATCAGCTAAAAAACACATGCAAAAGGCACCAGACCAAGCAAGACCTCCGAAAGTGAACATAATTGAACTGTCCTTCGTCGTACGATATCATCATTCATCGTAAGGAATCGGGACATTGAAACACGGTTCGGATGAAGTACACAGCTCACGGTGTGCACAGAACGCTAAACTCAGTAGCTTCTGCAGCAGGCCGGATTCAATGATATGTGTCCTATCAAGGGCACATTCTATGGTTTGGTACATAGTGATATTGTATAATCGCAAATCATCATCCACATTAATTTATAAATGGCTTTATGTGAAAATAAATCTTGATGTAAATAATAGGAACTAACCTTCACTATCTGATTGTGTACAGTCTGATTCGTGTCGTAGTCCCAAGCTTTCATCACAGCTCTGCCTGCATCAATTCCAAGTTCAGCGTTAGCACTTTCCAGGAACAACCGTGCTTCTGTTTCATTATTGCTGGCCTGTAGACACGTGAAACAGCTCAAGTAGTATAAGGCGGCCAGTGACAACCAGACTAGTGATCCCATATTAAAATGATGTTGTTGCGCTGTTAAAAAAAATAATAAGTATTGTAAATCAGGCTAAACAGTTAAACAATGTTAAGTCAATCGTATTATATGTCTGTGAAACATGGAGAACAACTAAAATGACAATCTTGAAGATAGATACTTTCATTAATGGATGCTTACGCAGAATAAAAGGGTGCAAATGGCAGGACAAAATGACTAACACGATTGATTGACTGATTGCCACGAGTTGATACGAGCTTGCTGTTCTTTGACTCATTAGATGTGGTGGGTTGTAATGGCTTTCTTGACATTCCCGGCTCTTACTGGAGAGGTTGGAGTTCGTCTGTCCCAGGCTATGCTGGGAAACTACTAGTCCAGCCCAGAGGTACTGCAATACTGGGTCCTGTGTATCAGTAACAGCCACCACTACAGGGAACACGGCGATCCTAGCTTCTGTTAGCCAGCCTGTTTTGATGCAGACTGTTCCAGGGGAGACAGCGAGGAGGCAGAACTGCTAGGTCTTGGTCGGCTGATGGTGCGTCGTCCATGCTATTGCGACCGCAGGTCGCAGGCGCTTGTACTGCCCTAAATGACTAACATAGAATTATAGAAATGTACCAGTGAAATACCGGTGGATAAAGAGATACAGTGAAGACGATGGCGCTGGATAAAACACACGCTGCAAAAGCCAACTGAGAGTATTACACAACAGACCCTTTTTTGAACCCCCAGGGAAAAAAACAAAGACGAAGACCAAGGAATTCTTGGAGAAGAGAGATAGAAGCAGAGGTGAAGATTATGGGGATGACATGGAACGATCTTAAAAGATTGGCAAGAAATAGAACGGCTTGGAAAGTGTTTGCTGAAGACCTATGCTCCACAGGGTGCTGAAATGTAGAAGAAGAAGGCTAAACAGTTCTGGGTTCCTATCAGAAAAATAGGATCCACTATTTTGATATGTAACAGGAATACCAGTCAACCAGCGTCATTGTATTTATATTTTAAATAAGATGATACAAGTAAGAAGCTAAACGAAAGGCTTCTAAAAATGAATTAAACACAATTTAGATAATAGTAAAAAGTACCCCCCGTCACGCCAAGTGGAGTATAGGGAAATATGGTGTTAGTGACCCTATATTTTACAGACCTTCAGCACATGATTTTTGGGGTAATGTGGTCGGTATTACGCCCGTGCTGATTTTACTTTCCCAGAAAAAATCCGGTACCCATTTTAAGGCTGGGTGAACCCGGAGCCGTCGGTTGGGATCGAACCCTACCCCTTGTCCGTAGTAGTCCAGTTCACTAACCACTGAGCTATCGCGGCTCCTACTAATTTTTAGGGAATTAGTAAAACCCAGGTGTCCTCGCCAGGATTACGAACCCCGGCTGTTGCCGTGGTAAGCCAACCGCCTATCGATTGCGCTAACCGGACACCCAATTTAGATAATAAAGCGACATAAATTGCAATCCAGGAATAAAACCGAGTAAATGGGCTGAGAGTAGCCAGTGACTCATAATGGAATATTTGCATAGGGGTCAGTAGCAACAGCTGATCAAGATCCAACTCCATCTCCCAGCAGTGCGCCTGGAAGGAAAATTATCATCTTGACCAAGTGGTGCGAGATATAAGAAGGAAGGTAGAATGATTGCATTGCTGGAATCAACTGTGTTGAGATGTAACACACAAAGGTCACAGAGGAAGAAACAAAGAACAGTGAACGGACGAACCTAAATGCATAGTTAAATTAATGGAAGAATCAAAGGATAATCAATGGAAAAACATAATGCACAGTTCAGTTAAGGGAAGACTCAAAGAAAAGTCATTAGAAGAACATAAATGTATAGTTCAGTTAAGGTAAGAATCAATGAACAGTCATTAGAAGAACATAAATGTATAGTTCAGTTAAGGTAAGAATCAATGAACAGTCATTAGAAGAACATAAATGTATAGTTCAGTTAAGGTAAGAATGAAAGAACAGTCATTAGAATAACATAAATGCATATTATAACGATATGCGGATGACACAGTCTTAATAGCAGAGGCAGAGAATGAGCTACAAGAAATGATAGATATAATAGTAAAAGAAAGCAACAAGAAAGGTCTCAGTCTGAATAGTAAGAAAACAGAAGAAATGGTTATATCGAAGAAACAATCATCACCATCATGCAGCATACAAATAAAAAAGACAAATCTGAAACAAGTGCAACGTTTCAAATACTTGGGCACAGTGATAACATCAGATGGAAGATGAAACACAGAAATAAAAAGCAGAATAGCTCAGGCCAAAATAGCATTTCAGAAAATGAAAACTATCTTATGCAACAAATCTATATCAATAGAAATGAGAAAGAGAGTTCATCGATGCTATATAGAACCAACCAATTCTGACCTATGAAAACGAATCATGGACAATAGACAAACAAATGTAAAGACGATTAGAGGCCTCAGTGATGGGATTTCTCAGAAGAATGTTGAAAGCTCCCTGGACAGCTAAAAAGACAAATGCGGAAGTTCTCAAAGAGGACACCACAAACAGGGAGTTCGTCGGATTATCCACATCGGAACAAATAAACCACAGAGCTCAGTCACTGGTGAAATCAAACAGCAAAATTCAGTCTAATAAATAACTAAATGGCAGCATTGCAAGTTTCCAGCCTTAGAGTTCAGAAAAAAAGAATAATCAAACATTTGAGTTCAGCAAAGGAACAAACAAACCGAAAAGTTCAGCCACATGAGAAATCAAATTTCAGAGTTCACTCAAATGAAGAACTAAACGAGGCACTATCCGCTGCAACCGGAGAGTATGTAAAACTTGTGACCACGTTCTCCAGACCGACACTGTCCTCTTCCCTAATGGTCCTTTCGAGATCAGAGAGGGATTCACTTGCACATCGCGGAACATCATTTATGCCATCATTTGTAAGCGATGCAAGTTGACCTACATCGGTCAGTCTGGTCGAAGAATCGGCGATAGCTGCCGTGAACACTTGAATGACATCACCCGAGAAGCGGACACTCCTGTAGCAGCCCACTTTAACTCGAGGGGCCATCGAGGTAAGACTGATGTCTTGGTAACTGGCCTTATATCATGCTCCTCTGATCACCACAGTCGGCTCACTCTTGAGCACCGTCTGATCGCTCGTTGGGGCTGCCTCACCCCTCGTGGCATCAATGTATCCTTGTCCCTCTGAGGACCCTCCTGCCTCCGACTCCACCCTCCCACCTATGGACCTCTCTTCCTATTTCTCTTCTTGGGTCCTCTACTCCTCGTCCATCCCTGCTTTTCATATCCTCTTTGAGTAACCCCCATCTTGCCTTCTTCATCCTAACCCCCCCCTCCCCACACCTTTTTCTCTTCTGACTACCTTCATGTCCTTTACCTCTTTATCACTATATCACCTCTCCACCTGGACTGTACGTACGATCTCTCTGCCCACCTCTATTGTTCCTCGTCCTTCCTACCACCCCTCTGCTGATCTACTCCTAGCTCACCCCTCTCCTCTCTATTCACTTGTAGTCACTACTCATCTATACCTACTATTCCAGTATCCCCCTTATCCTGATGCCCACTTTCATTCCCCCCTTTGTTCTATCATTTCCCTACTTCTTTACCTCCTATGGTTCATACCTCTTGCACACCATCCCCTATTGCTCCACTTCTTCCAGACTTTCTCTTTTTCCATTCACTTCTGACCTACCGTCTCTCCCTCTATCCAGTTTTCACATACCTGCTTCTTATCCCTCCTCTCCATACCTCCTCCTCTAATACTTCCCTACCTCCCGATAGACTAACTTCCTCCGGACCACCCCTCTATCGCCCTTCTCATTATACCGGCTTTATTATTCTTCCTCTCCTTATCTCTTCCTCCAGTATCCAATCCTTCCTTTCGTTGACCTACCTCTCAACTCGTTCAGTTCGAGGCCATCCATTCTGTAGAGTCCATCTCTCTCACCGTTTGCCTAGTTCACTACTTTGTCGTGTCATTCAATTTCTTTCTCTTAACCTCTCGCGTGATCTCTCACTTCCATTGTTGAGTGATTTATATGTATTGCTTGTCGTGTCCCAGGAGTGTCTTCGTCTATCCCCCCCCCCCCCTTTGGTTTTCCCGATATGAGATCCGTTTGCCCTCTCAACTGACCTGTCTTGGTCACGGGTTGCTTTCTATACACGCTCTCTGTCTTCTAGTCATTCCGACTAGTTTCAGAACGGATTACAAATTTCCTGCTCTGAGCTCAGCTAAGTACAATTTATTATACATTTTTCTCTTTTTCTATTTTATATATGTTGACGCCCATCATACCTCTCATCATGTAATACTCATTTCTCTCTTTTCTTATTTCTGCATCCTACTTTCCTCGCCCTCCACTTGATCATCTAACATGTAGTAATTGTGCTTCACCGCTTGTTTTCGTTGTCCCTGTATTCTGAAGAAGGCCACAGGCCGAAACGTCAGTATTGTGTTGTGTTCTTTATTTGTAAAGCTGTCACCATACCTTGGAGTGTTTAGTACACCCCACCATTGGCTCCAAGAATTAAACGGCAGATTTCAGTCAAAGGAAAAATCAAACTTCAGAATTCAATCAAAGAAATAAAAATACCCAGAGTTTTTGTCGAAGGAAGTATCAAGCTTCAGAGCTTGGTAAATAGAAGTATCCATCCACAGAGCTCTGTCAAAGTCGACTCTAAATGCAGAGTTAAGTAAAAGGAAGAATCAAACCATGCATAGCTTTATCAAAGGAAGGAAGAATCAAAGAACAGTATTCAATCAAAGGACAAATCAAAGAACAGTATTCAATCAAAAGACAAATCAAAGAACAGAGTACAGGCAACGGAGGAATCAAACTGCAGAGTTCAGGGAAAGAAAAAATCGACCTTCACAGTTATGTTAAGTGAATAATTAAAGAACAGAGTTTAACAAAAGTAGAGTTACCCTGAAAAGTTGAGTAAACGGGAGAGTCAAAATGCAGAGCTCAGTCAAAGGGAAGAATTCTTCTCTTCTTCTGCTGCGGTCATAAGAAAGTCCGAAATTATAGTATAGGACTTTCTTATAGTTTCTGATTTTCTTATAGTTTCGGACTTTTTTTTTATAATATCTGACTTTCTTATAGTTTCTGACTTTTTTTTATAATTTCGGACTTTCTTATAGTTTCTGACTTTTTTATAATTTCGGACTTTCTTATAGTTTATTACTTTTTTATAATTTCGGAATTTCTTATAGTTTCTGACTTTTTCATAGTTTCGGACTTTCTTATAATTTCGGACTTTCTTAAAGTTTAGCACTTTTTTTATAATTTCGGACTTTCTTATAGTTTCGGACTTTTTTATAATTTCGGACTTTCTTATAGTTTCTGACAATTTTATAGTTTCGGACTTTCTTATAGTTTCTGACTTTTTTTTATAGTTTCTGGCGTTTTAATAGTTTCGGACTTTCTTAAAGTTTCGGACTTTGTTATAGTTTCTGACTTTCTTATAGTTTCTGACGTTTTTATAGTTTCTGACTTTCTTACAGTTTCTGACTTTCTTATAGTTTCGGACTTTCTTATAGTTTCGGACTTTCTTATATTTTCTGACTTTCTTATAATTTCTGACTTTCTTGTAGTTTCGGACTTTCTTATCGTTTCTGACTTTCTTATAGTTTCTGACTTTCTTATAGTTTCGGAATTTCTTATAATTTCGGACTTTCTTATAGTTTCGGACTTTCTTATAGTTTCTGACTTTCTTATAGTTTCGGACTTTCTTATAGTTTCTGACTTTCTTATAGTTTCTGACTTTCTTATAGTTTCTGACTTTCTTATAGTTTCGGACTTTCTTATAGTTTCGGACTTTCTTATAGTTTCTGACTTTCTTATAGTTTCTGACTTTCTTATAGTTTCTGACTTTCTTATAGTTTCGGACTTTCTTATAGTTTCTGACTTTCTTATAGTTTCGGACTTTCTTATAGTTTCTGACTTTCTTATAGTTTCTGACTTTCTTATAGTATCTGACTTTCTTATAGTTTCTGACTTTCTTATAGTTTCTGACTTTCTTATATTTTCTGACTTTCTTATAGTTTCGGACTTTCTTATATTTTCTGACTTTCTTATATTTTCTGACTTTCTTATAGTTTCTGACTTTCTTATAGTTTCTGACTTTCTTATAGTTTCGGACTTTCTTATAGTTTCTGACTTTCTTATAGTTTCTGACGTTTTTATAGTTTCTGACTTTCTTACAGTTTCTGACTTTCTTATAGTTTCTGACTTTCTTATAGTATCTGACTTTCTTAAAGTTTCGGACTTTCTTATAGTTTCGGACTTTCTTATAGTTTCGGACTTTCTTATGAAGTCTACTGTCTGTTTCAATGATTATAGATTCGTATAGTTTCTCTTTTCCAGAGTTTTTCTATTCCAGGGCGGTGGGAGTCGGCTACATTGACCTCATCAGACATGTGAGCTGGGTGAAATCCTGTAGGATGGGTTTTGTTGTTGTCATGCTATCTCTAGAGTTATGTGGCATAGACTGTTAATTTATATTTTTAGTTTGGTGAACATGTGGTTTCCCCTTCCATGTTACCAGTGTGTAGGCGAAGTATTATTGCTTGATCTCTCCCTAATAGTTTGAGGTATCTATCTATCACGTTATATTCTGTGTGCTCTTATTTCCATTCTGCATGATGCTGACCTTTTATGGTGGATTTAGTTTCTTCGTAGATGACCAAATGTTCTCTTGTGGTAATCTTCTCACTTTAGCTAAGTTGTTTGTGCATTCGTCTCCTAGAATATTGAATGTGATAGAATCCATTCGATAACCATTTCCTGGAAATTATTGTACAGTTGTTGTAGAATTGATCTCAGGTCATTAAGTTCGCTGTCTCTGTGGGATTTTAGCGCTGCTAGTGCAGGAAGAACCAAATTGCAGATTTCAGTCAAAGGAACAATCTAAAGGAAGAATGGGAACAATAGAGTTTAGCCATAGGAAGAAACGAACTGCAGAGTTCAGTCAAAGGAACATTCTATAGGAAGAATGAAACAACAGAGTTTAGCCATAGGAAGAAAAAAACTGCAGAGTGCAGTCAAAGGAACAACCTAAAGGAAGTTTGAAACAACAGAGTTTAGCAATATGGAAGAAACAAACTGCAGAGCTCAGTCAAAGGAACATTCTAAAGGAAGAATGAAACAACAGAGTTTAGCCATAGGAAGAAACAAACTGCAGAGTTCAGTCAAAGGAACATTCTATAGGAAGAATGAAACAACAGAGTTTAGCCATAGGTAGAAACAAACTGCAGAGTTCAGTCAAAGGAGCAATCTACAGAGTTTAGCCACAGGAAGAAAAAAAACTGCAGAAATCTGTCAAAGGGAGAATTTAACTCAGAGTTCAGTCAAATGAAGATTCAAAGAAATGACTTGTGTTCAGTCAAGGGAAGATCAAAAAGTAGTTTTTGGTCAAAGGAAGAATCTAACGACAGAGTTCAGGGAAAGAAAGAATCAGGAAACAATGTCTATTCAAACTAAGAACCATATCGCAGAGTTCAGTCAAATTAAGAACCACATCGCAGAGTTCAGTCAAATAAAGTAATAAAAGAGTTCTGTCACAGAAAGAATCCAACTGCAGAATTCAGTGAAAGAGAGAATCCAGGAAACCCAGAGTTCAGAGAAAGGAATAACTAATCTCCAGAGCTCAATGAAGGGAATAATAGAACTGTAGAGCTCAGTCAAAGTAATAATTAATTTGTCTTTGAAAGCTTGTGTAACTTCAACTTCAACATTAAAAAATATGCAATTGCAGTGACGTGATAATGTTAACACAGAGTTTGAATGGAAGAGCAGATGGATAATTTGTGAAGCTCCAAGCCTAGAGTCAACTCGTTCCAGCCACTGTAGGAACAACATTTATTTATTCCATCAGGAGTGAATTTAAGTTTCCGACCTGAACACCACGCAGCGACTGTACTGAACATGAGCCCTTCATTATCTGGTCCTAAATTCTCCCCCACCCCCACCCCCTCCCTTACGACAGAACTCAGATTGTGATAATATCGTGAAGATAGTTTTTTTGTTTTTATATTCTAATAATAAAACAGGTACTGTAGGTGTAGAAATACATTCAAAAGTGTACAGGTTTATGTTTAGTCCACGTTGTCATAGTGTGTGTGTAATAAATATATATATATATTATCTTTCCTTAATATTTCATAGCAATTTTATTGTAAAAATTGTTGTTATTTTAAACTTTAGAGCACGTCAGTTTTTTAAACAACTTTGAGGCAATCTTCAATAGTGTGTCTTTATTAAGCTGTAATTATTCATTAGAATGTTCCGATATTACAATTGTTTACGATGAATGCTGATATCGTATGACAGGAAACAGTTGGCCGTGTTCACTTTCTGTGCGGTTTCGCCTTATGTCTTTTGGCGTGTGCTGAGACTGCTATGATGGGACTGCGGGCTGCCTTTCTTTGTTTCGGAGATGAGTTAGTAATTCGGATGATTCCACTGGCACGGTCGGTTGAGCAATTATGGATTTTGATTCGTTTGCAATGATACCGGGGCCTTCCATAACCAAATATTCATTAGAAACATCAGTGAAAGCAATCTGTGAAATTCATTACCAACATCGCCCCCACGATTAGGGATTGACAGATCGATAAATTCAACAATAAACTGCATCATACATACTCAGCCTGCGAGGATTCATCATCATCATTCATCATCAAGAACCGGGCCTGGTGACGCAGGTGATCATATCTCTCCACAACTTTCGATCTCGACAGTTATTTATCATTACTGTTGTTGACCTTCTGCCAAGCCATTCTCTTAAAATGTCTGGTATCTTTTCTCTTTGCTTCCCTCTTTCTTTTCGTCCTTCAATTTTCCTAATTGTCACAATATATTCCATCTATTCCATTCTCATTACATGGCCACAACATGATGATTGCTTCTTCCTAATATTCTGCGTGGATTACCAGCACCAAAAGACCGAGTTATTGATGTAACAAATATGAGCCGAGTATGAAACATTTCTATTGGGACAAACCAACACACAATAAGTGGATTAAAAAGGAAGCAGAAAAAAATAATGTTTTGAAGTATAATTTTTCTTTGTTTCCTAAACTATCCAAATAATGGAGCACTTTTTGTAAATCCTTGACTCCTTTGCGAACCTGATCTGAATTGGAATTTGTACAACTTGTGTTCACTTTGTCACAATGCATTTGTTGTTTGCTTTATCTTTAGAAAAAATAGTCTTAAAAAACGTATTTAACCTGATTAAAGATTTTGCATAGATCAAATAGTACACACAGATCAGCATTACAGTGTTTACGATTGAAACAAAACGCACATATAATTTTTTTATAGAATAAACAATTCAACACGCATCTGAACCGGTTTAAACATACACACATCAATACATAAATATTCGATTGCGTATCACATACAATTTTACAAAATATTGAAAGCAAATTACATTGGTAAAATTGACACTAACGTTGTAAAGTTTATGTATTAACAATTTCAAAGTAGAATACTCATACTATAATAATAAATCAAGATCAGAATAATAGATCAAGACGGGCAGTGGGACAAGGATCCCGGCAGTCAATAATAGTTTACCACATTCAAACTCTTACTAGTTTTCGGAAAACAAAAATAATTGGTGCACACACTAAAGGAATTCCGATACCCAGAGTGGGAAGAAGAAATAATCACATACACAGCCAACGCCATATTTCCCCCTTTATGTTGCACAAATCAAACGCAATTTACATAGAATATAGACAATCTCTATCTATTGTCCTTTTGAGCCGAGGACGGCACATAGGGCAGAACCACAATCTCAAAAACAGAAACCTTGCGTGCCAAAATGGCCCATATTGCAGAGAATATAGACAATATAGAACATATTTTTTTCCCAAAATGATGAATATGAAAGCTGTGTACCGAACATTGTTTATTACAAACTGTGAAACACATACACATGTTTACTGTGTCGTTAAAAATGAGAAATAGTTAATTAAACTAATGAATGTTTTAATTATTTGTAAATTACAATATTACAGCCTATATTCACTTATGTGTTTTAACTGCCTTTCAGTTCTTGTCACCTACTTCGGACACCTTTTCATCATCTACAATTACCATGCCTGCTGGCGTAAGTGATCGTGTCTTGCCACAACTCTCGATCTCGACAGATATTTATCATTTTAGTTGTTGACGTTCTGCCAAGCCATTCTTTTTAAGCTGTCTGGTATCTTCTGTCTTTGTTTCCCTCTGTCTCTTCTTTCCTCGATTTTCCCAGTTGTCACAATATATTTCAGCATTTCCCTTCTCATTAAATGGCCAAAAAAAATAATGATTTTTTCTTCTTACATTGACAATTAGCTATATCTAAAGATATAATGTCACATATTATGAAAGTTAATATTAGAAAAGGCCCAAAAGTTGTCTGACTAATAGACTTATCAGTGGACTTCTTCCAGGATCATATTTTTGTTTGTTATTAATTTGTCCACATTGTCGAAACCGCAACGACACACGTTCAGCCATTATGTTATTTATTTTAATATGTATTTCAATGTACTCTCGGTATCCAAATATTTATAAATTACAAAGAGTCTAATTTTAATTATAGTGTGCGATTTTATAGGTCCTACACCATATTTATGTAAGAACACTTATATTCAACATTTAAAATAAAGGGCTCGTAATGTATAATTTAAATATTACGTTGAACTTAATTTCGTCTAATAGAGTCATTTTAAACAAGTCGATCATCACCAACGTCCTAAACATATTGATTCATTAGTATAGAATTTAAATATTATCACTGTTATTTTAGTTGGCAATTTAGGCAACCGTTTACAAATGAGTAATTTTAAATCTAGTCACAAATAAATGTATGGTCTGATATAGCAAACGTTGCACTTACCTCGTTATTCTTTTACTTCAATAAATGAGTGAGAATTGCAAGAGAAAATTACGTGTCTCTGTGTTTGTTTATATGGATGTATGTTCACAAACAAAACAGATTTGTTTTAATGCAATACGACGTTACATTAAGAGAAGTGTCTTTTACTCGGATTTTCAATTTAGTTGTAAGAGAAAGATGTGAAACATGAGAAATATGATAACATGGTATTGTTAAATATAGAGAGAACTTATTGTTCTTTCTCTTTTCTTTTTTCATCTTCCTCTTGTTCTTCTTGTTTCTTCTATCATTCAATACCCGTGGAGAACAGGTCATAAAAACACTTTCCAAACCGTTATGTTTCTTGCCATTCTTTTAAGATCATTCCATGTCTTCCCCATAATATTCATCCTCTTTTTCATCTGTCTTCTCCAATAATATTTTGGTCTTTTCTCTTTGTCTTTCTCCTCGGGGATTCCAAAAAGGGCATGTTGTGTAATACTCTCAGTTGGCTTTCGCAATGTGTGTCCTATCCAGCTCCATCTTCTACCTTTTTAGCTCCCAGTGGAGCATAGGTCTTCAACAAGCAGTTTCCAAGTCTTTCTGTTTTTTTTTTTGCCATTCTCTTGATCATTCCATGTCTTCCCCATCATCTTCATTTCTGCTTCTATCTGTCTTCTCCAAGAATTCCTTGGTCTTCGTCTTTGTCTTTTTCCCTGGAGATTCCAAAAAAGGGCATTTTGTGTAATACTCTCAGTTGGCTTCCGTAGTGTGTGTCCTATCCAGCGCCATAGTCTTCGCTATATCTCTTTATCCACTGGTATTTTTCCATAATTCTATGTTAATGATTTTGTCCTGCCATCTCCATCCGTTTATTCTGCGCACACATCCATTAATGAAGGTCTGTATCTTCATGATTGTCATTTTTGTTGTTCTCCATGTTTCACGGCCATATAATAGGACTGACATAAAATTGGGGTTGAAAATGTTTATTTTATGAAGTTTTTGCGGCTTATTGTTTTACAGTACAAGAAAGCCAGTCCCATGTCCAGCCCTCCTTAGTCGCCTTTTACGGACAAGCTTGGTAGGGAACATCGCTACAAATCTTTACTCCCTTTTCCATCCCCGGCAGCGCACGGGTGTCATGTTACTAGAGTATAAATATTTGTGATTGAAAAAGAATATACATTTGGTTTGCATTTTTTCTTGCTATCTATTTTCCTATACTACCACAATGATGACTTTTTTCCACACTCAAATGATTTTGTGTTGTATATTCTGTTCAAGTGATTAATATAGAAATATATATATATATAAATCGTTGAAGTAAATAAAAGTCTCAGTGGTTCTTCGATATTTGTCTCAGTGGTTCTTCGATATTTGTCTCAGTGGTGCCTTGATATTTGTCTCAGTGGTTCCTTGATATTTGTCTCAGTGGTTCCTTGATATTTGTCTCAGTGGTTCCTCGATATTTGTCTCAGTGGTTCTTCGATATTTGTCTCAGTGGTTCCTTGATATTTGTCTCAGTGGTTCCTCGATATTTGTCTCAGTGGTTCTTCGATATTTGTCTCAGTGGTTCCTTGATATTTGTCTCAGTGGTTCCTCGATATTTGTCTCAGTGGTTCTTCGATATTTGTCTCTGTGGTTCCTTGATATTTGTCTCAGTGGTGCCTTGATATTTGTCTCAGTAGTTCCTTGATATTTGTCTCAGTGGTTCTTCGATATTTGTCTCAGTGGTTTCTTGATATTTGTGTCAGTGGTGCCTTGATATTTGTCTCAGTAGTTCATTGATATTTGTCTCAGTGGTTCTTCGATATTTGTCTCAGTGGTTCCTTGATATTTGTCTCAGTGGTTCTTCGATATTTGTCTAAGTGGTTCCTTGATATTTGTCTAAGTGGTTCCTTGATATTTGTCTCAGTGGTTCTTCGATATTTGTCTCTGTGGTTCCTTGATATTTGTCTCAGTGGTGCCTTGATATTTGTCTCAGTAGTTCCTTGATATTTGTCTCAGTGGTTCTTCGATATTTGTCTCAGTGGTTTCTTGATATTTGTGTCAGTGGTGCCTTGATATTTGTCTCAGTAGTTCATTGATATTTGTCTCAGTGGTTCTTCGATATTTGTCTCAGTGGTTCCTTGATATTTGTCTCAGTGGTTCTTCGATATTTGTCTAAGTGGTTCCTTGATATTTGTCTAAGTGGTTCCTTGATATTTGTCTCAGTGGTTCTTCGATATTTGTCTAAGTGGTGCCTTGATATTTGTCTCAGTAGTTCTTGGATAGATGTCTCAGTGGTTCTTCGTTAATTATCTCAGTGGTTCTTCGATATTTGTCTCAGTGGCTCCTCGATATTTGTCTCAGTGGGTCTTCGATATTTGTCTCTGTGGTTCTTCGATATTTGTCTCAGTGTTCTTCGATATTTGTCTCAGTGTTCTTCGATATTTGTCTCAGTGGTGCCTTGATATTTGTCTCAGTGGTTCCATGATATTATTCTCAGTGGTTCCTTGGTATTTGTCTCAGTGGTTCTTCGATATCTGTCTCAGTGGTTCCTCGATATTTATCTCAGTGGTTCTTCGATATTTGTTTCAGTGGTTCCTTGATATTTGTCTCAGTGGTTCCTTGATATTTGTCTCAGTGATTCTTCGATATTTGTCTCAGTGGTTCCTCGATATTTGTCTCAGTGGTTCTTCGATATTTGTCTCAGTGGTTCCTTGATATTTGTCTCTGTGGTTCCTCGATATTTGTCTCAGTGGTTCTTCGATATTTGTCTCAGTGGTTCCTTGATATTTGTCTCTGTGGTTCCTCGATATTTGTCTCAGTGGTTCTTCGATATTTGTCTCTGTGGTTCCTTGATATTTGTCTCAGTGGTTCTTCGATATTTGTCTCTGTGGTGCCTTGATATTTGTCTCAGTAGTTCCTTGATATTTGTCTCAGTGGTTCTTCGATCTTTGTCTAAGTGGTTCTTCGATATTCGTCTCAGAGTTTCTTCTATATTTGTCTCAGAGTTTCTTCTATATTTGTCTCAGAGTTTCTTCGATATTTGTCTCAGAGTTTCTTCGATATTTGTCTCAGTGGTTCTTCGATATTTGTCTCAGTGGTGCCTTGACATTTGTCTCAGTGGTTCTTCGATATTTGTCTCAGTGGTTCCTCGATATTTATCTCAGTGGTTCTTCGATATTTGTCTCAGTGGTTCTTCGATATTTGTCTCAGTGGTTTCTTGATATTTGCCTCAGTGGTTCCTCGATATTTGTCTCAATGGTTCTTGGATATTTGTCTCAGTGGTTCTTGGATATTTTTCTCATTGGTTCCTCGATATTTGTCCCAGTGGTTCTTCGATATTTGTCTCAGTGGTTCCTTGATATTTGTCTCAGTGGTTCTTCGATATTTGTCTCAGTCGTTCCTCGATATTTGTGTTAGTGGTTCTTCGATATTTGTCTCAGTGGTTTCTTGATATTTGTTTCAGTGTTTCTTCGATATTTGTCTCAGTGGTTCCTCGATATTTGTCTCTGTGGTTCTTCGATATTTGTCTCAGTGGTTCTTCGATATTTGTCTCAGTGGTTCTTCGATATTTGTCTCAGTGGTTCCTCGATATTTGTCTCAGTGGTTCTTCGATATTTGTTTCAGTGGTTCTTCGATAATTGTTTCAGTGGTTCTTGGATAGTTGTCTCAGTGGTTCTTCGATATTTGTCTCAGTGGTTCTTGGATATTTGTCTCAGTGGTTCTTGGATATTTGTCTCAGTGGTTCTTCGATATTTGTCTCTGTGGTTCCTTGATATTTGTCTCAGTGGTGCCTTGACATTTGTCTCAGTGGTTCTTCGATATTTGTCTCAGTGGTTCTTCGATATTTGTCTCAGTGGTTCTTCGATATTTGTCTCAGTGGTGCCTTGACATTTGTCTCAGTGGAACCTTGATATTTGTCTCAGTGGTTCTTCGATATTTGTCTCAGTGGTTCTTAGATATTTGTCTCAGTGGTTCCTCGATATTTGTCTCAGTGGTTCTTCGATATTTGTCTCAGTGGTTCCTCTATATTTGTCTCAGTGGTTCCACGATATATTTCTCAGTGCTTCTTTGCCGTAAGTCTCAGTGGTTCTTCTGTAGGCTATGTGGTTTTATAAGTGATGTCTAAATGCCTGATTTAGAGACATATATGTATTCCGGCAACTGTTTAAAGACATATGTATTCCGGCAACTTATTTAGAGACATATGTGTAATGCGACAACTGATTTAATGACATGTATGTGTTTCGGTAACCGATTTAGGGGCATATGTGTATTTCGGCACCTGGTTTAGAGATGTATATGTACTCCGGCATCTGGTTTAGAGATATATATGTATTCCGGCAACTGGTTTAGAGACGTATATGTATTCCGGCAACTGGTTTAGAGATGTATATGTATTCCGGCAACTGGTTTAGAGATGTATATGTATTCCGGCAACTATTTATAGAATATACGTATTCCGGCAACTGTTTAGAGGCATATGCATTCCGGCAACTCATTTAATTACATATATGTATTTCGGCAACTCATTTAATGACATATATGTATTGTATTTCGGCAACTGATTCAATGACATATATGTATTCCGGCAACTAATTTAATGACTTATATGTATTCCGGCAACTAATTTAATGACTTATATGTATTCCGGCAACTGATTTAATGACTTATATGTATTCCGGCAACTGGTTTAGAGACATATGCGTGTTTCGGCAACTGATTAGAGACATATGTATTCCGGCAACTGGTTTAGAGACATATGTATTCCGGCAACTGATTTAGAGACATATGTATTCCGGCAACTGATTTAGAGATATATGTATTCCGGCAACTGGTTTAGAGACATATGTATTCCGGCAACTGGTTTAGAGACATATGCATTCCGGCAACTGATTTAATTACATATATGTATTCCGGCAACTGGTTTAGAGGCATATGCGAGTTTCGGCAACTGATTTAGAGTCATATAAGTAATGCTGCAACAGATTTAATGACATACATGTGTTTCGGCAACCGATTTAGGGGCATATGTGTATTTCTCAACTGATTTAGAAACATATGTATTCCAGTAACTGCTGCGTTCTTTGGGAACGTGATTTCCGCTCTAGGAAATTGTATTATTTCTTCAAACCATTCAACATATTCAACAACTTTCAAGATACGACGGTGTCTTTGTCGTTAAACGAACATTTGTTCCTAGATCTTACTCTAGTCCATATATTTTGTTTGTGTCCAGATGTTTCACTGTCAATTAGGCATGAAAACTATGGCAAAGCCTCACACAGTAGTCCGTCTCTGGTTTGTGTTAGTTTAATAAAGCACTAAGAATACAGCATCCCAAGTAAACTCTAGACACGTCTTGACGAGTGTGGTCACGTACTTGTTATTTTAGTTTTGCGTAGCTGAATTTATTGTTTTCTCATTAGACATTTTGTAAGAGACAACATCAACAACATTAATAATAGTTTGGATTTGTTGACGGAATGTTGCACGTGCATGAGCAAGACAGCATTATTGAGTGTAACATGGACATGTGTATGCCGTGGAAAGACTAAACAAAGAAGTGTTAAGTTTAAATTCGACAAAAATAAACGTTAAATCAGATCTGGCACGTAAGATCGGTAGCAAGCGCACTAACTACTCAGCAATCAAATATCTCACATGTAATGAGTTGACGATTACATGTCTAGCTCAAAATATGATGATCAACAAGTTCCTTAAACCGTCTTCGCTTTTCACCTTTACATGAAATTTAGAAATCATTGTAGTGGTCACGTGACAAAACCAACATATCTGTTGTTTCTTTAAGTATTCTGGTGGGAATTAATCAAAGCTTTTTTCCATCACTTCTTCACTTCTTCTCATCTCTCATGCTGTTTCCTGTAATTTGTCTAACACATTTAAACTCGAAAGGGTTTATTTTTCTTACTGATTTTGAGTCAAGATCTAGCATTGATAGCTAATTCCTAAAAGGAAGGATACATATTATGTTGCGAGTGTCCGTTTAGCCTCAATGTGATATTTCCTTCTTGGACAATAGTGGTGATAGTTGTCGGATGATTTAGTAAGCTTCGTTGCATCTTGAGTCTATTTCTGCAGCTTTTGAATCGTTGTTTCTCACTAGACTTCATACATATGTGTCAATGAGTTAGTCAGGTCACATGGTTGTGTAAATAGAATTCTGGCAGCCGCTGACCATTCACATTTGTTCTACTAATGCCATGGTGACCTGTGCATTTCTACCGGGAACGGTGGTCACATATTGACAGTGCATTGAATTTTAAAACTTTTGAATATGGTAGCAAGGCTGCAGGAACTATTAAAGGCTGTGTCTTAAAAATGTTCCTTGTCGCAGTTTCCTCATATTCCAAGTTCGACTTGCTGCCGGAGTTACTGCGTTAAATGCTCTGTACACGCCGTGAGCTGAACCTTTCATCCGTTTTGATCGTGTTTCAATATCCCGATTGCTTACGATGAATGACGATAACGTATGACGTGGAACGGATGGCTGAGTTCACTTTCTGTGCGGTTTCGCATTATGTCTTTTGGCGTGTGCTGAAACTGCTATAAAGGGGACTGCGTTTACCTTTCTTTGTTTGGGATATAAGATATTAATTCGTATGAGCCCACTGGCACGGGCGGTTGGGCAATTATGGATTTTAAATCGTTTGCATTGATATCGGGCCCTACCATAACCATAACCCTGACCTTGCATTGAAGTCTCTTTAAAAGTAGAACTGGTCATTAATCTTCTTTATCTGCTGATAAATGATTTATTTCTTTTCAGTATTTGCCCCTCTGGAAGTCTTTACAATGTTTCTTTCTGGCAATTACCCGATGACTACTAAAGGAATTTGGAGCCGCGATAGCTCAGTGGTTTGTAAACTGGACTACAGAGGACAAGTGGTCGGGTTCGACTTTGATCGATGGCTTCAAGGTTCACCCAGCCTTTAATGGGTACTGGATTTTTACCGACCAATTTACCCCAAAAATCATGTACCGAAGGTCTGTAACAATTATGGTCACTAACATCATATACGCCACTTGACGGGGCTCTTTACTTACTAAAGGAAATGATAGTTCTCTCCATCATTCGTTCATTAAAACACGTTAACTGGGCATATATAGGCTTGGTTGTGGTTATCTGTACCTTTGGCCCAATAGATCTGACTTGAACACGGTATTTTTGAGTATAACATTTTGCTATTCTTAGTTTTAGCCCTGGTGTTATTTGAATATCGGCTGCCCTTCCTCTTAGATCCTAGCCGCTTGACCAGATTTGACAGGTTAGTCTGGTATGAAATATTTTTAATGAAGGACTATAGTCCGTTTCATAACTCGTGCCCAACTTTTAAAATCGATATCTTTTTAACCGCTTTTTGTAAGTTTTTCAAAATTTGCATGTAAAGTTATAATGATTAGAACCCAACAGGGAATTGATTTCATAAAAAAAAACATTTCGTTATTATTGTTGCTTATTTGATTTATATACATTTATAACGACCCATTGATGTAGTCAAAACTTAATGTTTACAGTATTTTAATTTAAAAATAGCGATTAAAAATCCATACACGGCACAATTGACGTGTTTGCACGCTTTAACCGAGGTTTTCTGACACAATTAGACACTTGTAAAAAACACGAGACATTGTGTGTTCCATTTCCGTTCATTCAGCGGCCGAGACGTGGAACGATAACATTTATCATGAGTCTTAAAATGAAATTCTGCAGTTTACAAAACATCGCAATAAAAATGTATGACTATTTTTGCAAAGAGGCTAAACGAGGAAGATTATTTCATTCTTTAGAAAACCCTGAGAATAGGACAAGACACATTTTGGATTTATCTAAACGGTCATTTAATCGCTGGATTCAAGCACGTGACCGTCAATGTTCAAAATATACAAAATCACAAGGAAGAGCAAAAATGTTGGATAATTTCGACAGTGAAATTATTAGAAGTGAAATTTGCAAAATGTTGGGTATGAATGAAACTGTTACAATAAGAAAATTAAAAGTATCGCTGAAAAAGAACAACAGTATTGAAATATCAAAGTCTACATTATGGAGGAATGTGAGAGCTGCAGGCTTTACATTCAGAAAGTATTCCAATGGACGAAACATCATCTGTGAGAAGCCACATATAGTAGTCATGAGAAGCAAGTACTTACGTGAAGTAAAAGAGGTGCGCAAGCAAGGTTATGATATTGTGTACTTGGATGAAACATGGATCAATGCTCACCACACTAACCAAAGTGAATGGCAGTCATCAGATGGAAAGATTAAGAGATTAATACCTAGCAGCAAAGGACAGCGCTTGATAATTGCTCATGCAGGTAGTCGACAACATGGACTAATACAGAATGCAGAGCTCATTTTACTTTCAAAATCCATAGACAATCGGGATTATCACTCTGAGATGAATGGTCACATATTTAGACATTGGATTGAAAAGTATGTTCTCCCATCACTAGATCGACCATCTTGCCTAATAATGGACAATGCAGCGTACCACAACATTGTTGCACCTGAAGATAAAGTCCCGACGTCATCCAGTACAAAAGATGCTATTAAGATATGGCTCACAAAGGAGCACATACAATTTAATAACATGTACTTAAAACCTGAATTACTATCTCTAGTAAAGCAAAAACAAAGGACAAAGATTTTTCAAATAGATAAGATTATCTAAGAGCACGGTCATATAAGTTTGAGGCTGCCACCTTACCATGCTCATTTAAATCCAATAGAACTAATCTGGGCAAAATTAAAAGGACAAGTGGCAGATGAAAATACAACATTCAAAATATGCGATGTAAAGACTCTTGCTAATCTCGCTTTATTAAATATAGACAAAGATTATTGGGCTAAATGTGAAGACCACGTCTTAAAACAGGAAGAGGAATATTGGAAAAATGATGGTTTGTGGAATGTTCAACCCCAAACAGTTATTAATCTTTTAGACTCGTCTGATTCAGAATGAAAGTATATAGCCCCCACAATGTTGGCCCCTATATTACCTTAAATTAGTTCAACAAACGGTCCTTTTTCAGGACCATACAACTATGAAAATTAGACATACAGGTATACCTTGATATTATCGTCCGTCCTCGAACTGAGAAGACAATAATTCTCCTGGTGTTTTGTCTTATTAAGTTATTTCCCCATTACGGCCACGCCTTTACCTAGTGAAAATTCAACAGACCAGCATCTACGGTAATTTCTATTCTTTAGGGGTTCACAATTTACAATTTTGACAAACATCAAATAAATTCGCCGCTTTAAGAAAACTGCAGCTGCAAGATATTTGTTAAATATACATTTAAAGGGTCTTTTGCATTCTAATAACATTTGGAAAATTTCAACAGTTTTTAACAAATGTTTACTGAGTAATAGCGTTTTGAAGTTGGGCACATGATTTGAAACGAGCTATAGGCTATTTTGTTGAGCATAAAATCCGAGTTTTAGAGTTGTCACAAGTTATATCTGTCTATCTTTCGTTCACCTGAAGTGTTGTCTATATCTGCAATGTCGTTTCCTGTATAAAGGTTACTGTCTTTTGTAATTCTTGCAGTGGCCCATATAGTTTTTTCTGTAGTGTTGTATCTATGGGCCGGCCAATGGTTTTTCCTCAGTTTACTATATTCAGTGCAGTCTTGAAGTATGTGTTCAGCAGTCTGGGGCGCCTGTCCACATGTACAAGTAGCTGAGGTGCTGATCTTGAATTTTGTATACATGTGACTATGGAGTCGATTGTGTCCTGTTCTGAGGCGTATAATGATAACTTGTTCATATCTAATTGTCACAAGTTAAATGTGTGTGTCTATGCCAGTATGTATGTTAGTATGTACGTGTGTGTGTATATATGTTAGTATGTGCGCATAAATGTGTGTGTGTATGTTTCAACGTATGTAAGCACATATATGTGTACATTTATGTGTGTATGTATGCAAATGTTTTAATATATAGACGCTTGTATAATCCAGCCACAATAGACGAACTGCCAAAACATCATCATTATTAGTTACAAGGCGCATGTGTCATGGCACAAATCACAGATATCGCAACTTTCATAGACTAACGACACATCGCATGATGTGTGTCCACGTTGACTGAATGTCACTGATATGACAATGGAGATGTTAAAGGAGATTTTAAAGAAAAATTTTAATGAGATGTAAAAGAAGATGTTAAGGAGATATTAAAGAAGATGTTAATGGAGATGATAAAGGAGGTGTTAAAAGAGATGTTAAAGGAGGTGTTAAAGGAGATGTTAATGGAGATGTTAAAGGAGATGTTAAAGGAGATGTTAAAGGAGATGTTAATGGAGATGTTAAAGGAGGTGTTAAAGGAGATGTTAAAGGAGGTGTTAAAAGAGATGTTAAAGGAGGTGTTAAAAGAGATGTTAAAGGAGGTGTTAAAGGAGATGTTAAAGGAGATGTTAAAGGAGGTGTTAAAAGAGATGTTAAAGGAGATGTTAAAGGAGGTGTTAAAGGAGATGTTAATGGAGATGTTAAAGGAGATTTTAAAGGATGTGTAAAAGAGATGATAAAGGAGGTGTTAAAAGAGATGTTAAAGGAGATTTTAAAGGATGTGTTAAAAGAGATGATAAAGGAGGTGTTAAAAGAGATGTTAAAGGAGATTTTAAAGGATGTGTTAAAAGAGATGATAAAGGAGGTGTTAAAAGAGATGTTAAAGGAGATGTTAAAGGAGGTGTTAAAGGAGATGTTAAAGGAGATGTTAAAGGAGATGTTAAAGGAGATGTTAAAGGAGATGTTAAAGGAGGTGTTAAAGGAGATGTTAAAGGAGGTGTTAAAGGAGATGTTAAAGGAGATGGTAAAGGAGATGTTAAAGGAGATGTTAAAGGAGGTGTTAAAGGAGGTGTTAAAGGAGATGTTAAAGGTGATGTCAATGGAGATGTCAATGGAGATGTCAATGGAGATGTTAAAGGAGATGTTAAGGGAGATGTTAAAGGTGATGTTAAAGGAGATGTTAAAGGAGATGTTAAAGGTGATGTCAATGGAGATGTCAATGGAGATGTCAATGGAGATGTTAAAGGAGATGTTAAAGGAGATGTTAAAGGAGATGTTAAAGGAGGTGTTAAAAGAGATGTTAAAGGAGATGTTAAAGGAGACGTTAAAGGAGATGTTAAAGGAGATATTAAAGAAGACGTTAAAGGTGATGTCAATGGAGATGTTATTCAGACGATATTTTAAAGGGCGAGACTGGTATAGAGCCTCTATTATAACCTTTCAAATTACCGTTACCGTATCTTGGAGCAATGCCAAATCTAACGTCAGATTTATTTTAATTCCCGCTATCAATTTCATCAATGTTTTTGAATAGTTTCTTCAATACACCCAGATGGTCCTTACCTCACCTTGCAACCTTATTTATTGGTAAAATGGCCAAACTCTCTTTTGTATAATTTCATTAGTTGCTATTGAAAACGTATTAAATCACAGTTGTTAATAAAAGGGATTTAAGAATAATAATATTAAGAGCTGTAAGTGAACGTGGCATACACAGGCTGTAGGTCAATTAATGTAAACTATAAAGTAACAACTGGTGGAGACCATGTAGTGCAATTAGTAACGTGTCACAAGGTTATCTCGATTTAAACACGGCGCATTGTTGGATTAACATAAAAAGAAAATAGACACATATTTGTGGCTGTGCGACAGCTTTCATGGCTGCTAGAGAGATAAACATCATATACACGAAGAAAATACGTATACGCGAGCGTCATCTAAAGACAAATTCGGATAACAAATACTACCCCCAATAAACGTTGCGAGAACACCAGACCCAAGGGTCGACCACGAAAAATTGTATTGATAGAATATTGGATGCACTATGAAACATAACAGCCGCAGATGCGTACAGAAGAGCAAAAGACCGCAAATTATATCTCCCCTCGAGAAAGGGAAACGAGGAAGGAAAGAAGAAGTGAATCTCTTATATATCCCTAAATGAACCTTCCTTTATAGTAAATTCAACCCAGCTTGGCCAATTGACACATTGCATGTTCTTTCTGTATTTTCATGACGATAAAATGTGTGATCATGAGTCAACATTTTTCTACACCATGCTTCGTTTCTTGAAATAGCCAAAATGTATTACGTCAATGTTGCGTTGATGTGACGTCGGTCCCCTACTCGTGTAGGCAAGGGAACAATTGTCTCAAATGACCAGTGTTGAATATATCAACAATGAAAGGTGACAGGCTAAAAAAGACGCAAATCATGTGTAGGCATGAAGATGTCATCAAACAGGTCTGTTGACTTAACAATGTAGCTCTAGCGAAGAATGGATACCTTTATCATTTAGGGTCACATTCTTGTGTTTTGTCATACACGGCAGGAAATTCAGGGAGCAGAATTTAGTTGTGGTCAATGGAGAGGACAGTGCTCTCACTAGGGACAGCGTCCTCACTTGGGACAACGCCATCACCTGGGACAACACTCTCACTTGGGACAATGCCCTCGCTTGGGACAGCGACCTCTTTTGGGACAGCGCCCTCACTTGGGACAACGCTCTCACCTGACACAACGATCTGATGTCGACGAGTTTCAGTTACATTTTCGCAACAAAATGGTGAAAAATGACAGAACATTACACCTCGCTTTCTAGGACTAGCAAGTAGAAATGACCAAGTGAATTTTAAAATACGGATTTATTAAAATATAAACAACTGCTATTTTTAATGGAACAAACACACCGGCCACTGCCAGTGGATGATTGTTAGAGTACTTTGGCACCGGCGTCAGCCAGGAGTCAACGATAGGTAGAGTCACCTATGTCTACTTCGGGGAAATGAAAGAGCGGACAGGTTAGCTGGCTGTGCTGTCGCCGAAGACTGTCGACCAACGAATCAGAACACCATATCATTAATTACCTCCGAGATGTGGGGAGAGCACTGTAATTTGGCAATTATGAGTCCTTGTCACTCCTTCGGATGAATTAGGTAGGAGTTAAGATGGCCACAGTCAGGAACGAGAGAGAGAGAGAGTTAGTAGGCGCATAAGAAAACTAACCAACCAACATAAAGCTAGAGTCGTTAGTCGCTGAAAACTGCTGGACATGTTCAGGATGTGAGCACCTATGGACATGTTCGGGGTGCAATGAAGATAACTCACAAATAACTCAATAACTCAGCGTTGAATACGTATCAAGGTTCATCTTTTATATACACATTTATATAATGAATTTGTAATTCTATAATTTAATACATTATGCCAGACACACCAACATTACTAAAAAACATCTCATTTGTTAATTAAATATCACTTTAAGTAACTACTAATAACTCTAATGTCAACTATTGTTAATATCAGGTACATCAAATGTGTTGCAAGCAAATTAAAAGAACAGTTTCACATCAATCTAAACAATTAAAAATACACTTAAATATACAACATCAAAATTATTGCATTTTGTCCCAACATTCTTTCAAGGGAAGAGGTATACAATACTTGGATAAAATACACAAATAATCACATTTCTTTTTATCTCTTCATATGCCCTTTAGTTATCGCACTCATAGTTGTTGGTGATATGATAAATATATACTGTTTTGTGTATTCATTATGATAATTCTTATATGCGTTAGGTTTTGGCTTTATTTCCTGGAATTTTATTTACTGGTTCATTACTTAGTACATCTATTAACTTGTGACGCCTTGCTGTATTTTTTCCTTGTCCTTTATTAAACACGCTGCTTCAACTCCTAAACCTTTCCGTTCATGCAGCTCTACAATTTTCCAGAATCCCAACTGGGTTGTTTGGGGAGTTTCCTGGTCTTTTCTAATCATCATCATCATCATCAAGTAGAGGGCCTGCTGGCGTAAGTGATCATGTCTCACTACAACTTTCGATCACGACAGTTATTTATCATTTCTGTTGTTGACCTTCTGACAAGCCATTCTCTTAAGCTGTCTGGTATCTTTTCTCTTTGCTTCCATCTATCTCTTCGTCCCTCAATTTTCCCAGTTGTTACAATTTATTCCAACTGTTCTCTTCTCATTACAGGGCCAAAAAATGATGATTGTCTCTTCCTAATACTATTAGATAGTGTATTTAGCAACTGCCAATGTTTTGATACTTCAGAATTTTTAAGAAAATCAACACAACTACTTCGGCTCTCACATGACCATGTATTTTGTGTAAACAAAATTTTGCACATTTTTTTGCAGAAATATATTTTTTATCCATGCACACAATGTATTTTGTCTCTGCATTGAACGTTGACTGTCGCTTTACTAAGTCTCTAGCATTAATAGTGTATGCTGTCGTAGGTTAACTAGCCCTTCTGTTCATGGCGTCAGTCCACGTTAATCTTTGGTTGTTTGTGTCTGTTTACATTGTACTTCCCCTCCAGTATAACTGTCAGTAGATTATCGTGTCTCTTAAAATGATATACAAATAAATTTATTTTTCCTGAATAATTTCACATGAACTGATGCATAGATTTGACTCCTACTACTTCGACTGCTGTAAGTCAGATTAGTCTCTCTCTCTCTCTCTCTCTCTCTCTCTCTCTCTTTCTTTCTTTTTAGTCAGAATATATTTCTGTAGTTTACCGCATATCACACATTTTGGTGCTTTCCCTTTCCAAGCCGTTGGTAATTTCTTATTCATCGATTTCATCCATCATCGCTGACTGAGTGCATTAGTTTCACTTAATTCCCTCTAAAATCTTGAGACGAGTACCTTGAACTCTAAACCTCCCCTGGATTATAGAACCAGATTCTCGCTGAAGGCTCATTTAAAGTCGAATGAAATACCTCACCCCGCATGAACTCACCATCTGCAGTGGCTTCTCTGTGTCAACATCTCGATGTTCTTTACTCGTATATCCCCGTTTATTCTCGTGTTGTCTTCCGGCTTTTCTCCACTTCTTGGCGAGGTGTGACTAGTTTAATCTCACACTATAAATAAAACGGCAATTGTTATCTAAACATAATGGTGAGCACCACACACACACACACACACACATATATATATATATATATATATATATATATATATATATACCGAAGGTTGTCTGTCTGATGCAGTAATTAAATCCCTATAAGTTTGTCATTATCCTTATATATATATATATATATATAAGATCATGAAGAGACCTGAGATGCGTCCAGACATTGCAATTTACACACCATATATCTGAATCACTTCATACTAATAGAGCTCACAGTGCCATTTGAATCCAAGATAGAGACCGACTATTTTTAAACCAGCAAAATGCAACGATATCATATTCGATATGAGACAGCAAGGAATTCACGTCAGAATATCCGCTGTAGATATAGGTGCCAGAGGTTTCATGGCATCATCCCTCTAAGACCTATTAAAAAAACTTGGAATTAAGAGGAGTATGCAAATAATAACAATAAAAGCTACTATTGAGTCAGTCGAAATAGCATTATGTGATGCCAAGACATATCAACAAACGCAGAATATTACGAGGCTCAGACGAGTACGCGGTTAACCCAATTTTACACATGACCACCCCGGACTCCAACGTACGTCAACAGTACATAAACAGCTTAATCCTTGAATATCGGGGGCGCGGACAATAAGGTCATAAAAAAAGTTACTAGAGCTTGAGCCGCTCCCCACGTTCGCAGTACCGACATTTCAAAGGAGACGAGTTCCCAGCCCGACATATCGTTATCGCTTATTATCAACTACCGACCCACCCCAGCCGCGGCTAATTACTCCATAACAAAAGCATGGTGCTTGTGGCTGTATATAAATGACATCGCGAAATACTAGCCAGTTTAGACTCCTGCCACCACAAAGAGAACATCAAGGTGTTAGGTTAAAGCTAAGACAGCTTGTACGACCGGATGTATACAATAGATTCGAACAAAAGTGTTGCGGAGAACAAGTGTAGTTATTTGATTCCATGCAGAATATATTGTAAACCTTTGAATTTGATGCAGCAGGAGATCGACGCTTGGGAGTCATGTTAACTCCTCTAGAGTGTCAAGAAACGAAAGGGCCAAAAACACTTGATCGGCGTGAATCCCCCCCCCCCCCCCCCCCTCAGATGATCAAACTGTTCCTGCTGTAAACCTCTGCATAACGAGTTTCCCATTACTATACTGGATTTAGCTAAGTTTTGGCTATTCACAATATTAACTATTTTCTTTGTTTGATTTGATTGACTAAACCTACGTTAGCGTTTTGGCACAACTTGACACTACATTAACCTCAATCGGTGGCAGGTTTGTTTCAAAATATGGTCCGAGGTCTATCACCATAAGTGGCTAATTTTCTTCATTTTTTTTTTGTCCAACAGCCCACCGGGTTCCCCGCCTTCTAAAGATGGATACCAACGATTTTTTTCTGGTAAGTAATAGAAGACCTGTATTGACGACATCACCAAAAATATGCCGCTCGACATGAACAAATACGGTCAATAAAACCATATCCCTCATTCACTTAGCAGGTCGTGGAGGTAACCTCTACTTTTACTTTTCTTCACTTTCTATAACATTAACAAACACCTCAGCAACACCGATAGCTTCTATATATAACAACACTGTTATGCAAGAGAGCCCAGTGTTGTTGTGGTTAGTTTACTCCCTTGCCGACATGAAGGTCAGGGGGTTGAAAGATCAATTAGAAAAAACACATTTATTTACTAAGACACTCCTGGGATCCACCCGGCCACTCCAAACTTGTATCAGAAATAACCTCTGTGAAGGAAACGCAACGGAACCCATTCGCATGAAGCTAAAGCTTAATGATGTGAAGTCATTTACACCTCAACGGTAATTGCTATAGGACTACTTTACCCGTTGTACAATTCCTCATGATTTACTTCCCCAACTTGCTAGAAAAAAAGGCACATAAACAACACTTCTTTTAATGTCACGTTATGTTGCAATAAAACGATTCTTCGTGCTTGCGAGTTTGAAACTACATAAACTAACACACGATGTATCATATCGCTTTTCTCGTTAAAATTATCACTCATTTACTAGAGTCAAATAAACAAAAAAGGTAAATAATACATTTGTAAAATAATGCAATGAATAATTATTTATAAAAATAATTAATTTTTGTTATTTTTAAACTGGTGATAAATTGTGCATTATTCTCTAACAGTAAAATATGTCAAACATACACTAGTGAATACGTTCTTAAAGGAAATATGAGCAGACATTTGTTCAACAAGGTTGAACATTGGTAGTAGTAAAAATGATTACAGTTACAATATTACATTTCAATAGACGCATTTTAACATGAAGAATTGAACTAGACTAGAATAATTCACTGTTACATTCTATAGCATTATTTAAATTTTGATACAATTAGACATTTAGCATATGTATATATATATCCATACTATATATATACATACAACACACACACATACAAACATATATATATATATATGCTTGTGACTTTTGGAATTTACAAAGAGAAATACAACAATATAACGGTGACCCTGTGAGTGTTAGATTTTTGGGACTATGATGCGCAAATCCTACTGCATCTATTGTGGTTTATGAATTTCATAATTCGTCACTTTAAATTGTTCAATATTATATATGCTACATATCAACAGACCGGTAATCTGGATGGATGATATATATATTATACATCAATAATAACTAAGTATGTCAGAATAGAATTAACATTCGCTTAAGAGGATTAATAAATATATCAACATTAACCTATTTAAGTATTTCTATATTTTGTAATGATATTGTATACATTTATAATTTTTTTTTTTTGTTATTAAAAATAATGTTGAATACTTTTTTTTCATATCCACTATTAAAAAGAAATAAGCCTGTGCTATCTATATTTTAATTATATTGAATATAGTTGGCCGCGATTAAAACAAAAACAAACAATTACAATTTCATAGTAACTGCTGCACAAAAGCTAGGCAGAAAAAGGTATCTGTTGATATGGTTGTTACTTTTCAGACCCACGCAAGAATCATTTCTAGTTTGATTTGTGTGTAAAACGTGAAAAGGAATCTTCATTTTGTGTTTAGATAAGCCACGTTAAGATAATTACTCCTCCCACTCATGCTTCAAGATTATGATAAGCATGTTGCATCTTTATTGAGTTATTAAGTTATTTGTGGGCCATCATCATTGCACTTCGAACATGCCCATAGGTGCTCAGATCCCCTCCCCAGCAAGTCCCGCAGTATCCATACCTTTATTAAAGACAAGAAAGGAAATCTGCTTAGTAATATATGGGAAGAAATGGAAAGATGGAAAAAGCACTTTGAAGAACTTTTGAGCAGAACCGGCTCAAATAATCCTCCAGATATACTACCAGCAGAAGAAGAGTTACACGTTAACTGGGGAAAACCAAGCAAAGAAGAAATAATGAAAGCCATCAAACTTTTTAAAAAAAATGGTAAAGCCACAGGGCCAGATAAAATTCCTCCAGAATCCATCAAAGCAGATATTAACAGGAGACAAAAAATAATAAATAAATATTATTATATAGGAAAACTTCCGAGGCGATAATAGGGAATCATCGAAGGAAGAATTATGTGTTAGCACTCAGAAAAAATGACAAATGAACAACAGAAAAAAACAAAGAACAATATATGGTCCGAAGCAGGATCAAACCCGTACTCCATGGAACTGCGCCTTGCCACGAGAAGCCGAACGCTTGGTACACTGCCACTCAGCTAATTTAAAAATTAGTTATTGTGAACAGTGTCTTACACGAAGGCGTTCTCATGACTATAGCATAGGGTTACGATCACATATCGGAAATAAATTGTATTTCTGTACTTTCCTATTAAGGCAAGTATATCCCATTAGGGCTGAATACTTGTGTTGCAACAAACATTTATTGGACGAAACTGCACGAATAGTAGTTTCCAGTGGTTATAAACTGGAGACAAATAATAATAAAAAAATATTATTATATAGGGAAACTTCCGAGGCGATAATAGTAAATCATAGAAGGAAGAGGTACGTGTTAGCACTCAGAAAAAATGATAAATAAACAACAGAAAAAAACAAAGAACAATATATGGTCCGAAGCAGGATCGTCCAATAAATGTTTGTCTCCAACACAAGTATTCAGCCCTCCTGGGAGATACTTGCATTAATAGGAAAGTACAGAAATACAATTTATTTCCGATCTGTGATCGTTACCCTATGCTATAGTCATGGGAACGCCTTCGTGTAAGACACTGCTCACAATAGCTAATTTTTTAATTAGCTGAGTGGCAATGTACCAAGCGTTCGGCTTCTCGTGGCAAGGCGCAGTGCCATGGAGTACGGGTTCGATCCTGCTTCGGACTATATATTGTTCTTGGTTTTCTTCTGTTGTTGTTTATTTGTAATTTTTTCTGAGTGCTAACACATACCTCTTCCTTCTATGATTCCCAGATATTAACACCTCTACTAAAATGTTACATCATCTATTAGATAACATTTGGGAGAGGGAAGAAATACCTAAAGGCTGGAAAGAAGGTTATATGATCAAACTACCAAAGAAAGGAAGTTTACAGGAGTGCACAAATTATAGGGGAATTATGCTAATATCAGTGCCAGGAAAAATATTAAGCAGAATTATTCTGGAGAGACTAAAAGAGGCCATAGAGAAACATTTAAGAGAGGAACAAGCAGGTTTTTAGAAAGAACAGATCATGTGCTGATCAAATAAGTACTCTACGTATAATAGTTGAACACAATTTAGAACTACAGTCCCCACTTTATACTGGATTCATAGATTACGAAAAGGCATTTGATAGTTTAGACAGAGGAATGCGTTGGAAGGAAATTGCTGAGTCATTACATCATCATCAAGTACCGGGCCTGCTGGCGTAGGTGATCATGTCTCTCCACAACATTCGATCACGACAGTTATTTATCATTTCTGTTGTTGACCTACTGCCAAGTCATTCTCTTACGCTGTGTGGTATTTTTTCTCTTTGCTTCCCTCTATCTCTTCGTCCCTCAAATTTCCCAGTTGTTACAATATATTCCAGTTGTTCTCTTCTCATTACATGGCCAAAAAATGGTAATTGTTTCTTCCGTAATATTGGAAAGTAGATCTCTTTTTACTTTGGCCTATTTCAGAACGTTTGCATCACTCTTCTTGGCTGCCCATGGTATTCTCAACATTTTTCTGTTAAACCACATTTCTACAGACTCCAGTGATTTTTTTTTTGCCTGTTGTCCATGATTCACATCCATATGTTAAGACTGGCTATACATAACATTTAAGAACTCTTTTTACTAGTTTATTAGCTTAGTATACAATGTTGGTAGCCTGATGAAATCGACAGATGAACAGGGAAACCTATGGCTAAGTGCAACTGACGTGGCATGAGACAGAGTCAACCTTCAGCGCATAGACGGCACCGAATGAAAAACATTGTTGTTTAAATATTGAGTTCAACATTTCTGTTATTTATCATCTCTTTTATTTTATTCAAATCTTATCAACTATTCGCTTAATATATATATATATGTATATATATATATATATATATATATATATATATATATATTCTCTTTTATCTCTCTTTACCGCTACGTTTTCGTCCTTGAATTGTTTTAATTGTACCAGTCTTGGCCTCCACGGTATCAAATGGGGATATACTAGTGTGACAGGTCGGCGCTCACTGTCAATCTAACAAATAATTCTCTTCAATACTGTGCTGCAATGTCAATAACATGATACTTTCTTCATATATCTGACATGCTAAGATCATTATATTATTAAATCTAACAGCCAATTATTCGTACTGTTCAACATCACGTCTACAATAATAGCCGAGACGTTGTAGTTTGTCTTGTCATTCTGTTAGTTTACCTGCCAAATACTATTTTATATGCATTTTCTTTGTGTTTTTTTCCAGCTATACACAAGGCCACGTGTAGTATTTAAAATTGGTTCTATTTGATATTTGTGTTTATCTCCTTCTAAAGGAATAGAACAACACATCATTCTCTCTCTCTCTCTCTCTCTCCTATCTTTCAACTCCCTGTGGAGCATAGGTCTTCAACAAACACTTTCCAAGTTGTTCTGTTTCTTGCATTCATTGGCATTTGTTGGCAATAACCAAAAAAATTAGGAGAGATGCCTCTACTAGACGTACGATCTTACAGATAACTGTGCAGTAATATAGATGAAGGAACAGAAAATGATACCAAAATAAGGATATAAAAAGCAAGAGGAGCTTTTTTTTGCACATATGTAAGTGCACAAAGTAAATAAGGTTAAATACAAAAATAAAAATGTTCAACTTTATGTTAAGGAAGTCTTATTATATGGCTGTGAAACATGGAGAACTACACAATTGACAATCATGAAGATACAGTTTTCATTAATGGATGCTTACGCAGAATAAAAGGATGGAAATGGCAGGACAAAATCACTAACATAGAATTATGGAAAGGAATGTACCTGTCAAATCTTATACAAAGTTATGCACCAACAGCAGACAGTCTAGAGGAAACAATTGACACATTTTACGACGAATTAAGTAAGGCACTTCGTGAATGCAAACCACATGAAAACATAATAGTACTTGGGGATCTTAAAGCAAAAGTAGGAAAGGAAAGAGTTGACGAAGTAGTTGGTCATTATGGCTTAGGTGAGAGGAATGAAGAAATGTTGGACATTATAGTGAAAGAAAGCAAAAATAAAGAACTCAGCCTTAATAGTAAAAAGACAGAAGTAATGGTAACAACAATGTAGAAGACATCACCTCAGTGCAAAATAAAGACAAGTGGAACAATATTAAAACAGGTAAATGGATTTAAATATTTGTGAACTTTGTTAACTGCAGACGGAAGATGTAAAACAGAGGTGAGATGCAGAATGGCTCAGGCAAAAGCAGTTTTCCAAAAAATGAGGAAGATACTATGCAATCCATTTTTGACAATAGAAACAGGAAAAAGAGTTCTTAAATGTTACGTAGAGCCAATCTAAACATATGGATGTGAATCAAGGACAACAGACAAGAAAACCACTGGAGTCTGTAGAAATGTGATTTTACAGAAAGATGTTGAGAATACCATGGACAGCTAAGAAGAGTAATGAAACCGTTCTGAAAGAGGCCAAAGCAAAATGAGAGCTAATTTCCAATATTAAGAAGAAACAATCATCATTTGTTGGCCATGTAATGAGAAGAGAACAGCTGGAATATATTATAACAACTGGGGAAATTGAGGGACGAAGAGATAGAGGGATGCAAAGAGAAAAAATACCAGACAGCTTAAGAGAATGGCTTGGCAGAAGGTCAACAACAGAAATGATAAATAGCTGCCGAAATCGAAAGTTGTGGAGAAACATGATCACCTACACCATCAGGCCCGGTACTTGATGATAATGATGACCAGTCAAATGGGAAGGAGAATTGAAAAAAAAAAATAGTAAAAATGGTATAGTAAAAAGCCTTAAAAGGCCCAGAAAGCGAAAACAGCAAAGTGTGTGGTACACAAGAGGCATGTTCAGAAAACGAAAGACGAACATGGCTGACCACCGTGAAAGAAATTGGAGCCTCATCACGTACCAGTCCAGAGGAAGCCATGGAGAGTCGGAGAAATTCGAACTTATGTCGGAGGAAAGATCTTAAAATAAGTACTTGGAATGTTAGGACTCTATATCAAGAAGGGAAATTGGAAAATCTGATTCAAGAAGCAGAACGAATAAATATAGATATTTTAGGCATATCAGAGACTAGATGGAAAGAATGTGGGTACAATGAAGACGAAAAATATACATTTATTTACTCAGGAAACACAACAGAACATCAAAGGGGGGTAGGAATACTGATAAAAAGAGAGCTACAAAAATATATAAGTAACCACTGGACATACAGTGATAGGTTTATACTACTAAAGTTGAAAGCAAAAACATTCGCCATAGCAATAATACAGACATATACACCTACTCAAGACTACACAGATGAACAAATAGAGGCATACTATGAAACCCTAAATAAAGTTTTTAAGCAAGTGAAATCTTCAGACATCTTGATTGTAATGGGTGACATGAACGCTAAAGTAGGAAAAGGTAGATATAAGACCATTATTGGAAATCATGGTTTAGGAAAAAGAAATGACAGAGGAGTAAGATTAATACAATTCTGTAAAGAAAACAGGCTGCTAATATGTAACACCTACTTTGAGCAAGAGAAAAGGAAACTATACGCATGGAAAAGCCCTGGAGATAAGAAGAGGAATCAAATAGATTACATAATGATAAAAGAAAGGTTCCGTAACAGCGTAAAGAAAGCCAAAACCTACCCAGGAGCCGATATCAATTCAGGTCACAATCCTGTAATGATTAAAATGAAAATCAAACTAAAGACAAACAAGCAAAAATCTAATTCATCAACAAATCCACTAGATATAACAGCTTTAAATCAAAAAGACATTAAAGATACCTATACAATACAAGTAAAGAACACATACCAGAAGCTGCTAGCAGAAGGAATTGAACAATACAGAAGAGAAAATTCTGATGAAAAAGTAACAACCAAATGGCAATGCATAATGAAAAGCATACAAAAAAGCCTGCGACACCTTACCCAAAAGAGAATAGAACAGAAAACAAAAATGGATAACTAACACCATCTTAGAAAAAAATGGAAGAAAGGAGACAAGCGAAGAACATTGCCCAATACAATAAAATAATGAGATACGCAAAATGTGCAAAAAGGCAAGAGAAGACTGGCTCAGCCAAAAATGTATAGAAATAGAAACTATGGACTGCAAACAAGACTTAAGAGGAATGCACACAGAAATAAAGAGAATGACAAATAAAAATAAAAAAGCCACAGAAGGTGGATGAATTGCAGACAAGAAAGGAAAAATGCTAACAGACAATAAGGATATTATATATATATGGCAGGAATATATAACATAACTATTTAACGATCAAAGGGACAAGAAACCAGTTATAAAATGTACATCAGGCTATAAAATCTTAAAATCTGAGGTGGAAAAAGCTATAAAAATAATGAAAAAGGGAAAAGCAGCAGGACCTGAAAGCACACAGATAGAGATGATACAGGCACTAGAAGATTTTGGCATTGAAGTAATTACTGACATATGCAACGACATATACCACACAGGATACATACCAAATGAACTAAAAACATCAAATTTCATTGCATTGCCTAAATAGAATGGTGCAGTTGAATGCAGTGACTTTTAAGCCTAATGAGCCATGTTACAAAAATTTTGCTGAAAGTTATACAGGGAAGGATTCAGAATAAAATCAATACTGAATTAGATGAGCAGCAATTTGGATTTAGGAAAAATAGCGGGACAAAAGAAGCCATATTCTGCATCAGAACATTAATCGAACAGTACACATAAGTAAACAAACCAATATATGCCTGCTTCATAGACTACACTAAAGCTTTTGATAGAGTGCACCACAAACAACTTATAGAATGCCTAAAAGAGATACATCTAGATAACATGGACATACGACTAATATGTAATCTATACTGGGAGCAAACAGCAATAATAAAATATAACAAAGAGTTCTCTACACCCATTGATATAAAAAGAGGAGTAAGACAGGAAGCCATCCTGTCACCAAGCTTGTTCAATCTATACACTGAGCAAATCTTTAAAAACATCATAGAGATGCCAGACCTACAAATTAATGGAAAGATAATCAATAATAACCTAAGATATGCTGCGGGTACTAGCAGAAAATCCTAAAGATCTACAACAATTACTTAATGAAATAAACATGACAAGCAAAAAATATGGACTAGATATATGAAAAAGACTAAATCTATGATCATAAACAAAGAAAATACTCAAAACCCACAAGTGGATATCAAAATTGAAGGAATAGACCTGGAGACAGTTCAGAGCTTCAACTACCTTGGATATACTATAACCTGTGATGGAAAATGTACAACTAAAATAAACAAAAGAATAGAAATGGCAAAAAGTAATTTTAATGTCATGAAGAACATACTAAAATTTTAAAAAATAACACCAAGGCTGAAACTAAGAATAGCAAAATGTTACATCTTCTCAATATTCCTCTATGGTGCAGAAACATGGACATTAGACAAGAAAACAGAAAAGAGAATTGAAGCCTTTGAAATGTGGATATATAGAAGAATAAGTAGAATTGGATGGAAGGAAAAGAAAATATACGATGAAGTCTTAAAACAACTAAAAATGAAAAAAAGAACTACTAAGCACAATTCAAACAAGACAAATGCGATTTTTGGGCCATTTTCAGCAGCAACACACAAACAACACGCACACACAGATATGTGCCTGGCCAGTCAAATACCAACACATCATTCCTCACTAAATAATACCATCTCTGCAATCCTATCTTGTCATTCTGATTGTCACTGTCATCTCCTGCATCTATTAACTGTTATTTTCAGTAAAAACACTGCTCCATCAAAGCATCCCTTAACGACAATTCTTGTAGTTATTTTCACTCACATTTCTTTCCCTGTAACTGTCAAAGCTCCATATCACTTTCCATTCACATCATCATCATTGAGTGCCGTCTCCGCATCGAAGGTTGGCTACCATGGAGCGCCATTCCACTTTGTGTCTTGCTTTGATGGTGAAGGTTGTCATAGGCTGACTTGTCCATCTTTTGATGTTACTCGTTCATGTTAGTCTTGGTCTGCCTCTGCCTCTTTTACCTTGTATTTTCCTTCTAATATTATTTTCATTAGACTGATGTGTCTTTTAACATGACCAAAAAATTTCATTTGTCTTGCTCTAATTGTGTTTAGTAGTTCTCTTTTCATTTTTAGTTTGTTTAAAACTTCCTCGTTTGTTTTCTTTTCTTTCCATCCAATTCTACCTATTCTTCTATAAATCCACATTTCAAATACTTCAATTTTCTGTTCTGTTTTCTGGTCTAATGTCCATGTTTCTGCACCATACGGGAATACTGAGAAGATGTAACATTTTGCTATTCTTAATTTTAGCCCTGGTGTTATTTGTTTTGATGTTAGTATATGTTTCATGGCATTGAAATTACTTTTTGCCATAGCTATTCTTTTATTTATTTCAGTTTTACATTTTCCATTCACATATGCCCTATCAAATCTAACAGAACTGCCCAACTCTAACTACATAACGTTATCACCTTCCATGCACATACGTCCTCTGAAATCTCCGGACTTAGTGTGCCACGTTCGAATGACCACGCAGAAAGAATACAAGGTGGCGCGGGCTAAAAGTAGCGCTTACCATGGCGTCCGTGTTGTCTACATCTGTCTTGGAGGTGTGTAGCTACTATCCCATTTGCCAGTTCGTTTGTAGCTTTGTTTCATGACTACCTTTATGTTACTGGTGTCCTATAACAGGTTTTAGTTACTAAATCTTTGTTTTCTCGAACAAGGTCATTGATATCTACTTTGTTACACAATCACGCGTATTTTCAGTTATATTAGAATTATTTCAATAATATTTAATAAGCACTTTTACAATCACAATATAAATAATTCACTGTATTTTGTGGCTCGGATTTGTTCTATATCTTATAATGCCTTGCAGCGTCGAGCGAAACGGTTTTTGATAAAATCCAACGATGCTATTCCTCTACTATTTCTGCTGTTATTCCTTTTTGTCCTACGATTTTAGAAGTTTGTTACTTTATTTATGATGAGTTGTGCTATCGTTTATTGAAAGATGATATCTTTGCGCTTTCGACACAAAATATCAGGTTTAAGAAATGCATTTTTGGCAAAGTGTTGCGATGGTCCTCTTGGACCCTTTATTCGCATTAACGGACTGCTTAGTTTCGTTCCAGAGACACCAAGGTAAGATGGTGGGTAGAATCTTCATGACTTGTTGCCCCTGGAATTAAAGCAGCCGATCTTCGGCCATTTTTAACACACGTGATCGGTTCCATTCATACATTACAGTTTAAGAAGTTTACATATATATTTTTGTTCAAATTAAGTCTTTTTTTGTGGAAGGCACCCTTACTTTAAAATTTCCCTGTTTTATAATGCAGGATTTCATACCGAAAATATTTACCTTTGCAACATCGATTCCATAAAGTTCAGAATCCATTCTGAATACCCTAAACTGGATAGCATCTTGTTGGTAATATTAGCTATGTGACGTTGTTTGCCCGGTAATCTTTGCTACTTATCTAAACAACGTATTCCTTCTTTCTGAATGTAACTCAAAACTGGTTCACCTGTTTAACAATGTTTTTTTTTCCTTCAACATATCGACTCTATATCAAAGATGGGACTATCTACCTGGTCTTTAATGGTCGCCTTGTACCTTGTGAATTCTGTCAGGTGTCAGGGGTCAAACTATAACGAAACAGAAGCTCTGAAATTTCTGGAAAACTATAACGCGGAATATGAAATTCAGTTACGTAATTTGTCTCTAAAAACCTGGAATTATCACACGAACATGACGAGTTTCAATCAGGCTGAGATGGTTAGTGTTTGTTATTTAGATTATCTATATGTGAATTACTCTGAATGGTGAGGGATGCCAAATAAATCATATTTATTTAAGTATAAGTATTCACGTGTTTGACAATGGGGCAAAAAGAAAAGAAAAAGGACAATGTGCTATGTAGAGTATATATTGACGAATGGTGATTAGTTTGAATAGTATGGACAACGGAACTATAGACAAGAAAATCAATGGAGACCGACAAATATGATTTTACACAAGAATGTTGAGAACACTTTCAGCAAAAGAAAAGTAACGAAGACGTTCTTACTGGAAGAAAACAAGAATCATATTTCCAATATCAGGAGAAAATAATCATAGTTGTCTGCATGTAATGAGAAATTAACAAATGAAATATACTGTAACATGTGGGAAGTACTGAAGGAAGTAGCGATAAAGGGGAACAGAAAAGATACAAGAGAGATGGCATGTATTGTTATGTTTGAAGTCAACAACGTTAATGTTAGATAACTGTAGAAGAAGAAAGTTGGAGAGAGTCATGCTCATAAACTTGTAGGCACGACACGAGTACACACGAGAAAGCTGTACTGCCAACAGACGGTATATAAGTTGAGTGAAATTATTGTCATGCAGTGACTTACGGCAAGGGGACAAACATGTAGATTCCAAAATATGAAATCTAAAATACTTGCTTCTTTAGAATTGAAATGTTGTGTGATTCTTCTATCTATATGGACCATACATTTGTGTGATTTCAGAAATGTATTACTTGGAGTGTTCTAGGGTAAACCGTATCCCGCGTTACATTATCACGGTTTTAACAGTTGCGACCTATTATCGATAGTGCGCTCTGTTTATATTTATATTTATTTTTCTTTTTTTCTTTGTTATTTAATTTCTTTCCTTCTCTCAGAACTCGCTCTCTTTGACAATAAAGAGACAAAATGAAGCTCAGGTATAAATGTATGCCTATGTAAAGCCCACATATACATCCAAACAACGACTACCTTACATACGTTATTGTTAAACCAAATGCTAAGGGAACAATGTGCTGCAGGAAATGCGGACAGACAGAGATTTCAATCTGTCTGTGGGAGTAGACATCAAGAGAGGAAACCTCAATGTAGACGGATAATGTCTGCCCAAGTGATGCACCACAATAAAACATTCATACCCACATTACAGGAAAGGTTACGAAACACATCCTACACTGTTATGGAGTATCTCGTGCGAGAAGTGACCAATCGTTGATGATGTTAATTTTCATGAAAAGAAAGGACCAATCCAGCAAGACTGGAACCAGAACCCCATAATTATTTCGAATGAAAAAGAAAGATCGAAAAGATGAGTTCAAAATAGTTATTTAAAATGCAGAGGGAAAAAGACACAAGTGCTAGAGTTCAGAAAATCTCTAAAGGAATATGCCAATGATGTGTGCTGCAAACAGAAGCCCATCTCCCTAAAGCACACAGACTCTCTTTCAGTGAAATGGAATCTTCTGATACGACCGAAAAGATTTAAAAGAGCGTTTCTGACCAGATCACAAAAAACAGAAAGATCCCAACTGCACGACACAGAATACAAATTCACTAGCATAAAACAATGCACGAAGACATAACCACAGACAACACCCACTAACAGATATTTTAACTTGAAGAATATCAAGGAAAACAATAAATGTTGGACTGTGGTTGGAGACATTAACGGCCACTGCCGAAGGTGGGAGTACCCCAGACTAAATGAATGGGTGAGACACGTGGAAGAATTTGTCTCGGAGGACAGTCTTGTTACAAGACTCGCGTTCTTCAAGTAAGACATGAGGACAGGCGGACAACAGACAGAGAGACTGATGGATAGGCATTTAGATAAAGATAGATAACAAGACAGAGGGATAGACAGATAGAAAAATATAAGTAGGCAAAGATAGACAGACAGACAGAGAGACTGATGGATAGATAGATAGACAAAAATAGATAAGACAGGCAGACAACAGGCAGATAAATATTGATATACAGACAGAGGGATAGATGGATAGACAGATAGACAGATAGATAGAGAGACAGATGGATAGAGAAATAAACAAAGATATATAGATAGACAGAGAGAGAGAAACAGAAAGACAGACTGTCAGATAGATATATAGACAGACAGGCAGGCAGGCAGGCAGGCAGGCAGGCAGACAGACAGACAGACAGACAGACAGACAGACAGACAGACAGATAGACAGATAGATAGATAGATAGATAGATAGATAGATAGATAGATAGATAGATAGATAGATAGATAGATAGATAGATAGATAGATAGATAGATAGATAGATAGATAGATAGATAGATAGATAGATAGATAGATGGATAGATGTACCTTCTTCATAATTGCCAAAGACTTGTCTACTAGTATTAACGTAGGTTCTATTTATATACTACCTTTAACGTGATTGTTTGTTCAAGCTATGTGGTATCACCAGGTAAATCAGCAATTAGTCACTTCCAGATTTAAGAGGGGCATGCGATTAGAAGCTTTACAGTACAACACGTCAGCTATGTCTAAGGACATTCAGCGACAGTTTAGTAAAGTGTTGAACATCGGCGTCGCTGTTGAGCCAAACGACACCAAATTTGAAGAGGTAAAGTGCATTTCATGTGCGATTGTAAAGAGTTGTATCATTGTAAAGTATTTTGACGTGCTATTAAAATTGTAAAGTGTTTTACAAATGTGTAGTGATTTGATGTACTAATACGATTGATAATTGTTTTGTCAATGTATATGTTTGCATGTGCTAGCACGATTGTAAAGTGATGTAACCAGTGTAAAGTGGTGTAATCAGTGTAAAGTGGTGTAATCAGTGTAAAGTGATTTGATGTACCAGTGCGATTATATGAGCATTATATGAAACTAGATAGAAATGTTGAGAATACCATGGACAACTAAGAAGAATAATGAAAACGTTCTGAAGAGGCCAAAGCAAGAAGAGAGCTAAGTTCCAATATTAAGAAGAAACAATCATAATTTTTTGGCCATCTAATGACAAGAGAACAGCTGGGATATATTGTAACAACTGGGAAAATTGAGGGACGAAGAGATAGAGAGAAGCAAAGAGAAAAGATACCAGACAACTTAAGATAACTGTTCAGATAAAAAGTTGTGGAGAGACAAGATCACCTACGCCAGTAGCCATGGTACTTGGTGACGATGATATGAACTAGAAGGACAAGAGTTGTAAGTAACACTGCCATATTCGTAAAAAAAGCGCCTTTATGATTGCAGACAAGGGGTCTATGTTTCTTAAGCGTGGGAAATTTGGAAACAGCATCTGCTGAGTGGTTATCATGGTAATTGTTCCCTATATTTTGCTCTCATCATCATTCTCATCAAGTACTGGGCCCGCTGGCGTAGGTGATCATGTCCCTCCACAACTTTCGATCTCGATAGTTAGTTATCATTTCTATTCTTCTGCCAAGTCTTTTTTGTTAAGCTGTCCGGTGTGTCGATTTATGATTGTACAAAGAAATTCATACCCATCGTTTTGTTTACGGTTGGCTCCGCTAGCCTTTGAATAAAACGTCTCACACACAAGGTAGTGGGGATATTTTACTTCAGGATACCCTCCCTTAGCCTTTTACTCTCCCGGGCCCCCCTGCAAGGCAGCAGGACAGCCACAGGTTGTACTGTTTACTGCATAGTAACAGGTAAAATTACCCGACCTGATATAGACATTTATAATTAGAAAAACAGCAACCTGCACAATTCGATCACAATCAACAAAATCATAATTCCACCGTGGAAAAACACCGTGTTCACCTTTTGAACAAATCTTCTTCTACTTCTTCCTTTCAGCCACGTTTGGTGCATAGGTCTTCAGCAAACACTTTCTATTTCTTGCCATTCTTTTTTAAGATCATTCAGTGTCTTCCCCATCATCTTCATCTCTGCTTCTTTCTGTCTTCTCCATGAAATCCTGGGTGTTCCTCTTTGTCTTTTTCCCTGGGGATTTCAAAAAAGGGTCTGTTGTGTAATACTCTCAGTTGGCCTCCCGCAATGTGTGTCCTATCCAACGCCATCGTCTTCACTGAATCTCTTTATCCACTGGTATTTGACTGGTACGTTTCCATAATTCTATGTTAGTGATTAGTCCTGTCATTTCCATCCTTTATTCTGCGTAAGTTTCCAATAATGAAAGCCTGTATCTTCATGATTGTCATTTTTGTTGTTCTCCATGTTTCATAGTCATATAATAAGACTGACTCAACATTGGAGTTGAAAATTTTTATTTTAGTATTTAACCTAATTTCTTTGGGCTCCCATATGTTTCCCAGTGCAACGAATGTTTCACTTGCTTTTGATATCCTTATTTAAAAAAAAAAGGTTTAATCCATAATCTTACAAGAACTCTTGTATCTGTTTAACGCAATATTAATTTTGGTACTTTTCTTTCTTTTCAAAAAAGCGCGCATCAATCTTGTTTGAAATGAAGCTGAAAAATGCAAGAGCAGACAATTGTATAAGATCGGACGCTTGTACAGGTTTGTAGTAAATCAACGAGTGTTGCCACAATTAAATAATTACGTGAGGAAACAAAATAGTCTTCAAATCTAAAATACAAATTGTATGTGAATTTTATACAAATCCTTTATTTTCTACCTCTTTAGAATCTTTAGATTCGTTGTTTCTGTTAACAGATTTTTGAAACATCCAGCGATATGTGTGAATTGTAGCGCTTATGAAAATGAAAGCAGAGAAGTGACATTTATTTTTCTCAATCAAAAGAATATAGTTACCACTCGCAGCTTGTCAAGGACAAAGAGAAAGTAGAGATAGATAGAATGACAATATTTATGTCTCAGTGCAACAATGGACGTAAACATTAATAAAATACATAAATAAGAAAGTGAAACTAATTGTGTCGTACAATTTACCCACATAAACGTGATGGCCAAGGGGCCTGCCTGCTACTCTAGAAACAAAAGATATTGACCATGTTTTGTTAAAGCAGTAAACTTGTCAAGCAGCTTTACCGAAAATAAGGAAGATACTGTGTGATCTACTTTTGACAATAGAAAGAAGAAAAAAGAATAAATGCTATGTAGAGCAGTCTTTGCCCGTGCGCTGCCGCGGCCCGAAAGGGGAGTAAAGAATAGCGGCGCTGTACCCTACCCGGCATGTTCGTAAGAGGCGAGAAAGGAGGGTTGGGCATGGGACTGGGTATCCCATACTGTAAACACATTTGACGAAAATCTTCACAAACATGGACAAGTCAAAGAAAAGGAAAAGAGTAAATCTGCCATCCAGGAAAGATAAGGGTTCTCTGTCTAAGAAACGTATGACGCAAGCCGGAGAAAGCCATAAGGAGTCCGGGTTGCCGACTCACCCTTTGTCTACCAGGAAATCCTCCAGAATTGGCACATGGAATGTACGTACCCTAAACGAACAGGGAAAAGCTGCACAGGTTGCAGCAGAAATGAGAAATTACAAAATAGATATTCTGGGAATGTATGAAACAAGATAGCTAGGATATGAAAGAATAAAACTAAATACAGGAGAGATGATTTTATCATCAGGACACCAGGAACCTGGAGCACATCATAGTGAAGGGGTAGCTATAATGCTATCAAGGAATGCACAGAAGACACTAATAGGAAGGGGAGCTAGTAGGACCAAGAAAGCAACATTTAAAAAAACCAAAAACATAAAATTACACATTTTCCAATGCTATGCACCAACCATCGATAAAGGATGATTTAGTTAAAGACGAATTCTATAAACAGTTACAATGTCAGATGGATACAAGACAAGCCAGGGATATTTTAATCTTGATGGGAGACCTAAATGCTAAAGTAGGATTACACAACAGAGACTTCGAAGAGATTATGGGAAAACATGAACTTGGATATATAAACGAGAATGGAGAGATATTTGTGAATTTCTATGCACTTAATCAAGTGAGCATGGGATGAACAATATTCCAACATAAAAAAATACATAAAGCTACATGGGTGTCACCAGATCATAGAACGGAAAAATAAAATTGATCACATATGTATTAATAAGTTTAGGTCATCCTTACGGGGGGTGTGTGATGTCCGCTCTTGACATCACCAAAAGGTATTTGAAGCGTTCATAGCCTCTCATTTGCCAGGCTCAGTGGATATTGAATGACACAACCGTCTCTGTTTTGACAAAATCCTCTCCGGTTTTGATGGACTAAATTCAACTCCACTGGGCCACTGTGTCCAAGGCCACACCTACACGTGGTCCCTCTGTTATCGCAAAGTTGGTCCTGGGCGCGACCGAGTTCCCAGTGGTATAAACTGGGTCGGGAGGAGGTGAGCCCCTATAGATGCAGGGCTAGAGCCAACCAACATGTGGTATACGCCATGGCCCTCATCTAATCACCCTCACTCTCCCTTGAGTGAGTGTCTTATCTTCTATCTTATTACCATTTCTATAGGAACCCCCTGTGGACAGGGTGAGAGCTTCAGCGAAACCGCCTCGAGACCATCTACTGACATACTTCAAGACAAATGACTCTAGTACTGACTTGGAGTCCACCACGTTCCCTTTAATAGTCCTGTAGTACATCGCACAGACACAAGTGACCCAGGACGTGACGATCCTCTGTCGATACATTTGGCCTCCATTTGATACGCCTGAATGAACGGAGTAAGTGCCAGTGACAGTAGGTGGCGGGGAATGGGCTGTTGTGAATCCTGCTTGAATACAGGGCCTAGAAAGGGAACAAACGGATGGATGATATGTCAGCAGAGACAGAGACACAATACATGCCATGGATGGAATTGAGGCGAGGATTTGCAAAACCTTCACCCTGGGGTAGGAAGGTAGCCCACAGGTCCCCCAGTTTTAACAATGCCATGTACATCAAGAATATAAATCAATACGAGCTCGGACGCCGCCTCGGTCAACAAGGTCCGCGCCAGACAGTGAGCGACCAGGCTGGACTGTGCGATAAATTAGCTACTGGAAGAAATACAAACAACTCATACAAAAACCAGAAACCTCAGATCCAACAAAGTTCAATATATAAATATTTTAATGGAAGAAAGTGCATGAAGATTTGTCAGAGAGAAAAAACAAATAAATTAAACATACTACAACTTAATATTTCAGGCCTCAAAAACAAGAAAACAGAGCTAACCAAAATCATGTACAAATACCAGATCCATATTGTCCTACTGCAGGAAACACTACACAAGAACATAGCCACACATATAACAGGTTACACCAGCTATCCATGTAAGTGCACCAACAACTGCAGGGGTATAATCACCTACATCAAAAAAAATATACAGGGAGATGTAGTGCCACTAAATAATGCAGAACTAACAGATGTTCAGAAAGCCACAATTTGGTTTGCATCCAGCAAATATAATATTTATAATGTTTACAACCCACCAGGCACAAATTGTAACATAACAGAACTTGATCAAGTGAACTACCATAGAACTATCTTGGCTGGAGATTTTAATGGACATTCAACACAATGGGGATATTCTAACTCAAATCCCACAGGAAAATACATAGAAGATCTTTGCCAATCAACTAATCTTACAATCATGCAGGACGCAGAATCAACACCAACTCGCCTACATAGAGCTCATCTCTCCCTTAGTAGACCCGATCTGACCATTTGCTCTGCTGATCTCATAAGCTACTGCCACATTGAAGTTATTGATGACATAGGCAGTGATCACAGACCCATAGTCACCATAGTAGACACAAAACAACAAAAATCCAAACAAAACAGAGAACGAGATGGAATTTCAAGAAAGCTGACTGGAAGCTATATCAAGAAAAATCCGACCAACTCCTGAAAAATCTGACAGACAGCAGCGTAGAAAAATTAAACGAGATGTTCACACAAATAATACTCAACACTGCAGAACAAACTATACCTAAAGGATGTAGAACACAATATCGACCATTTTGGAACACAGAACTGGAGACAGCAGTATCAGAAAGAAAGAAAGCCAGAACAATACTTGAGCAGAACCCAACTTTGAATAATAAAATAAGCTATAACAAGGCTAGTGCTAAGGTCAAACTAGTTACTAAAAAAGCAAAGAAAGAGAAATCGCAAGAAACATGCAGTAAACTCGATCTGCGACATGAAGGAAATAAAGCATGGAGACTTATGCAACATTTGTCTAGTAATAAAAGAGAACCAAACCCTAAACATTACATGTCTAGGTCACCTCGGCATTGGAAAAATCAACGGAAATGGCCAGCGACTCCTAGAATTCTGCTCAAATAATCACCTATGTGTAACAAATACATACTTTAATGCGAATCACAAGCATAAAGTAACATGGCGTCATGCTAGAAGTGGTCACTGGCACCAACTAGACCTAGTTCTTACACGTAGGCAGTCTTTAAATAACATCAGAATAACACGAACATATCACAGTGCAGACTGCAACACAGACCACGCTCTAGTCATTAGTAAGATCAAAGCCAGAAGTAGTCGTATCTACAAATCAAGAGAGCCTGCAGCAGCCAAGATCAACATCACAGCGACAAAAACCACACCAACCGAAGACATTTTTAGATCCAAGTTTGATGAACTGGTAGAAGAAGTAGAAGATGCATCAAGTGTGGATGACAACTGGTGCTCCCTGAGAACACACATCTATAACTGCGCTCTATCTACCTATGGCAAGAAACGGTTCTCAAAGAACGACTGGGTCAAAGAAAATGCAGCAAGACTAGTCCCACTAATAGCTAATAAGAAAAAGGCTCTACTGAACTTCAATAATAATCCCAATCAAATCACCAAGGATCAGCTCAAACATGCGCAAGCCACCCTACAACGCGAAGCAAGAAGATGCGCAAACGAATACTGGAACAATCTATGCTCTGAAATACAGAAAGCCTCAGACAGGGGCGACTCAAAAACCATGCATGACAATATAAAAAAGGCCCTTGGACCAAAAATAACAAAATTAGCCCCCCTAAAATCCAGGTTTGGAGAACCTATTACTGACAAGGGACAACAAATGCAAAGACGGGTTGAACACTACTCTAATCTATACAGTGACGACAGACCAGCAAACACAGCTCTAGCACAATCAATACCCAAATATCCTACAATGTTTGAACTGGATGTTGAGCCTACTATGAACGAACTTGCTGACGCTATAAATGCCCTCTCAAGAGGAAAAGCTGCAGGAAATGACAACATTCCCACAGATGTACTAAAGAACAACCTAAGCGTACTACTTCCACACCTATACAAACTGCTAATTAAATGCTGGAGAAACGGAGAAATACCTCATGATATGAGAAATGCCAAGATTATAAAGCTGTACAAGAATAAAGGAGACAGAGGCGACTGCAATAATTACAGAGGCATTTCTCTCCTTAGCACAACAGGCAAAGCTTTTGCTAGAGTCGTACTTAATCGCCTGCATAGACTTGCAGAACGGGTGCTTCCCGAGTCCCAATGCGGTTTCAGACCCGGGAGATCAACCATAGATATGATCTTCACTCTTAGACAACTGCAGGAAAAATGTCGGGAACAAAATATGCCGCTCTATATTGCCTTTGTGGATCTCACAAAGGCATTCGACACAGTAAACAGAGATGGTCTCTACAAGGTGTTCGAAGGCATAGGCTGCCCTCCTAAACTACCTAGGCTGATAATTTCCTTCCATGAAGACATGAATGGCAAAGTCCATTTTGATGGGAGTCCATCAGAGAATTTCAAAGTCAACAAAGGAGTGAAACAGGGATGTGTCCTCGCCCCCACCCTTTTTGGTATATTTTTTGCTGCCCTCCTAAATTACACCTTCGAAAACAGCTCAGGAGATATTTACATTCGCACTAGACCAGATGGCTCACTGTTCAACCTAGCACGACTAAGAGCAAAAACCAAAACAAATGTTGCCATACTTAAAGAATTTTTATTTGCTGACGATGCAGCCCTAGTCGCTCATAGTGAGGCCACCCTACAGTCGCTGATCAACAACCTGGATAAAGCATGCGACCTTTTTTCACTGTCAATTAATGTTCAGAAGACAGTAATACTAAACCAAGGTGACTTCAAACCTATATCTATTACTCTAAAAGACTGCCCACTAGAATCAGTACAGAAATTTACATATCTTGGATCCACAGTTACGCAAACCATCTCTCTTGATGAAGAAATAAACTGTCGAATTGGTAAGGCAGCTACGACCTTCGGCAAACTCACAAAAAGGGCATGGAACAACACGAAACTAACTCAAAAGACTAAACTCTTAATATATCAAACATGTGTGCTTAGCACACTACTATATGGATCCGAAACCTGGACAACATACTCAAACCAGGAAAAAAGACTAAATGTCTTCCACATGCGATGTCTCCGCAAAATAATGCACATCAAATGGCAGGACAAAATAACCAACTTAACTGTCCTGCAACGTGCTAAGACCCTAACAATCATGTCGATGCTCAGAAGTCGAAGGCTAAGATGGCTGGGGCATGTCCAACGGATGGAAGAAAAACGCATTCCTAGGCAAATACTATATGGCGAGCTAAAACACGGAAAACGACAAATCGGCAGACCTAAACTACGATATAGAGATATCTGCAAATCATCTCTGAAAGACTTCTCCATCTGTGAAAACGACTGGCAACATCTGGCAAGTGATCGCACATCATGGAGAGCACGTATAAGGAACGGTATAACAACATTTGAGACTGTTCTAAGACAGGACTTAGAAGAGAAGAGACTCATGAAAAAGGATGGTAAACCCTGTGGACCAGCGAGCCTGACCTGTTCATTATGTGACCGCGTGTGTTTGTCAAACATTGGTAGAATTAGCCACGAGAGAAGCTGTTCGGCAAAAACAATACCTCAAAAAAAATACGCAATAGCCTCCATTAGACCGTCTGACAAGACGAAAAGGGCCATATATATATATATATATATATATAAACCCTAAACCAATCAAGTTTAATAATCAAATCATCAGCTCTAAAAAAAATATAGTTAAAAAATTTAATAGTTACTTTGCTTCAGTCAACAGAGCGAACAAACTTACAGATAGCGATAAAATTCAGCTACATAATTTAAAATTAATTGAAAGAGCCCCAACAACAAATGCTTCAATATTTGAAGAAGATTTTAACATGAGGGAACTAGAAAGGCATTAAGAAAATTAAAATGTAGAAAATCCCCAGGCCCTGACAAGGTACACAATGAGATGATAAAGCATCTCGGCAAGTCAGGGAAAGAAACATTACTCAGACTGATCAACAAGACATGGAAAGAAAGCAAGATTCCCAAAACATGGAGAAATGCCTATATAGTGCCATTGCTCAAAAAGAACAAGCCTCCAGATGACCCCAGAAGCTATCGTCCCCTATCCTTAACATCATGCATAGGTAAAATAGCTGAGAGTATGGTCAATAGCAGACTATACTGGTATCTGGAAACCTCTATTACTCTGTGCTACGAACAAGCTGGTTTCAGGGCAGGCAATAACATAGAAGACCAAATCCTCAGGTTAATACAACAGGTCCAAGATGGATTTCAGAAGAGACAACATACTTTAGCCATCCTAGTGGACCTGCAGCAGGCTTATGATAGAGTCTGGCGTAAGGGGCTTTTATTGAAGATGAGAGATGCCGGAATACATGGGAAACTGTACAAATGGGTTAAACATTTCCTAGTTGACAGAACAATACAAACTAAATTAAATGAATCCATTTCAGACAAAGAGGTGCTAGAAGAAGGATTACCACAGGGATCACCACTCAGTTGTACCCTTTTTTTGATATATATCAATGATCTGACCAAAACCTGATAAATAAAAAGCTCTCTATGCGGATGATCTGGTCATGTGGAGTACTAACGAAAATATTAGAACAGCTGAAGCACAACTAAATAAAGACCCGAGGCACTTAGAAGAATACTGCAATACCTGGAAAATAAAAATAAATGTACAGAAAACAGTATATACAGTATTTACTAGAAGTAACAAAATAGCTAAGACAAACATCAAACTCAATCTCCAACACAATAGTCTACAAAAAGAGGAACACCCTACATACTTAGGAATACAACTAGACCGACAACTGAACCTGAAGAAACACGTAGAGAATCTCACTAAGAAAGCAACACAAAGACTTCAACTAATGAAAAGGCTTTCCAGTACTTTATGGGGAGCAGATAAAGAAACTCTTAGAAATCTCTATCTGGGATATGTTCGCTCTGTTTTGGATCATGGTAGCTCGCTCCTAGTGACATGCAGCAAAACAACTAACATGGCACTGGACAAGATACAAAATAATGCATTACGACTCATCAGCGGTGCAATGAGGTCCACTCCAGTTGCAGCCTGCGAAATCCACTGCAATGTGGAACCTTTAGAGTTGAGGAGAAACAAGGCCGCTGTGGTTCTCTATGAAAGACAAAAAAGAATGGAGAAGGACCACCCTAACAGAAAATTAGTAGATACATGGACTTCAAAACAAAGAATTAAACAGGTGTCAGTATTACAACATGTTAGAAATATACAAAAGAAATTCCATCTACCTGAAAAACAACTACAAGCATCAAGAGTCATCAAAGAAATGCCACCACGTACGAATTATAAAAAACCTGAAATAAATGTAGAGATATGTGACAGAACAGGTAAAAAAGCAGACCCAGTATCAGTAACACTAGCAGCAAGGAAAACAATAGATACTTATCCAGAAGACTGGATACATATATACACAGATGGTGCAGCCACTAACGCTACTTCAAAAGCTGGATATGGAATATTCATACATTATCCAGATGGGACAGCAGAAGAAATTTGTGGCCCTTGTGGTGAAGTCTGTAACAATTATGAAGCAGAAAAAACAGCTATTGAAACAGCAATTTATCATTTAAATACGATTTTCGATACCACACCATCAAAGAAAACAAACACAGTTATATTTACGGATTCCAAATCGGCTCTGCAAGCACTGGAAAACAACACGAACAAACCAGAACTCACACAGCTTATCATAGACACAGACAAACTCATTGAAACACATAACATAAGATTGGTAATGCAATGGATCCCAGGACACTCAAATATACCAGGAAATGATAAGGCAGATACATTAGCTAAGAGAGGATCTAAACAGACACAGATACATACATCCATCACACTAGACACAGCCAAACAAGTCATAAACTCCAGCAGTAGGGAGGAGTGGCTGAATGGATGGGCCTTAGGGAAAACAGGGAGAGAGCTTTTTAAATATATGGCAAGACCAAATCCACAAGACAACATCAACAACCTAACAAGAAGAGACCAAACCGCCATCTTCAGATTGAGAACAGGACATGTTATGCTAAATAACAACATTAATAGAATACAACAAAACCATACCCCAGTATGTCCACTCTGTAATCACCCACAAGAAACTGTAGAACATCACCTGTTTCAATGTCCAGAGCTCACTGACATCAGAACAACATTATTTCCTCAAAGACCCTCCAAATGGAATACTCTGTACGGAACAACAGCAGAACTTAAAAATACCTGCAGATACTACTACATGGCATTGGGCCGAAGGGCATCAGCTCAAAGGTCACTGGATCCATAACAACAACAACAACAACAAGTCATCCTTACAGGATATAAAAGTATATAGAGGGGCAGATGTAGCTTCAGATCATCTTCTTCTGAGAACCAAACTTAAACTCAAACTAAAAAGATATACTACAACGAATAAGGGTAGAAAGTATTTCCATGAAGCGTTTCTTAAAGAACAAGGTATTAAAGATAAATTCGCAGTCACAATATCAAACAAATACCAAGTCCTCCAACAACTAGTAAATACAATAAATATAGACGATCATTGGAAACAGGTAAAATATATATAGAAAGAGACATGCGAAGAAACACTGGGGAAAATAGAACGCCAGAATAAAGTATGGATGACAGCAGAGACCCTGGATAAAATTAAAGATAGAAAGAACAAGAAAGCAGACATAAATAAAAGCAAAACAAAAAGTAATAAAGCCAAGACACAGGAAGCTTACACAGAGGTGAACAAAGAAGTGAGAAGATGCATCAAAAGGGATAAGAGGAAATATATAGATGAACTAGCTAAAGAGGCAGAAGAAGCAGCAAATAAAGGGAATATGAAAGAAAGGTACAACAAAAGAAATTAAGTGGAAAATACAAACAGATCAATGCCTTTATTAAAGATAAGAAAGGAAATCTGCTTAGTAATATAAGGGAACAAATGGAGAGATGAAAGAGCATTTTGAAAAATTTTTGAACAGACCCGGCTCAAATAATCCTCCAGATATACTACCAGCAGAAGAAGAGTTACGCGTTAACTGTGGAAAACCAAGCAAAGAAGAAATAATGAAAGCCATCAAGCTATTAACAAATGGTAAAGCCACAGGATCAGATGAAATTTCTTCGGAAGTCATCAAAGCAGATATTAACACCTCTACCAAGATGCTACATAATCTATTAGATAAAATTTGGTAGAGGGAAGAAATACCTAAAGACTGGAAAGAAGGTTATATGATCAAACTACAAAAGAAAGGAAGTTTACAGGAGTGCACAAATTATAGGGGAATTATGCTACTATCAGTGCCAGGAAAAATATTAAGCAGAATCATTCTGGAGAGACTAAAAGAGGCTATAGAGAAACATTTGAGAGATGAACAAGCAGGTTTTAGGAAGAGCAGATCATGTGCTGATCAAATAATTACTCTACGTATAATAGTTGAACAAAGTTTAGAACTAAAATCCCCACTTTATACTGGATTCATAGATTACGAAAAGGCATTTGACAGTTTATACAGAGGAATGCTTTGCAACTTGCTGAGTTATTACGGAATCCCCATAACGTTTATGAATCTGATAAAAGCAATGTATGAAGGAACGAAATGTAGTGTGGTTCATGAAGGACATCTTACAGAAGCATCTGAAATAAGAACATGAGTAAGGCAGTGGTGACTTCTGTCTCCATTTCTCTTTCTACTGGCCATAGTTTTAATTATGAAAATAACTCAAAAGAACATAAATGGAATCCAGTGGTCACTGACCAAGCAACTGGATGACTTAGACTTTACTGATGACATAGTCTATCACACAGTCATCAACAGATGCAGGAAAAAATGAGCATACTTGATGAGAGATCACAACAGCTAGGACTGAAGATTAATAGAGATAAGACCAACATTATGAGAATTAATGCAGTTGGCAATAACCCAATAAAACTACGAGAAATACCTCTACTAGATGTACAATCTTACATATAACTGGGCAGTAATATAGATAAAGAGGGAGGAACAGAAAATGATACCAAAATAAGGACATCAAAAGCAAGAGGAGCTTTCGTTGCACTGGGAAACATATGGAAATCGAAAGAAATTAGGTCAAATACAAAAATAAAAATGTTCAGCTCAAATGTTAAGTCGGTCCTATTATATGGCTGTGAAATACATGGAGAACAACAAAATTGACAATCACGAAGATACAGACTTTCATTAATGGATGTTTACGCAGAATAAAAGGATGGAAATGGCAGGACAAAATCACTGACATAGAATTGTGGAAATGTATCAGGCAGTGAATACCAGTGGATTACCAGTGGATAAAGAGATACAGCGAAGACGATGGCATTGGATAGGACACACACTGCGGAACCCAACTGAACGTATTACACAACAGGCTTTTTTGGAATCCCCAGTGGAAAAGAGAAAGATGAAGACCAATGAATTCTTGGAGAAGACAGATAGAAGCACAGATGAAGATTATGGGGAAAACATGGAATGATCTTAAGAGAATGGCAAAAAACAGATCGATTTGGAAAGTGTTTTTGATGACCTATGCTCCACATGGAGCTAAAAAGGTAGAAGAAGAAAAAAAGAGCAGTCTTAACACATGGATGTGAATCATGGTCAAAAGGACTACAGACAAGAAAATCACTCGAGGACGTAGAAATGTGGTTTTACGAAAGAATGTTGATAATACCATGGGCAGATAAGAAGAGTAATGAAAATGCTCCGAAAGAGAACAAAGCAAAAAGAAAGCTAATTTTCGATATAAGGAAGAAACAATGATACATTTTTAGCCATGTAATGAGAAGCGAACAGATGGAATATATTGTGACAACTGGGAAAATTGAGGAATGAAGGGATAGAGAAATGCAAAAGAGAAAAGATACCAGACAGCTTAAGAGAATTGCTTCGCAGAAGGTCAACAACATAAATGATAAATAACTGTCGAGATCGGAAGTTGTGGAGAGACATGAACACCTATGCCAGCAGGCATGGTACTTGATGATAATGATGATGATGATGATGATGAAACTTGCCAGTTGTCATCGAAAACGTCACATCTTGAGAAGTCATAATCTCTAAAAGATGGGAGCAACATCATAGTGGTAAGATTGCTTTGTTCTTTGAAATACAACCAGCTCTTAATGAAGTCCGATGACGACACAAACAAGTTAACCAATCAAATTTCCTCCTCGTTTCTACATGTTTATTAGTGAATTCTATTACACTGTGTTTTTTACATGGTTGTTTGTCACTGATACTTTAGTAGATTTGCTCAATTCTATCTTTCCGTGAAATAAAAATGTAGATGATTCTTTCTTCAATACATTAAAAGTGATTAGAAGTAGTTGTATCTTAAAATGAAATATACATTTTCATGGTTATTGATTGAATATTGCAGCTTCAAAACAAAAAATCTCCAACGGGTCATTGCTTTGATCTTGATCTTTTTTTATTTAGAGCATTAGCAACTAACACATCATTCATACATAAACATTGACTTTAGCTAAACATTTTTAATTTTTTTGTGACGTCACAAAACAGAAACCACTCTCATATAAAATGTCTATTTTTTAAAGAATAAGAGAAATGTACCGGGCTCAGATCATCTTTTCCTCTAGTCCCTTATGAGACACTTCGGTGTTCTCCTCTATACCTGTGCTCCTTACCCCTCAATTGTTTTTATTGTACCCCGCTCTCAGACATCTCACTCTTACTTTTGAACACCTGTTAGTCTACTATTCGATTGCATTGCAATCCTTTGTGTTTGCACACTGACCCCTGTGTGAACTCCTCTGGTTCTGTGTGCATTTACGCACATTTTGGCACGTTTCTATACGTTCACGACAGCCGCACTTGGTTGCTATTTTCTTTTGTTTTGACAGGATAGTTAATTTTGTTTTCTTTAACACATTTCGATCGTGTTTGTTTTGGTTGTTTCGTTATTAGTTTTGTGTGTGTTTTTTTTGTTTGTTCCTGATGAAGGCCTATTGGACCGAAACGTTGTTTAGTCTGTGTCGTCCACTTATCACGTAAAGCTTCCTACATACCATTTTTTATTTTTTTATTTTTCCTCAGATCATCATCCAAGATTAGAACTAAAATTACATTTTGAGTTGAAAGTAAACAACTGTGTACTACTTACGTCCAGCACAACCTTCTACAGCACATATTTGTTTGTGACTTTTTCTTGGTCTTCAAACAAAGTAGAAGTTGTGTGTAGCCAGAAAAAAGAAAACAATTTTGTCAGAACAAGACATATTTTGCTGACGAGTTTGGGACCCACTTTGTATTACAAATTGAGAAAAAGACAGTCCAGATTTCATGATTTGCATACAATGTGTGAAGAGGGGGAAAATAGGAATACTTAATAACAACCGGAAAAAAAAAAGTTAGCGGGATAGAGGAGGACAATAGGAAGAATACCGGATGCTGTGAAGGCGTGGCACGAGAAAAGATAGTGACACTTCCACAGCGCACAAGATAGAGAGTTATAATTAGATATAATTGCAACAATGTAAAATAAACACAAAATAGTATAAAGCAGGTAAAGTAACAAAAACACGAGAAAAATTACTACGTTTCGGCAACAGCCTTCATCAGATAAAAAACAAACTATTCTAATATAAACACAGAAATCCAAACACAGAAGCTATACAGTAGCACTGATCTGAAAAATGGCAGAAAGAAACGGTCGCCACTAATTGCTTGTCAGTTATTTAGCAGGGACAATGAATGAACCAAGTTTTATGTCATGTTTTTTTTCTCTGTGACCTGGTTTATCCACCAGCCTCCTGTATTTATTTATTTTACTTGCTTTTTCTCACTAATTTTTCTTCGTTACCAGGCGGTCCTTCTTAGACATGCAAGTGTGTCAATTTCTGTTTGTTTCTAAACTAAAATACTTCACAGTGACAATCCGATCTCAAACATTTACATCTGTGGTGGCCACACTAGCTTTCATATAAAAAAAGCTGTGCAATCTCTTCTATCTACATTTTCTTAATATATTTTAGCCAAATGAAGAAAGATATACTTTTAATGCAAGTGTTTTTACAAGTGTAACTAATAGTGAAAATGTATGAGCTGGAATAAAATATAGTGATTTACATTTGCCTCTATGGAATACAAAAACCACACCTCCACTGATGTCTTCCAGTCCTACCTATAACACGTCGGCAAAGTAGTCAGTGGCGTAAACGCCTTGCGGTATTTTTTTTTTAGGGTAACAAAAATGTTACCTACACCTCATTATTTTACAGACAGCCCCATGTCTGACCCACAAAATTCATTAGCATACATCGCTTATCTAAAAAGTAGTACATTCGGAATGATGTTTTTTTTTTTTTTTTTGGGGGGGGGCGGGAGGCGGGACATAATGATAAAGGAATATTTTTGTTGCTTTACCGTTCTATCAGCTCAAAGTAATGCGTGTCAGTTTCTTTTAAAATGTGTATCACATCTGACGTCATTAAGATCCAGAGAAAACTTCATTGTGACGATTAACTAACCGGTGTTTGAAATCTGCTTCCAAGTTCTGATAGTATTTTACTTTATTTCCTATGACCACAACCTTTCTAGGAACAATTCGTCATTCAGACAGTCTTGTGAGCTCATGGATGAACATCCTTTATCAAACTGGAAAAGACATGAGGGAGCTGTACATCAGATATGTCCAACTGAGCAAAGAAGCTATCAGTCATACAGGTCAGAATAGACTATTTCGGACTTTTTCCTAATTTTGTTACCCTTCTCTAACATTATATTATATTCTATTCTACTCTATTATTATATACTGAGTTATTTTACATCTACAATAAGCGCATGACACAATCATAATACCAGACTGACAATGAACTACAAGAAATAATATACATAATAGAGAAAGAAAGCAGCAAGAAAGGTCGCAGTCTGAGTAGTTAAAATACATAAGTAATTAATCATTTCGAAGAAAAAATCATCACCATCGTGTAACATAAAAAATAAACAGAAGAAATCTGAAAAGAGTGCAGAGCGTCCAATATTTTGACAAAATAATAACATCAGACAGAAGATGCACCACAGAAATAAAAAGCAAAATAGCACAGGCCAAAGTAGCACTTCAGAGAATGAAAAATATTAAATGTAACAAGACTATGTCAACACAAATGACAAAGAGTGTTCATCTGTGTTATATAGAGCCAATTATTTACTAATGAAAGAATCATTGACGGCAGACAAACAAATGCAAAGAGGATTAGATGTCACAGAGATGGAATTTTTGGAATAATACAAGGAAGTCAGATGCCAGATATAAGGATGTTTGCAGGGCTTCCTTTAGGGAATTTTCTATAAGTGAAAGGAACTGGGAAAATTTGGCTGCAGATCGTAGCACATGGAGAGCAAACATAAAAATTGGCACAGCAACTTTCGAGACAGTTTTGATGTCAAATTCAGAAGACAAAAGGCACAAGAGAAAGGAGACAAGGCCGGTACAGCGGTACACCTTGCTCGTTCTGTGGATGGATCTGTCCGTTCAGGATTTGCAAATTCAGCCACGTGAGCAGATGTTCAGTAAAGCAGCACCTAGTATGAGACATAATGATTTATCAAACTACTGACTTATCATGATTGCTTGCTACCAACCGTCTGTTAAGACGTCAAATGCCATATATACATATCATATCATACCTCAACATTCCCTACCATATCCTATCAGGAGGCGAATGCGCGCCTCCCAGCACCAAAGCTGGAAGTTGTCAGCGACCCACAGCTGATGGCTTGCGCCAGGATCGGTGAACCAAAACCATCCAGACCCTGCTCCACCTCTCCGTGGTGCTTCCAGTAACAGACTAACTTGTCTAGTCTGGCCAAGCGAGTAGGGATCGAAGAGGGAAGACAACCCGGTACTCAAAAATGTCGTGTGAAGTCGAATGTGTTGGGCCGAAAGGCGCAAATATAACAGTTATACTTCAAACCACAACACAACGCAGACACGTCCACTACGTCCTTGTAAGGGCGGATGATGAAGAGGAATATTCTAGTTTACCACGATACTCTAGAATACTTTAGTCATCGGGCGAACGCAACCAACCAACCATACCCTATCATATTTTTTTTTTAACTTGTGTGAGTGTAAAGATTGTATGTGTGTAGTTTTTATTTCATCTAAAGACCACATATTCTTCTTCCAACTATAGTTCAACTATAGCTTAATCTAGCTATAGTCTTAATCTCGTTTTAAAGACTTGGCTTACATTTGCCCAGGTGTCTCTAAAGTGAGATACTGTAATAATTTTCATCTTCTGTTTTTCATAGAGGTGTTAATATAGATAGCTCACAATCAATGAGTGCAGCGTGTTAAATCGATTCAGGAACATGAACATTCGATGAGCATGGTAAGAAAAGTGGAGGTGGGCTCTGTATGCAGGCAATGAATAGAGTTATTACATATGTCAACAATACGTAGAGTCAACTTTGTCTATGTCCCAGGACATGGGGGAGAACGGAGAAATGAAAGTGTGGGTAGGCTGGCTAAATTGGCTGTCGTTGAAGACGGTCAAACAAAGAATCAGGCAGACGTCATTAATGTCCTCCGAGAAGCGAGAGGGCACAGGACAATTATGAGTCCTCATAACTCCTTCAGATGAAAGAGATTGACATAGAAGACTTATACTAATAACGTATAAGAAGAATTATCAAACAACACAGAACTGGAGTCGTCAGTCGCTGGACACTGCGGGACTTGCTGAAGAAAGGATCTGAGCACCTAACGTCATGTTCAGAGTGCAATGGTGATGACCTGCATATAACTCAAAAACTGAAGAAACACATTACCTTACAGAAAGTTACCTTTGAATGGAAAGTACAAGATAAACAAGGTAGAGACAGGGAAAGACTACAAAGAACGTGCATTTTCAAAAATGGCCAGCAGGATTAGCGGCAACGCGTACCATTAAGACAAGACGTAGAGCGTATGATAATCCGTGCTAACCGAATTATGATGTCCAGACGGAACCTGATGATGATGATAATTTTTCACTCGGTGAACTGGCTCGGCCCAATGTTACCGCCTCCTCGTTGTGAATTGTAGCTCTGTGATTGCAATAAAATCTGTTACGTTCTTTCTTATTTAACTGTCTGTGTCATTTTAACTGTGTTTCTCATTGTTACTTTCTCATTTAACTGTCATTCTAATTTTTACTAGCTTTCTCATTGTTACTATCTTTCTCATTTTAAGTGCCTTTCTCATTGTGAAGGCTTTCTAATTTTGTAATCTTTTTTTTCGTTTTTACTGCCTTTTTCATATGAACCCTTTCTCATTTTTAGATTCTCACTTTTACTTTCTATCTCATTTTGACATCTAACGATGTGCTATTTTCCCTTAGAATATAAAGACCTTGGAGAACAATGGCGGTCAGCTTATGAGTCACCCACATTTATAGATGACGTGCACAGTTTGTTTGATCAGATACTGCCGCTTTATCAGCAGGTGCATGCTTTCATAAGGAGAAGGCTAAAGCAGGAGTTTGGAGACAAGTATTTTCCAGCATCGGGGCATGTGTCACCCCACATTTATGGTGAGTACTGTCAAAATCAATTATCAATTTCTGTATCATGCTAAAGAGTATATATATATATATATATATATATATATATATATGAATGATGGAACTTATATATATATAAGTATAGCTCAGGCAAAAGCAGCTTTCCATACAATGGTGAAAAAATGGTGAAGCTATTGTCCAATCAATTTTTGACAATAGAAACAAAAAAGAGTTCCAAAATCATATGTAGAGCCAGTCTTAACTTATGGATGTGAATCGTGGACAATACCACACCAGACAAGATAATCACTGCTGCATATAGAAATGTAGTTTTACATAATGTTGAGAATACCACGGACGGCAAAGAAGATTAACGAATAAGTTCTGAAAGAGGCTAAAATAAAAAGAAAGCTAATTTCCAATATTAGGGTGAAACAATCATAATGTGTTGGCCCTGTAATGAGAAGGGTACAGCTCGAACATATTGCAACAACAGGAAAATTGGCGAACGAAGTGATAGAAGGAAGCAAAAAGAAAAGATACCAGACAGCTTAAGAGAATGTCATGGCAGAAGTTCAAATAGAGAAATGATAATTAACTGTCGAGATCGAACGTTTTGGAGAGACATGATCACCTACGCCAGCAGGCTTGGAAAAACTTGATGATAATGATGATGACGATGATATATATATATATATATATATATATATATATGGGTGTATGTGTATTGTCTTAGTATTGCTCGTCTGTGATCTTTATGGTACAAGCATTAACTCTTAAAATATCTTTCACACATAAATATCTACTTTGTCTGGAAATGTAACATTTTGTGTGGAGCGGTGTCATAAATTAAAGCCACTTTCATAAAATACACATTTTTTGAGCGAGTGGAATATTCCAGGCTCATGATACTTTCATCCACAAATTCTGAAAACAATAAATTTCAGGATTTGAACTAAAATGACACTTTGATATGAAAGATGACTATATATACTATTACTGTCATACTACTACTATGATACTACTACAATACTATAATATTATGCTACTACTATGACACTACTACTATAATAGATGACTATTACTACTACTATGATACTAGTACACTAGATGACAATATATACGCTACTACTATAATACTACTAAAATAAAAATACTATTATGATACTGCTACTATACTAGATGACTAAATGTACTACTAATATGAAACTACTATGATACTTCAAATATGATACTACTACTATATTAGATGTCTATATATACTGCTACTAGACTAGATGACTATATATACAACTACTATAATACTAATTAAGAGGCATTATAATACTAATTAAATACTAATTAAGAGGCATTTCTCTCCTTAGCACAACAGGCAAAGCTTTTGCTAGAGTCGTACTCAATCGCCTGCATAGACTTGCAGAACGGGTGCTTCCCGAGTCCCAATGTGGTTTCAGACCCGGGAGATCAACCATAGATATGATCTTCACTCTTAGACAACTGCAGGAAAAATGTCGGGAACAAAATATGCCGCTCTATATTGCCTTTGTGGATCTCACAAAGGCATTCGACACAGTAAACAGAGATGGTCTCTACAAGGTGTTAGAAGGCATAGGCTGCCCTCCTAAATTACTTAGGCTGATAATTTCCTTCCATGAAGACATGAATGGCAAAGTCCATTTTGATGGGAGTCCATCAGAGAATTTCAAAGTCAACAAAGGAGTGAAACAGGGATGTGTCCTCGCCCCCACCCTTTTTGGTATATTCTTTGCTGCCCTCCTAAATTACACCTTCGAAAACAGCTCAGGAGATATTTACATTCGCACTAGACCAGATGGCTCACTGTTCAACCTAGCACGACTAAGAGCAAAAACCAAAACAAATGTTGCCCTACTTAAAGAATTTTTATTTGCTGACGATGCAGCCCTAGTCGCTCATAGTGAGGCCACCCTACAGTCGCTGATCAACAACCTGGATAAAGCATGCGACCTTTTTTCACTGTCAATTAATGTTCAGAAGACAGTAATACTAAATCAAGGTGACTGCAAACCTCTATCTATTACTCTAAAAGACTGCCCACTAGAATCAGTACAGAAATTTACATATCTTGGATCCACAGTTACGCAAACCATCTCTCTTGATGAAGAAATAAACTGTCGAATTGGTAAGGCAGCTACGACCTTCGGCAAACTCACAGAAAGGGCATGGGACAACACGAAACTAACTCGAAAGACTAAACTCCTAATATATCAAACATGTGTGCTTAGCACACTACTATATGGATCCGAAACCTGGACAACATACTCAAACCAGGAAAAAAGACTAAATGTCTTCCACATGCGATGTCTCCGCAAAATAATGCACATCAAATGGCAAGACAAAATAACCAACTTAACCGTCCTGCAACGTGCTAAGACCCTAACAATCATGTCGATGCTCAGAAGTCGAAGGCTAAGATGGCTGGGGCATGTCCAACGGATGGAAGAAAAACGCATTCCTAGGCAAATACTATATGTCGAGCTAAAACACGGAAAAAGACAAATCGGCAGACCTAAACTACGATATAGAGATATCTGCAAATCATCTCTGAAAGACTTCTCCATCTGTGAAAACGACTGGCAACATCTGGCAAGTGATCGCACATCATGGAGAGCACGTATAAGGAACGGTATAACAACATTTGAGACTGTGCTAAGACAGGACTTAGAAGAGAAGAGACTCATGAAAAAGGATGGTAAACTCTGTGGACCAGCGAGCCTGACCTGTTCATTATGTGACCGCGTGTGTTTGTCAAACATTGGTAGAATTAGCCACGAGAGAAACTGTTCGGCAAAAACAATACCTCAAAAAAATACGCAATAGCCTCCACTAGACCGTCTGACAAGACGAAAAGGGCCATATATATATAATACTACTACTTAAGATACTATTACTTTGATACTACTACTATACTAGAAGACACTATATACTACTAGGATACTACTACATACTATACTAGATGACTATATGAAATACTACTATGATACTACTAATATGATACTACTACTATGATACTACTATTATAATAGATGACTATATTTATATATAATACTATGCTACAATTTATATGATAATACTACTATAATATATGACTAAATATACAACAACTATGCTACTACTACTATGATACTACTACTACACTAGATGACTATATATAATGCTACCATGATACTACTACTATGATTACACTACAGTACTAGATGAATATATATATATATATATATATATATATATATATGTATATATATATACTACTATGATACTACTACTACACTAGATGACTATATATACTACTACTATGATACTACTACAAAGATACTACTATTATACTAGATGGCTATATATACTACAACTATGATACTAATACTATGATGCTACTACTATGATACTACTCTTACTCTATACTAATTGACTATATACTACTACTATGATACTACTACTATAATACTACTACTATGATAATTCTTATATGATGCTACTACTATGATAATTCTTATATGATGCTACTACTATACTAGATGATTATATATACTACTACTATGCTACTGTAACTGTGATACTATTACTTTACTAGATAATTATATATACTACTACTTTGATACTACTGCAATACTAGATGAAAATATATACAACTACTATGATACTACTGTGATACTCATCATCATCATCATGTGCCTTACCGGTTGGCGTCGGTGATCATGTCTCTGCACAATCTTCTATCTACGATGCATCGTATCAGTTCTGTTGTTGACTTTTTCCATGCCATGACACCAAGCTATCCAGTATTTTCTCTCTTTGTCGTCCGCGATCTCTCTTTCCTTTTATTTTGCCAGTTGTAACCAAGTATTCCAACTTTCCTCTTCTCATGATGTGCCCGAAAAATGTTGATTACTTCTTTCTGATGTTTTTTAAGAGCTCTCTTTTTGTGTTGGCCTCTTTGAGAACTTCCTCATTGGTCTTTTTATCTGTTCAGGGAACGTTCAACATTCTTCTGAGAAATCCCATCTCTGTGGCCTCTACTGTGATACTAGATGACTATATATACAAATACTATGATACTACTACTATATTAGATGACTATATATATTACTACTATAATACTACTAGTATGATACCACTACTACTCTAGATGACTATATATATATTACTACTATGATATTACTGGTACGACACTACTACTATACGACACTAGATGACTATATATACTACTACTATGATACTACTACTATGATACTACTACTATGATACTACTATGATACTACTACTATGATACTACAACTATGATACTACTGCTATATTAGATAACTATATATACTACTACTATGATTCTACTGCTACACTTGATGACAATATATATGCTACTACTATGATACTACTAAAATGTTACTACTATTATGATACTACAGCTATGATATTACTACAGTACTATACTAAATTACTTTATATACTACTACTATTAAAACACTATGACGTCTAATATGATACTACTACTATATTAGATATCTATATATTTACAATTGTAATGATACTACTATTAATGATACTACTACTATGATACTACAACTATACTAGATGACTATATATACTGCTACTACACTAGATGACTATATGTACTACTATAATACTACTACAACTGATACGCCTAGTATGATACTATTACTAAACTAGATAACAATATATACTACTATAAAGATACTACTACTCTACTAGATGACTATATGAAATACTACTACAATACTACTACTATACTAGATGACTATATATATACTACTACTGTAATACTACTACTATGATACTACTACTACTACACTAGATGTTTATATATACTACTACTATGATACTACTAATATGATACTACTACTATGATACTACTACTATACTCATCGTCGTCATCAAGTACCGGGCCTGCTGGTGTAGTTGATCATGTCTCTCCACAACTTTCCATCTCGATAGTAATTATCATTTCTGTTGTTGACGATCTGCCAAACCATTCTCTTAAGCTATCTGCTATCTTTTCTCTTTGCTTGAAATTAGCCCTCTTTTTGCTTTGGCCTTTTTCAGAACGTTTTCATTACTCTTCTGAGCTGTCCAAGTTATTCTCAACATTTTTCTGTAAAACCACATTTCTACAGACTCCAGTGATTTTCTTGTCTGTTGTCATATTGTCCATGATTCACATCTATATTTTAAAACTTGCTCTACATAACATTTAAGAAACTTTTTCTTGTTTCTATTGTCAAAAATTGATTGCATCGTATATACCTCATTTTTTTGGAACGCTGTTTTTGCCTGAGCCATTCTGTAACTGACCTCATCTGTACATCTTCCGTCTGAGGTTAACAAAGTTCCCAAATATTTAAATTCATTTACCTGTTTTAATATTGTTCCACTTGTCTTTTATTTTGGACTGAGGTGATGTCTTTTTCTTTCTTGTTTCCATTACTTCTGTCTTTTTTATATTAAGGCTGAGTCCTTTTTTTTTGCTTTCTTTCGCTATAATGTCTAACATTTCTTGTAACTCATTTTCACTCTTAGCCATTAAAACTGTGTCATCAGCATACCTTAGATTATTGATATTATTTGTTCTTCCAGGCATGCCCCTAATGGGTCTTAAAATAATCTCACTATGCATATTAAACAAATCTGGTGACAGCACGCAACCTTGCGTAACATACCTCTTCCTCTGAATTGATTCTCTGATTATCGCCTCGGAAGTTTCCCTCTATAATAATATTCATTTATTATTATTTGTCTCCAACCTTGCGTAACACCTTGTTTTATTTGTTGAAACCTTCCCAATTGGTTTCCCGCTTTTATGGCCGCTGTTTGTTGTCAATACATGTTCTTTATTATTCTTAGATGTTTGCTGTCTACGTTTATGCTTTCTAAAATTGTGATTATTTCTTGGTGCTTTACTTTGTCATATGCTTTGGTATAATCTATGAAACATAGGTATAGATCTATATGACTAGTTGTGTTCTAAGGTACTAGATGAATCCTATACTATATGTGTACTACTATACTAAGTTCAGGTTAAGATGGCGTCCTAGCTAGACATGTTTTTCGCTATGCCGTGTGTATTTCGATTAAAGATGATAGCAGAGGGACCTTTTGACTGTAGCAGTTATCCTGCATGATTCATGTAATTGTTTTTATTTATTCGATGAGGATTGTGTTATTTCATTGATTAGGATTGGATGGTATTTCATTCTTTGCGGACTCAAAGTAAGTTGACCCATTTTCGGTAATATGAACAGCGGATTCACGCGTGGAGAGAGCTTAGGCACTATACTACCTGTCGCCCATGGGTAGTGAATCAATTCAGAGGAAAAAGTATGTTTAACAGCACTCGGAAAAAATGACAAATAATCAACAACAGAAAAAAATATGGACCAAGGCAGGATCGAACCCGTACTCAGTGGCACAGCGCCTTGCCACGAAAAGCAAACACTCTGAGTGGCAGTGTTCCCTAGCGTTTGGCTTTTATAACAATCGAAGAGATAAATGCATTAAGAGAGCTAGGAGTACATGTCATAACAAAATTACTCAATGACATACATAACACTGGACACATACCCGAAGATCTACTAAAATCTATCTTTGTAGCCATACCGAAGAAGTCAGGCGCCACTGATTGTAAAGATCATCGCACTATTAGTCTCATGAGCCATACAACTAAAATATTACTAAGAATAATCATGAGACGTGTAAGGAACAAAATAAAACCAGAAATACGTGAGTAACAATGTGGATTTGTGGAAGGAAAGGGCTCCAATAATGCAATATACATCTTAAGAACATTGATAGAAAGATCTATAGGGGTAAAGAAAGACCTATATATGTGCTTTATAAACTACACGAAAATATTTGACAAAGTAAAGCATGTGGAAATAATCAATATGCTGGAGAAATTAAACATTGATGGCAAGGATCTGCGAATCATAAAAAAACATGTACTGACAACAAACAGCAGCTATACGAATTAACAACCAAACAGGACAATTTCAATTCATAAAACAGGGAGTCAGACAAGGCTGTGTTCTATCGCCGGATTTGTTTTCACTTTACAGCGAATATATTATGAGATCAATAGTAGACAAAAAAGGAATTGAAGTCAACGGTCACAATATAAATAATTTGCGATATGCGAATGACACAGTCTTAATAGCAGAGACATAGAATGAGCTACAAGAAATTATAGACAGAATAGTAAAAGAAAGCAAGGAGAAAGGTCTCAGTCTGAATAGTAAGGAAACAGAAGTAATGATTATATCGAAGAAATAATCATAAAAATCATGCAGCATAAAAATAAACGAGACAAATCTGAAACAAGTGCATCGTTTCAAATACTTGGTCACAATAATAACATCTGATGGGAGATGCACCACAGAAATAAAAAGCAGAATAGCTGGCCAAAATAGCATTTCAGAAAATGCAAAATATTTTATGCAACAAATCTATGTCAATAAAAATGAGAAATAGAGTTGATCGGTGCTATATAGAACCAATTCTGACCTATGGAAGCGAATCATGGACAGTAGACAAACAAATGAAAAGACGATTAGATGACACAAAGATGGGATTTCTCAGAAGAATGTTGAAAGTTCCCTGGACAGCTAAATAGACCAATGAGGAAGTTCTCAAAGAGGCTAACACAAAAAGGCAGCTCTTAAAAAAACATCAGAAAGAAGCAATCAACATTTTTCGGGCACATCATGAGAAGAGGAAAGTTGGAATACTTGGTTACAACTGGGAAAATAAAAAGAAAGAGAGATCGCGGACGACAAAGAGAGAAAATACTGGATAGCTCGGTGTCATGGCATTGAAAAAAGTCAACAACAGAACTGATACGATGTACACTAGATAGAAGATTGTGGAATGACATGATTGCCTACGCCAACCGGTATGGCACATGATGATGATGACCAACACAATGTCTACCATATGGATGTTCAACACACAACTAGATAATATGGACATTCGACCTATTACTACTACAATGAAAGATTCACTTGTCTAATAATTAAGGTCAACTATGTCCTCTGTTCCGGTTGGCTTACCACGGCAACAGCCGGGGTTCGTACCCTGGCGAGGACACCTGGGTTTTACTAATTCCCTAAAAATTAGTGGGAGCCGCGATAGCTCAGTGGTTAGTGAACTGGACTACTACGGACAAGGGGTAGGGTTCGATCCCAATCGACGGCTCCGGGTTCACCCAGCCTTAAATGGGTACCGGATTTTTTCTGGGAAAGTAAAACAGCACGGGCGTAATACCGACCACATTACCCCAAAAATCATGTGCTGAAGGTCTGTAAAATATAGGGTCACTAACACCATATTTCCCTATACGCCACTTGGCGTGACGGGGGTACTTTACTTTTTTACTTATGTCCTCTGTTCTCTCTATCTTACATGTTCTTTCTTCTCTTCTGTTTGGAAGGTAAATGTAAAGGTAAAGTACGAGACTTGAACCGGCGTCTTAGCACGCGAGTTTACACCCATATGTGCTCGGCCGCCTATCCAGAAATGTTCGGATATTTCTGTATAGTGTAGCCTCAAGCATCGAAACTCAGATGCGAAGCGACATTCCTCACCTTCCCAGGATAATATCCTGGTACCCATTTCTGCCAACGGCTGGGTCGACCGTGGGGGTATTTTTTTTTCCAACCACGAGTACAACTCACACTGCTCCCAGCGGGAATCGAACACGGGTTGTCCGAACGTCGGTAGTCCAGTCGAGTGGTTTTCCCAACTAGGCTACCGAGGCCCCCTTTCTGTTTGGAAATTCCATCCTAGCCACTCGGAACTAAGAAAGATCGTTTGCTCGGTTACTGCTAAAAGGGCCCTAACGGCGTGGCCGACCTCCTTTCTACCTCCCTAGCTTGCATGTGATTTATTTCTTCTGTTTCCTATCTGCTCAGCAGCTTAAGTGTCTCCTGTTTCAACCAATCAAACATCACCTACGTCATTTCTCAGCCTATCAAATCATCTCACCATCTTAAGACAACTCACTCTTCGAGTCTCTACCCATTTATTCCAAGTCACGACAATCTCCTTATTTCTACTCACTTACTCAAACTATCGCGTGCATATCCCATAACTCACGATGGTTGTCCCATCTCTACTCACTAACTCACGCTTTCTCATGCACATCTCTTAACTCACGAAGGTTCTCCCATCACTACTCACTAAATCAAACAATCTCGTGCCAATCCCTTAACTCACGATGGTTCAACCATATCTACTCACTAAATCAAACTATCTCGTGCATATCCCTTAACTCACGATGATTATCCCATCTCTGCACACTAACCCAAACTATCTCGTGCCTATCCCTTAACTCACGATGGTTTTCCCATCGTTACTCCATAACTCAACTATCTAATACATGTTCCTTAACTCACTATGGTTCTCCCATCTCTACTCACTAACTCAAACTATCTCGTGCACATTCCTTAACTCACGGTGCTTCTCAATTCTTACATTACATATGATGATTCTCCCAATTCTCCTTACACTATCCCCAACTCCATTATTTCCCTACATCCTTACATTCACTGTTACATTCCAACCTTTCTCGTCCGTGTGTAATCTGAACATTGTAATCTAAGTGTATCTCAAACTGTAAATTACTGCATCTGTTGTTCTCCACTATCATGTTTTTACATCACAGTTGTTTGTCAATGATTCTTTAGGTGATTTGCTCATTTGTGTATTTCCATAAAGATAAGATAAACGTGCTTCTTTTATTTTACATCAAAAGTGATTAGAAGGAGATGTAAATTAAAAAAAAAACATAAAAAAAGATAGTGATGAAAAATTGAATATAAAAATCTAGGGTCTCTTTAATTTGCCAGTCTTTGACAATTTGTGTTGCTGTCATTCCTCTTTCTCTTTTCCCTTTTCGCTGGTCCCTAACAGGTTTCGTGTCTATATCATTTGTCGTTCTTGAACTGCTCGGACTGTCTGCATTAGTGATTTTCCTTTATTTGTTACATGTCTCTGTTACTACATATGTCCATCTTCTTGTGGGTCTTCTTCTTGGTCTTTTTCCATGCATTCTTGAGAAGAACGCCCTTGATGGTGATTGGTGAGGATTCATTCTGACCAGGTGGCCAAGTCATTTGAGTTCGAAATCACACACAAGAACACTTTAATTTCTTTTTACTACGGGCATTGAAATTCATGTATAAATTATATTTGACTCCCATCACAAATTGCATCGTGTTGCCAGCACAGTCACGCACCGGAAGTCTAGTCGTTGCTGTCATTAACAACTAAAATATAATTCGTACAACAATATTTACTTCAATTCACGATGTTACGTTATGTGTCAACATTTGTGTGTGTGTAGTGTCACAAACTGAAACCACCTCCATAAAATATCAATTAATGAGAATGTACAGGGGTTCTAGTCACAGCGGGGTGAAAAGTGTTTTTGTTATAATCTGTGGTGAAATAATAACTCAGATCCGAACATCTCACGGCGATTGCATTGAACACGCGACCTTTATTCTCCAGTCATACATGTCTCCCTGGCAGACCCAAGTTGTGGAAAAAGGCAGTAAAGATAATGATAGTGGAGTTTACTAAGCTCAGGACATGTTCTTCAGTAAATACTGAAACAAATACTAAGTTTACAATTAAAATGTCGCTTTGAAATTAAAACAAACAGTTTTGATAAATCTCCTACCATATAATGTTTTAAAATATTCTCTTTTCAACACGTAGAAATGTATGGGAAGCATTTCTCCACGCCATTTCCAAACAGGAGTACTAACGACATAAATTATACAATGGTGATTCAGGTAGGTTCACTATCAACTCAACGTTATATTTTTTACAGTGGAAGAAACAACTATTTTTTACTGTATTTAATTTCAAGCCTGCAACCCTCATTGTTGTTTGACCAACACAGATAGATGCAACCAGCTTCCTTCACATCTGTCTTTCTCTATGTGTTTGCTCACTGTGAGTAAATAAAACAAGGAAATATCTATTCTCTAATATTTTCTTGCCATCTTTTCTTTTTTTTTTTTTTTTGGTGCCCATCTTCTGTTCCCCAGAAATAAAGTTTTCAAGGTCTAAATTACAAGATATATGACAATACCATATTAGTGTATGTTTTTCCTTGTTAATTGACATGCTTTGGCAGCAACATACACCCTGATCAAAATATGTACAGAGAAAATACAACTGAAGTAGTCTTCATATTAAATTGTAAAGATGCTAGATTTGAATCTCTGCCCTTTAATCATCACCATCATCAAGTACCGGGCCTGATGGCGTAGGTGATCATGTCTCTCCATAACTTTCGATCACGACAGTTATTTATCGTTTCTGTTGTTGACCTTCTGCCAAGCCATTCTCTTAAGCTGTCTGATATCTTTTCTCTTTGCTTCACTCTATCTTTTCGTGCCTCAATTTTCCCACTTGTTACAACATATTCCAGTTGTTCTCTTCACATTACATAACCAAAAAATGGTGATTATTTCTTCCTAATATTGGAAATTAGCTCTCTTTTTGCTTTTGGCCTATTTCAGAAAGTTTTCCTTACTCTTCTTAGCTGTCCATGGTATTCTCAAAAACCACATTTCTACAGAATTTAGTGATTTCCTTGTCTGTTGTCCTATTGTCCATGATTCACATCCATATGTTAAGACTGGTACTACATCTACATAATATTTAAGAACTCTTTTTCTTGTTTCTATTGTGAAAAATGGATTGCATAGTATCTTCCTCATTTTTTGGAAAGCTGCTTTTGCCTGAGCCATTCTGCATCTCACCTCTTTTGTACATCTTCCATCAGAGGTTAACACAGTTCCCAAATATTTAATTTCATTTAACTGTTTTAATATTGTTCCACTTGTCTTTATTTTGCACTGAGGTGATATCTTTTTCTTTGTTGTTACATTACTACTGTCTTTTTCCTACTAAGGCTGAGTCCTTTATTTTTGATTATTTTCACTATAACGTCTAACATTTCTCGTAACTCATTTTCACTCTTAGTGATTAAGACTGTATCATCAGCATACATTAGATTACTTACATCCTGACCTCCTATTGTTATTCCAGGCATGCCCCTTATGGATCTTAAAATAATCTCATTATACTTATTAAACAAATCTGGTGACAGCACACAACCTTGTGTAACACCCTGTTTTATTTGTTGAAACATTCCCAATTAGTTTCCAATTCTTACGGCTGCTGTTTGTTGCCAGTACATTTTCTATATTTTTCTTAGATCTTTGCTGTTTACGTTTATGCTTTCTAAAATTGTGACTTTTTCTTGGTGCTTTACTTTGTCAAATGCTGCTTTGGTATAATCTATAAAACATCTGTATATGTCTTGCTCTTGAATAAAGACTGTAAAATGATCAACATGAAAATACTCGCTGAAAAAGGTCCAATCAATAAGCGGAAAAAGGAGACATTAAACACAGTTATATAAAATAATCATAGACATAATAGTAGAAGAAAGCAACAAGAAAGGTCTCAGTCTGAATAGTAAGAAAACAGAAGTAATGGTTATATCGAAGAAACAATCATCACCATCATGCAGCATAAAAATAAACGAGACAAATCTAAAACAAGTGCAACGTTTCAAATACTTGGGCACAATACTAACATCAGATGGGAGATGCACCACATAAATAAAAAGCAGAATAGCTCAGGCCAAAATGGCATTTCAGAAAATGAAAAATATCTTATGCAACAAATCTATGTCAATAAAAATGAGAAAGAGAGTTCATCGGGGCTATATAGAACCAATTCTGACCTATGGAAGCGAATCATGGACAGTAGACAAACAAATGAAAAGACGGTTAGAGGCCACAGAGATGGGATTTCTCAGAAGAATGTTGAAAATTCCCTGGACAGATAAAAAGACCAACGAGGAAGTTCTCAAAGAGGTCAACACAAAAAGGGAGCTCTTAAAAAACATCAGAAAGAAGCAATCAACATTTTTCGGGCATATCATCAGAAGAGGAAAGTTGGAATACTTGGTTACAACTGGCAAAATAAAAGGAAAGAGAGATCGCGGACGACAAAGAGAGAAAATACTGGATAGCTTGGTGTCATGGCATGGAAAACAGTCATCAACAGAACTAATACGATGCACTGTAGATGGAGGATTGTGGAGGGACATGATCGCCTACGCCAACTGGCAGGGTACATGATGATGATATAAAATAAACTTATAAAACGAGTAAAAACTTTAACCAGGTAAAAAACATTCCATGAAGATGGTAAAAGCGATAAATAAATAGACATTCGATGCAACAACGTAAACCAAATAATGAAATAGATATCCCCTATACTTCAACACAAAGCAAGTCTTGCTACCACCAAGAAACATCTTATACGGAATATAGTTACTCCCACAGTGTGCTACCAATGACAAAAATAGCCACTTACGACTAAGCATTAATGAAAACTTGGCGCTAAAGAGATGAGATTTCTGAGAAAAGCGCTTGGAGTGACCAGAAAAGATATAATCATAAATAATATTAAATGGAAAACATGGGCATTGAATCAATCCTAAGCTACATATAGGGATAATAAATAAAATGGTTCACACAATTTGAAAGATTGATGTGTGATTATACATCATTATCATTTTAAAAAAAAAGTAAAGTTTCCCCCCACCCCCGTCACACCAAGTGGCGTATACAGACCTTCGGCACAATTTGGGATAATGTGGTCGGTATTACGCCCGTGTCGCTTTACTTTCTCAGAAAAAAATCCAGTACCCATTTAATGCTGGGTGAACCGAAAGCCGTCGGTTGGGATCGAACCCTTCCTCTTGTCCTTTGTAGTCCAGTTCACTAAACACTAAGCTATCGTGGCTCCCACATCATTATCATACCAAGAATATATTGAAAGAGGAGAATGGAGAAGAACAATAGGCGAAACCAGATTAAAATGGACGGACAACAACAAAGAAAAGCTACAAAATCAATTGGCAATGAGTGAAGCCTCCAATCGAGCGAGAACAAGAACTTTATATCTCCCTCGAGACCCCAACTGGTACAAGAGGAAGTGAAGAAGATTTAGAACGTGTGAGTTGTATTGTATTCTTGCAATATCTTGAGTTCTAGCATCGTTAGCTATGCAAAATGATTCAAGTGAATATTAAAGAAAAGATTGAGAGGGCATTATGGATGGTAATAACATTCACTTCTGGTGAAAAAAAAAAGAACATCGGAAGGTCTGTCAGAATGGTTTCAGGTTACAACAGGTGTAAGACAATGATGTGTCCTCTCACCACTCCTCTTCATCATATATATGGACAAAATAAATCTGGAAACAACCAACAATAAGGAAAAATCAAATAATAACATAGAGGTAGAAAATTCCAACATTAACGAGCTACTATTCGCAGATAACAAATGCCTAATATATAAGGACGAAAACCTGCTACAGCATCATGTAACATCTATAGAGAAAAGTTGCATAAACTACAGTATGAAAATTAACACAGCAAAAACAGAGGCTATGAGAATAAGCAAATTAAGACACCCATTATTGAGTTATTGAGTTATTTGCGGGTCATCATCATTGCACTCCGAACATGTCCATATGTGCTCAGATCCCATCCTCAGCAATTCCCTCAGTGTCCAGCGACTGACGACTCCAGTTCTATGCTGGTTGATAAGTCTTCTTACACGGCCACCAAGTTTCTCATTTCTGGCTGTGCCCATCTTAACTCCCATTTCCATCATCCGAAGAAGTGACGTTGATCTGTGTTTGTCGAAGTCCTGTGCTCTTCCCACATCTCGGAGGGCATTGATGATGTCCGCCCGATCCATCTGTTGCCCGTCCTCAACGACAGCGCAGCTAGCCAACCTGTCCGCTCTCTCATTCCCCCGTACTCCCGCATGTCCAGGGACATAGATAAAGGTGACCTTACGTATTTTGGATTTCTGCAACGACTCTACCCATTGCATGCGTACAGAGCCCGCCTCCACTTTTTTTATCATGCTCAACGAATCACTCAGTATACATGTGTGGGTGTAGTCTTGTGACTCTAACCATTTGAATGCCTTGGTCACTGCCATCACCTCCATTGTCATGCTACTCGTGGTCATGGCGTATGCACCACTGTATTCCTTGGCTATTCTGCCTGCCGAGCGTGCTGTAAAATGCCCATGCACTTCTCTCGTGTCGTCTTACAGATCCGTCTGTATAGATGACTGCATCTTTCTCAACGGTGTTATCGCAGATGAGACCGTTGACCTCAGCATTAACCACGACCGGGTTCTGTTCCCTACTTTTCCTGTCGAGTGTGACAATACATGAGAAAGTCCCCTTGAATGACGTAGGCACCGGTATCCACTTCTCACCAATGCTGATATTGGTAAGCCCACAGACCTGTTTGATGACATCTTCTGCTCGGCCCACCCATGATTTACCTCTTTTTTAGCCTGGTACCTTTCCCTGTGTTGAGCACGTGGTGCAATTGATGCTCTGTATCTGTACTAATCGTCAGGTATGCTCGTGCTCTCCAGATCTTGATTCTGTCATCCATGGTTGGAAAGTCAAGAAGATACCTCATTGCTGCACAGGGAGTGTCCCTCGTACATCCCAGGATAATGCGCATGGCTTCATTTTGTATTTTCTCCAGCCTATCAATTTGAGTCGTACTGACAGTAAGAAAGGCCAGGGCATACTCGATTGGTGCGAGGACTAATCCCTGGGACAGAAGAGTAAGTAGCCTCTGCTCGATGTTGGCAGCTGCCATGACCTTCAAGGCGGCTAATCCTTTGCGGGGTTTTGTTATCACATGGTCGACGTGGTCCCGAAAACACAGGCTGCGATCAAACTTAACTCCGAGGTATGCCATCAACTTGTCCCTGGTCACCTCATCAGCTCCCATTCGTACTACCGGTGTGGTCGTATTAACTATATGATTGTTAAGAGAGATCCATGAAACTGATGCTTTATTAGGATTAACCAAAGCACCTGAAACCCCACACCAGGAAGAAATGGGATCGAGTTCGTCTTGACTTGTGGAGGCGATTCCCCGTCTGTCTCTTCCCTGTCGATATACCATAATATCATCAGCAAAAGTCATAGTTCTTCCCCTCCCATCCTGCTGTTGGGCCGTGATCGTTATTGTGTACACGTTAAATAGAACTGGTGACAATGGTGAGACTTGTGGCAACCCAGGACAAATGGATGTTGGCTCGGAAGAACTTCCATATCTGAGTATCACCTTCCTCTGAAACAGTGCCGCGGCGATCTATCTAATGAGGAAGGGGTTCACCGCCAGTTTGAGAAGCATATGCATGAGATATTCAAATGGTACCCTGTTGTATGCATCCTCCAGCTCTATAGCAGCAGCACATGTCTCCTCTCGTCTGTGGAAGCCTTCGAAGACGTCATAGGCAAATACTGCCGCATTGAGCCATGTCTCCTTGTTATATCTATAACCTCCGAGTGTGGGTCGGAATACGCGTTTCTGTTCAAGGCGACACGTGAGGACACGGGCAAGTATTTTTTCCAGCAGCTTGCCCGCAGTGTTCTGCATTGTGATGATTCTGTAGGCACTGATCTGAGTATGATCCTTGTTTGGCTTCGGTAGCGGTAGTAAGTAGCTGTGTAGCCATTCCTCCTTAATCTGGCCACTCCGAATACTGGCATTAAACTCATTGGCCAGTGTTGTCAAGTCGTCATCAGCTAAATCGCCTATGTCATCATACCGAACACCATCTGGACCAGGAACAGTGTTGTGTGACCTTTTAAGTGTCGTGCGAATGGTATCGGTTGTGATTGTGAGATATTCTTCAAGCCCTACATCCTTACACAAATTTGGCAAAGATCCCCGTATCCTCATTTTTACAGCCTCATTTCTTTGGTCCGTCTGCTCAATGTAGCGGGCAAGCAGGGCCTCCCCTTTGCTCTCATCAGATGTGTGCCATATTTGGCCTGTGCTCTGAAAGTCTGGAACCGCTCTGTGTCGTGTTGTGCCATTCATGCACTGATGAAGGCGCCAGAATGTGGCGAGCTATTTTTCTGAGCACACTTTTTTACAGAAGTCATCCCATTTGGCATCCTTAGCCTGCTTAGCGCATAGTTTAAAGTGCATCATTTATTGGTCGACCTCTACTTTCAGACGCTTTAAGAGCTCAGGTTGTATTCTACCATACTTTCTGGCTTTCAGCCATGTCTTGATAGTTTGTCTCTTGCTCCGCCAAGCTTCCTCGACATCTACGTTCCACCAGGGTGGCTGTGTCCATCTCTCCTGCCTTCTACGAGGGGCGCTCTGTTTCCTATGTCTGATTTTGCTAATGACGTCCTGGTCTGTTTGCTCGTAGTTGAATGTTTGGAGCTTTCTTTTCTGGCTTTTATTTCTGCTTTTCTCAATTAGGAGGACACATGGATAGTGATCATTTCCGTGGAACCCCAGTGCATTCCACCTGCAAACCGGTGCAAAGGTGGAAGACACCAGTGCCAGGTCTATGACACTATCAGAGTCCCCTGTTGGAGTGGCCATTCTTGTTCCCCTTCCTTCATTCAAGCACACTAAATCGACTGACACTAGTGCGTTCTCAAGGTCTTCTCCCTGCTTGTTGGTTATGACGTTACCCCACTGGTTTTCTCTAGCATTAAAGTCTCCGCAGAAAATGACATTCTCTTCATCGAACTCGAAGAGATTCTGCCATTGTTGTGTGTTCACCTTCCCATTACAGGCATACACATTAACAATCACGAAATGAACTGGGGTCTGCACCCTAACCGCATGTACCTGCAATTCTGCATTGTTCCACGCAGACATATCAACCTCAGCTGCCACCATATTTTTGCGCACAAGGATGGCCTGCCCAAGGTGTCGTCTATTGTAAAAACAATGAAAGCCAGGAGTACTTACTGTCCTGTCACCAAGAAGAGTTTCTTGCAAAACCATTATATCGGCGCCGCACAGTAGCTTATCAAGAATGGGCCGTCGTTGATTAATGGACCCACAATTCCAATAAGTAACGCGCACATACTTTAGGCCTAGCCTCTCACACTTTGACAGTTTAATGCCACCCCTCTTGCCCCGTCGTGTTTTCCTTCTTCGATGATGTAGTTTGGGCTGCATCTGAATACTTATACTTACCGTCGTCTTTGATGAACGATTGAACGTCGCTGAACGTCGATGCTTTGGATGGTCCAGACTCACGTGCACTTACTCAGTCGCACGGCCCAGAACCCGTTCCACGTTATAAACTGGCCAACTCCAGTAACTTGCTCAGCAGCACGCGGAAACACTGTGAGCTTTCTACAAATTAAATGAATTACGCGTCCTTTACGACAGACCGGCGTAAACAAACCGCCATTTTTTGACTGGTTCAATAGTGCAACAACAATGATGAGTGATGAAATAAGGAAATTATAACAAAATGCAATGAATCAAAAGAAGCAAAATGATTTACATCAAATAGAAAGCGCGTACAATCACATGATGCCTTAAAATATAAATAAAAACAAACAAATAAACAGGAAAGTTCACTGGAAAACAGCACTTATCTGTGAGTCTTATGAAGAGGCCAGTTAACAGGGCATTACGATCAAAGATAAAGAAATAAAACAAGTAGTGGAATCCAAGTATTTTGGCACAAGATTCACAGAGGATGGAAAACTAGACAGAGAAATTGACAAGAGAATACAAAAAGCAAATGCTGTCACATACCAGCTTTCACCATTGCTATGAGATCCAAACATTTCTATGCCAGCTAAACAACAAATGATAAATAGCATTTTCATACCAACTTTGTGCTATAAAGTCAAACATGGTCCTTTTCTAAATGACAATTAAGAAATATCAATACATGTGAGATGCGATGCTTGAGAAAAGTAACAAATAACACAAGAAGATGTAGAATACCAAATGAAACCATAAGAAAAATGGTAGGAACAAAATCCCACCAAGAAAATATAGAGGAACAAAAACTTAAATGGCTTAGCCACCTGATCAGAATGAATCCTCACCGCTCACCATCAAGGGTGTTCTTCTCAAGAATGCTTGGAAAAAGACCATGAAGAAGACCCAGAAGAAGATGGATAGATGCAGTGACAGAGACAGAGAGAACATCTCTAATTTAGACAGTTCGAGCAGCTCAAGAACGACAAATGATATAATTCACGACACCTTTTAGGTGTCAGTGAAAAGAGAAAAGAAAGAAGAATAACATTCACTGAAGATGCAATCATGTATTAAATGCAGGATATCATAAACTAAAATAGGTTTTTTTAAAAAACGAACAATATTTTTATTCAATATATTTTTGCCAAAAGCAATTTGAGAAATATGTATGCAATGACACACCTAACAAATCCTTCCATATGGATGTGAATCATAGACGATTACTAATTAAACAAGAAGGTAATTAGAGGCCCCGGAAATGCAGTCTGACATAAACTTTTATTGAGAATACCAGGAGCAGTGAAAAAGAGTAATGGTAACGCTGTGAGAGATAACACAACATAAAATAAATCAGAAGAGAGAAATCCACTTTATTTGGGCAGGCTATAAGAATAGGAATAGTTGAGAGAAGAAATAACAGAGGGAGGTAACTAAAGAAGATACAAGGCTGTTTAACATCGTGGAACATATCATAAGTAAACGTGATAAGAAGCGGTAAAAGAGGCAGAGGCAGACAGAATCTAACATGGACGAGTAACATCAAAATTAGATTGACAAGTCAGCCTATGACAACCTGCACCATCAAAGTAAGAGACAGAGCAGAATGGCGATCCAGGTTGCGGAGATGGCACTCGATGATTATGATGATGATGATTATGATAAGAAGCGACGGCGAAAGGTGATATGGAGATTCATGATCGCCAGCATGTCCTCTCATGGCTGGTATGATTGATTGGGAACTGAGATAGCCCAGTGGTAAGTGAATTGGATGTTAATGATATGGGTCAGGCTCAAAATAGATCTACGGTTCCTAGGTTCACCAAGCCATAATGGGTCAGATATTTGTCCCTATAACATCTAGTTACTACGTCACTCATACAATTACTGTAGATCACTGAAATTACGGTAATAACATGTTATTCAATTTTAAAGGCTTGGCAGGACTTCTAATACTGCATTCTATATATAGCAAATAGCATGGCAATGCACACTCTTCTATTTCTTTAGCATTCTAAATTCTAAAGTAACACAAAAATACACCTCACTTAAAATAATAATTCGTTTCTTGTTTTCAACTCTCTCTTCCTTTTAATAAAGTCCGTAAAAATGTATCTCCATGAACACAGTGTTGGAACGTGTTTTTATTTGCTGACATTCTTTACATAATTTGTCTATATCTGACATGCTTATTGTTGTCTTTCCTTGAAGCTAAAACACTTGTCTCTTTGATGATATCTTAGAAGTGATTACAAGTAGCTGCTGCGTCTGAACGTTTAAACACTTATTTGTTTATAAATTGAATATCGCAGCACAGAAACTCTCAATTTTGTCACAGTTTGGATTTTTTTAAAATTACGAGCATTATATGCTAAATTATCAATCATAATAAATATTTATTTAGCTGGAAATATTTATGGTTTGTGTTTAGTGTCACAAATTAAAACCACTTTTTTTTTTTTTTTTTTTTTTTTTTTTTAAGTTTTAAGAATGAGGAAGATTTATCAGGCTCAGGATTTTATCTTAAATAAATAATGCCTGCAAAAATTCCAAGATCAGAGCTAAAATTCTAGTTTGATATGAAAACATCCTGCTGCTGTTGTATGGTTTATGATCGCTTTAAGAACGTCACTGCACAGTTGGTTCCAATGTTAACAATCAAACAGACAACATGAAATACAGAGAGGGCACTATGTAAAACATTGTTCTTCCCAATAATCTACAACCAGTGCCAAATTTGAGCACAAACAGAAGAAGATGAGAATAGAATTAGTACAGCATGAATAGGTGTCTAGGATTAACTATGAATGCTATAAGAAAAGGCAGATACAAACATGTTGAGAGTTGTAGTAGCACCGATGTTGAATCGCATTCACAAGGAACAGATCAAATATTTGGTCTTGTGTTGTAATCACTAAATACCAGCATCCCTTAGCGAGACTTGGCGCTCTGAAGTGATAAGAGAAGGAGGAAAGGTGTATTTAGAAATCAGTGGATGAAATTGGTATCACATTGAATGCAGGAGGCATACAAAAGAGTATTATTCAAACACTCAACTTCAACGCTGAAAGGCCACAGAGCATCATCATCATCATCGTGTGCCATACAGGTTGGCGTAGGGGATCATGTCCTTCCACAATCTTCTATCTACAGTGCATCATATCCATTTTGTTGTTGAATGTTTGCCATGCCATAACACCCAGCTATCCAATATTTTCTCACTTTGTCGTTCGCGATCACTATTTCCTTTTATTTTGCCATTTGTAACCAAGTATTCCAACTTTCCTATTCTCATGATGTGACTAAAAATGTTGATTGTTTTTTTCTGATGTTTTTTTATGAGCTCCTTTTTGTGCTGGCCTTTTTGAGAACTTAATAATTGGTCTTTTTAGCTGTCCAGGGAACATTCAACATTCTCCTGAGAAATCCCATCGCTATGGTCTCTAATCGTCTTTTCATATGTTTGCCTACTGTCCTTGATTCGCTTCCATAGGTCAGAATTGGTTCTATATAGCACCGATGAACTCTCTTTCTCATTTCTATTGACATAGATCTGTCGCATTAGATATTTTTCATTTTCTACAATTCTATTTTGGCCTGAGCTATTCTGTTTTTATTTATGTGGTACATCTCACATCTGATGTTATTATTGTACCCAATTATTTGAAACGTTGCACTTGTTTCAGATTTGTCTCGTTTATTTTTATGCAGCATGATGGTGATGATTGTTTCTTCGATATGACCATCACTTCTATTTTATTACTATTCAGTTTGAGACCTTTTTTGTTGTTTTCTTTTACTATTATGTCTATCATTTCTTGTAGTTCATTACCTGTCTCTGCTATTAAGACTGTGTCATCCGCATGTCGCAAATTATTTATGTTCTGACCGTTGACTTTAATTCCTTTTTTGATTACTATTGATCTCATAATATCTTCGCTGTCAAGTGAAAACAAATCCGGCGACAGAACACAACCTTATCTGACTCCCTGTTTTATGAATTGAAATTGTCCTGTTTGGTTGTTAATTCGTATAGCTGCTGTTTGTTGCCAGTACGTTTTTTTTTCTGATTCGCAGATCCTTGCCATCAATGTTTAATTTCTCCAGCATATTGATTTCCACAATCTTTACTTTGTCAAAGTATATGACAGAGCATAAGAAAGCATAGTATATTAACGTAACGTTAGTATTAAGTCAGTCCTCATTTGATTAATTTTTGACAAAATTTGATCTTAGAATTACACAGTGGACACTCTCTACTGCCTGGCGGAAGACTTCTACATCTCTCTCGGATTTAAAGAAATGACCCAAACATTTTGGACGAAGTCCATATTCAAGAAACCAAGGGATAGAAGAAATATTGAGTGCAATGCAAATACCTATGAAATGTTTAAAAACAATGATTTCAGGTTGGAATTTTACGTGAATTTAATGTCATTACTAAATTGTCACTATATAATATGAGAACACATTTCTTCTACATCTATAACTCCGTCAGTGAATCACATATGTGGGTAGCAGGCACACAATTACTAATTTTCATTATAATAAAAACATTTTTCTCCAAAATGTCACAATGACTTGCAAGAATAGCAATTTTTTCTCCAAAATTAATTCAATGGTTCTAATTGAACGTGTATAGTCTACGGAAATAATGGGACGTTTATAATCAAGGGGTCTAATGGGACGTTTTTAGTCAACGTGTAAAATGTAACGTTTATAATCAAGGGTATCATGAGACATTTGTAATCAAGAAGTATAATGGGACGTTTGTAATCAAGTGGTATAATGGGGCGTTTATAATCCAGGGGTCTAATGGGGCATTTATAATAAAGTGGTACAATGAGAGTTTTATAACGAAGAGGTAAAATAAGACTTTTATAATCAAGGGGTAAAATTGGATGTTTATATTAAAAAAAGTCTATTGGGACGTTTATAATCAAGACGTATAATGGGACGTTCATAATCCAGGGGTATAATTAGAGACGTTTATAATCAATGGGTAAAATGAAGGGTCTAAAGGGACTTTTATAATTAGTGGGTAAAATGTGACGTTTATAACCAAGGGATATAATGATACTTTTTAATCAAGGGGTGTAATGGGACATTTATAATCAAGGGGTATAATAAGGACTTTTATAACCCAGGGGTCGGATGTAGTGTTTATAATCACGGGTTATAATAAGGCTTTTATAATGAAGAGATATAATGAGACTTTTATAATCAAGGGGTTTAATTGGACGTTAATAATCCAGGGACGCCAGGGTTAATAATTGGACGTTTGCAACATGGGTAAATGAAACGATTATAATCAAGGGGTAAAATGAGACGTTTACAATCAAGGGGTCTAAAGGGACTTTTATAATCATGAGGTAAGATGTGACGTTTATAATCAACGGATATAATGAGACGTTTATAATCAAGGGTATAGTGGGACCTTTGTAATCAAGGGGTGTAATGGAACGGTTATATTAAAGGGGTATATTGGGACGTTTGGGTGTCCGGTTAGCGCAATCGATAGGCGTTTGGCTTACCACGGCAACAGCCGGGGTTCGTACCCTGGCGAGGACACCTGGGTTTTACTAATTCCCTAAAAATTAGTAGGAGCCGCGATAGCTCAGTGGTTAGTGAACTGGACTACTACGGACAAGGGGTAGGGTTCGATCCCAACCGACGGCTCCGGGTTCACCCAGCCTTAAATGGGTACCGGATTTTTTCTGGGAAAGTAAAAGCAGCACGGGCGTAATACCGACCACATTACCCCAAAAATCATGTGCTGAAGGTCTGTAAAATATAGGGTCACTAACACCATATTTCCCTATACGCCACTTGGCGTGACGGGGGGTACTTTACTTACTTACTATATTGGGACGTTTATAATCCTTGGTTTTAATGGAACGTTTATAATCCAGGGATGTAATGGAATGTTTAATAATGAAGGGGTATAATGAGACTTTTATAATCAAGGAGTATAATGGGACGTCTATAATCCAGAGCTCTATTGGAACGTTTATAATCACGGGATATAATGGGAAGTTTATAATCAAGGGGTCAAATTTGACGGTTATAATCCAGGAGTGTAATGGTACGTTTACAATGCAGGGGTCAAATGAGACATTTATAATCACGGGTTTAATGGGACCTTTATAATCACATCTGTTTATTTAGACATTTATACCCAAGGATTCTAATGGGATAATTATAATCATGAGGATGAATGGAACGATTATAATCACGGGGTCTAAATGACCTTTACAATCAAGAAGTTTGAATGGATGTTTATAATGAGATACAAAAACAGGAATAGGATAGACTGCGTTGAAAGACTGAAAACATTTGTTCAAGGTAGTTGAAAATAAATAAAATCATAGGATCGGTGTTGGAACATCGGTTATTGGACTGAGGACAAGAGTTCCCATTCTAGTAGACGGCTTCTAGGTTCACTCAGTCTTAAGTTGTGTTATTTTTTTTTTATGAAACACTACACTGACACAGTTACTGGACAACATAAACCACAAATGTGCGGATTGCCAGGCATGCATGAGAAATAACATTTGATTTTCTCGGCAGGCAGAATAATCAAGGAGAACAGTGGTGCATACGTCATGATTACGAATAGTATGACAATGGGGGTGATGGCAGTGACTAGACTAGGGCATTCATCTAGTTAGAGTCACAAGACTACACCCATAGTAAGCGACTTGATGAGCACGGTAAAAAGGCGGAGGCTGGCTTTGTACGCAAGAAATAGGTAGAGTCATTGCAGCAGTCAAAAAATACGTAAGAAGTACCGGGAGATGAAAGAGCGGTTAGGTTGGCTAGCTGCGCTATCATTGGAGACGGTCAACCAATGGATCGGGCGGATATTATCAATGCCCTTCAAGATGTGGGAAGAGAACTGGGCTTCGAAAATAATGAGTCCACATCACTTCTTCGGATGAATGAGATGGGAGTTAAGATGGGTACAGCCACAAACAAGAAACTTAATCGGCTATAAGAAGACTTATCAAAGAACTCAAAACTGAAGTCGTCAGTCACTGGACACTGCAGAACATGCTGCGGATGGGATTTGAGAACCAATGGACATGTTCGGAGTGCAATGATGATGACCCGTAAAAAACTCATTAAATCAATAACTCAATTTGATTTTCTAAGCTTTGCTGATGTGCAGGGATGATTCTTTATAAGTGCTTCATAAATAACGACAGTACAAAAATAACGATAGCAACATATTTACATACTTAGGTATTTAATGTTGAATAAATCTCTCTTTATTTTACAGTTAAGTAAGCATTTTTTATTTTGTTTTAGCTTGAAAAGTATATTATTTAACGCATATTATTAAACGCAATTGTTATAGAATGAGGATATGTACTTCCGTATCATATGATGACTTAGCTTTGATTCACCGTGAGATGGGACGTATCCAGTACTTCATGGAGTACAGTAAACAACCTACAATCTACAAGGACAGTGCCAACCCTGGTAATGTCTGTGTTGAGCAATGGCTCTTTTCTGCCAAACATTTATAAAGCAAATATAATTTTGAAAAAAGATCAATTTTAAATCAATAGTTGACTAGATTATTTTAAAACGGGCGTTATATTTTCCCTCTCCCCTTGTCTTTAGGCATCGGAGCCAAATAAAATTATCTGATCAATATTCTGAAGTGGCCTTGTACATGACACTACTCATCTTGATTTCTGATACCTTCTAGATCTATTTGTTTTTTAAGTTTGACCTTTCTTTACATTCATTGTTTTTGTATTTAGTCATATATGGGGGAATGCTGTTTAATAGTTATTGGCTTACATACTCAAACCAATTGATTTGGTGTTGTTCCATGACATGATACAATCCAAATAACAATATATATATATATATATATATATATATATATATATATATACATATAGGTATAGGTGATTTTAAATTAAAGAGAGAGCCCGGATTCCTTGTCTGAATGAACGATGATCGCAAAACAAGAAAAGAAGTAAAGGAAAAAAACGCGTGTTTCTCATTGACGTATTTTCAGAAATGAAAGTTGTATTAATCAGCCATGAGATCATACTTAATTAAACGATTAACAGAAATATCAAAGGAGATCTGAAAAATAAAATTAACATAATACACCTGCATGCCTGAAAGAGAGAAGAATAATGAACTATATTTAAGATGAGAAGCATAACTAAATAAACTAAATAGAGAATGCAAAAGCATATGTATATATTCTTTGTTGAGTCAGTTGACTCAACATCAGAAGCCGTGGTAAATATACATACTATATTATATATAATCGATTACAACATCTAATCTGATATCTTAAGAACATTGATAGAAAGATCTATAGAGGTAAAGAAAGATCTATATACATGTGCTTTATTGACTACGCGAAAGCATTTGACAAAGTAATGCCTATTGAAATAATCAATATGCTGGAGAAATTAAACATTGATGGCAAGGATCTGCGAATTATAAAAAAACATGTACTGACAACAAACAGCAGCTATACGAATTAACAACCAAACAATTGGACAATTCCAATATATAAAGCAAGGAGTCAGACAAGGCTGTGTTCTGTCGCCGGATGTGTTTTCACGTTACAGCGAACATATTATTAGATCAATAGTAGACAAAAAAGGAACTGAAGTCAACGGTCATAACATAAATAATTTGCGATATGCGAATGACACAGTCTTAATTGCAGAGACATAGAATGAACTACAAGAAATGATAGATATAATAGTAAAAGAAAGCAACAAGAAGGGTCTCAGTCTCAATAGCAAGAAAACAGAAGTAATGGTTATGTCAAAGAAACAATCATCACCATCATGCAGCATACAAATAAACAAGACAAATCTGAAAAAGTGCAACGTATCAAATACTTGGGCACAATAATAAATAACATCAGATGTGAGAGGCACCACAGAAATAAAAAGTAGAATAGCTCAGGCCAAAATAGTATTTAAGAAAAGGAAAAATATCTTATGCATCAAATATATGTCAATAGAAATGAGAAAGAGAGTTCATCAGTGCTATATAGAACCAATTCTGACCTATGGAAGCGAATCATGGACAGTAGATAAACAAATGAAAAGACGATTAGTGGCCACAGAGATGGGATTTCTCAGAAGAGTGTTAAAAGTTTCCTGGACAGCTAACAAGACCAATGAGGACGTTCTCAAAGAGGCCAACACAAAAAGGGAGCTCTTAAAACACATCAGAAAGAAGCAATCACAATTTTACGGGCACACCTGAGAAGAGGAAAGTTGGAATACTTGGTTACAACTGGCAAAATAAAAGGAAAGAGAGATCGGGGACGACAAAGAGAGAAAATACTGGATAGCTTGGTGTCATGGCATGGGAAACGGTCAACAACAGAGCTGATACGATGCACTGTGGATAGAAGATTGTTGAAGGACATGATCGCCTACGCCAGCAGGCCCTGTACTTGATGATTATATATATATATATATATATATATATATATATATATAAATATATATACATATATATATAGTGTTATCACAGTTCTGGTAGGAAACTTAAAAGACTCTCACCGCTATATGTCCTTATAATTATCAATGGTCTGTTACGAAAAACACAAACTGATACTGCTTTAACGCCATCTTTTGACAATGGAACTATATTCTCATTACCACGTTTCATGAATATGCGCTGATCACAGATTTCAAACGAAGTTGGCATATTCAAGCTACACGATTCCATATTCAAAGAAAACAAATACAAGCCACCTGGTAACATGCGCTGGTTATCTATGTGTGTGTGTGCATATACACTGATCGACTGTGTTTTATACCTTACTGTTATCGAGTCGAGGACCGTCCATTTATAGTAAATAATGCAATACCTTATCAGGCGATCTGAGACATGTTCAGTGATGATCCCTAATAATTCGGTCCCAGGTAACGCGTAGTGAGACTAGGAAACCCTTTCGTGTTTTTATAAGATGTAGATTTTAAAATAGGCCTGAGTTGAAGAGGGGAAACCTCGCGTGCTGACCTAAAATCACGTGTCATTTTTTTCGGTGGTATAATCACTAAAGTGTCACTTGTGAGGATGGATCCGCGCTGGAAACACCCATTCACAGCTCTGATAGCCGGGCCTACAGGGTGTGTGAAAACGGTATTTGTGCAAAAGTTTATACTGAACATTCACGAGTTAGCTGTCCCAGTACCGGAGGAAGTTATATGGTGTTATGTGGAATGGCAACCATTATATGAGACTATGGGGCCAGTGAAATTTATCGAGGGTCTACCAGATATCGATAAATTGGAAGGCGGTAAGAAGAGAAGACTGATCGTCATCAATGATTTGATGTCTGAGACGGACGAGAGGGTAACAAAATTATTTACCAAAGGTAGTCATCACAGAGATATTAGTGTCATGTATATTGTTCATAATCTATTCGGAAAAGATAAAGAACATCGAACCATAAATCACAATACACACTATTTAGTCCTGTTCAAGACCCCGAGAGACAGAAGTCAAATTATCAATCTGGCTAAACAAATGTACCCACGACGGATGGAGTACCTTCAAGATAGTTTTAAGGACTTGACAGCATCTCCTCACTGTTACTTGCTGGTTGAGTTTCGTCAGGATACACCTGATAACCTTAGGTTGAGAACAAAAATATTACCAGAGGAGAGACAAATCGTCTACGTGCCAAAAAACAAAATGTGTGATGAATCACTCAGACGACGGGGGCCTCGGTAGCCTAGTTGGGAAAACCACTCGACTAGAATACTGACGTTCGGACAACTCGTGTTCAATTCCCGCTGGGAGCAGTGTGAATTGTACTTGTGGTTGGAAAAAAAAATACCCCCACGGTCGACCCAGCCGTTGGCAGAAATGGGTACCAGGGTATTATCCTGGGAAGGTGAGGAATGTCGCTTCGCATCTGAGTTTCGATGCTTGAGGCTACACTATACAGAAATCTCCGAACATTTCTGGATAGGCGGCCGAGCACATATGGGTGTAAACTCGCGTGCTAAGACGCCAGTTCAAGTCTCGTACTTTACCTTTACCTTTACTCAGACGACACGGTGAAATTTTGAAGTGCGCTTTAAGAGTCATATTGAAAACAACCTCTCCCAAACTCATTAACTTTTTGTGCGAGTGTTGTCATAACATATTAAAAGGAAATGTTAGACTCAATCGGCGACAGAAGTGCGAGCTACGTCGACACAAGAACAGGTTGAGACTTCTCCCTTAAATGAAACCGACTCTTAAGCGGCGGAAAGAGATTCTACAAACCAATGGGTTCATAGGTGCTTTGATCCGACCTATATTAAGTGTTATCGGTGGAGTACTAGGTGCGTAACAATGGCCAAAAAAATGATTTGATGGATCCTCGTTTGCTCGAGGGTCTGAAACAAACTACTACCACGTATACCCCACCCGAGGCGATCAATGACAACTTGAGAGATTTAGATGATGAAATGCACCGTATCCTAATCCGCGACGATTTAGCAACCGTTGATAAAGCCAGAGTGTACAAACGTGCTCTGCTTCAGTACTTAGCTAGACTGGAACAATATAAACGACGGTCATTGGGCTCGGTCAATCTCATTCAACACAACACATCAGCAGAAAAAAACACTTACTCCACCACCGTCACTCGAGGTACCACCAGGGCCGACCTACACACCAGCAGCGGAAACCCCAAAAATAGATAATGAAAACACTCCGCAGTTAACCACATATAAACTGGGACCTAAAAAAAGAAAGAGCGGAATCCGAACACCAAAATGGGAACGGTGGAGAAAATATTGAGACGTCATTACTTTGACCCTAGTCGACCAGGGGCGTGTAATGGTGCTACGGCCCTGCAACGTAACACCAAATTAGGGCTTAAAGAGATCAATCAATGGTTGAGTCATCAGGATGCCTATATCCTTCATAAACCAATTCGTCGCAGATTTGAAAGGCGTCCCATTATAACGAGTGGACCCCAACAGCAATATCAGGCAAACCTAATTGATTTGAGACATTTGAAAAAACACAACAACGGTTATTCCTATTTGGTTTCTTGCGTGGACGTTTTCAGTAAATTCGCTTGGTCTGTACCGATACGAACCAAAACGGGGAAATCATTAGTGGAAGCCGTCGGTAAGATATTTCTTGATGGGATACCTGCGAGTTTTCAAACGTATAAAGGGTCAGCGTTTCTTAACAGAACAATTAACAAATTCCTCGCTGAAGTCAACGTTCACTTTTTCACTACACAGAACGAAGATATTAAGACAGCCGTGGTGGAACGCTTTAATAGGACTCTGAAACAAAGAATGTGGCGATATTTCACGAAGTCCAATCAACTGTCTTATATCCGAGTCCTACCCGCCCTACTTCGAAGTTATAACCATTCGTATCATAGAAGTATAAAAATGGCACCGGTCGACGTCAGCGCAGACAATCAAGAACAGGTATGGAACAAGTTGTGTAGTAACAAACGCAGCTTTAAATTTGAAAGACCCTTGTATAAGGTTGGTGATCGAGTTAGACTGGTCTTGGGCAGAGCCAATTTTAAAAAAGGGTTATGTCCCGGCTTGGACGGAGGAACTGTTTTCCATCAGTCGAGTAAATGAAACAAACCCCGTTACATATGTTATGAAAGACGATGAGGGCGATGATATAGAGGGGTCATTCTACACAACGGAAATTAAAAAAGTTGGAGACAAGCACGAGTACAGAATCGAGATTATCATAACCGAGCGTGGCACATAATTTGGTCGAAAAGAGAGTTTAGTCAAGTGGTTTGGGTACGATTCCTCATTCAACAGTTGGATACCGAGCCAAGGACATTGTTAGATACAAAATTTAGAGATGAGAGAAGAAGAAGAAAAAGTGGAAACATTTAGAGAGCCCGATTTGCGAGCCGTAAACTAGGGAGTGAGGAGAGAGCGAACCATGCTGTGGTCGGTGTTTGGGACTTCCCAATTTACATTAAATAATATTCCCTTACTTAGAACTTGTCTTTGTTTGTCAAGTTGTAGTTATATATACCATTGTCGCGGTCTCGCTGTTCAATCTGATCACCGAAAAGCCAGGTGCAAAGGACGGAAAACTGTGGATAGCCCTACTGAGCAGCTGTTTAGGTTACATGCTACCGAATCCAAACTTGGAGAGGCGACGGTGAACCAAGTAAAATGAGTTTTTATGTCACCCTACCCAGCAATGCATCTATGAAACATTTTAAGGGTAATAACCCCGGCCACTTTTTCGTTAAACTCCCTCAGACCATTGACATTTCGACGCAGTATGAGATCGCGCTGGTGGAGATACAGTTTCCACTTATTTTTTTTCAATGTAATAGAGGGTGATGTCTGGATCCGTTATGAACCTCTCGCTAACAACGAAATTTGCGGCTTTAGATCTCATTTTAACGTGACCCTGGAGCCGGGGTTATACAAGATACCTGATGGTTTCATCAACGCGTTGAATTCGTTGATCATAAAAGTGGAGGAGTCGAGCCCGGGCGTGATAGCGAAAAAAATGAGATTCCTTTACGCAAAGGAAGTGAATAAAGCCATCGTGAAACTCTACGAAAAATGGGTCAGCATTACCATAAGCGACACTTTGAGAAACATGTCAGCCTTCACCACAACCTGTATAACAGACACAAGTCGTGATATCTACAGCGTGGGCGCAATGCACTTGGAAAGTATTGTGAAAAATGTCTACTTCTACTGCGATCTCGTTTCACCCAGACCGGTCGGGGATGTGATGGTACCCCTCCTCATAACCGTGCCTGCTCTCAAAAGAAATCACACCGTGATGTTTCAGATCTGCGATAAACCTTACTACGTCCCCCTGAGTAGATTTTCTTTCGATACCGTGGAAATCCTTTTAGTCAACGAACACGGCAAAACCATCCCATTCACAAGTGGGACGTCGGTGCTAACGGTACACTTTCGAGCGAAGAAACATCTCGATCTGGTATAATGGTGAGACACACCCCCTTCACCGCGATGTTGAGTTATACGAAGACTTTTACTGCTGTCAGGCGGGTGATGGAAGTCCGTGTTTATCGGAGGTCGAAATCAGAGCGTTCAAGGGATCGGTAGTTTCTTTGGGAGAATCGGTAGGGCTATTTTACCCTGGTTTAAAACAGGGGGTAAAGCCTTGCTTAGAGAAGGACTGGGGACCGCTCTGCAGGTCGCACATGACGCATTAGCCGAGTGTTTACTTTGGTACAAATCTGGCCATGGGTCTGATTGGTAAGGACGCTGGAATAACATTGATTATCGAGAGTTCAAGGACGGTTTTTGTCTAATTGGTTTTGACCTCTCCTCCAGCCTACTAGACGGGTACCACTTTGAGCTAGCCACTAGCTAACCTTGTCGATAGAGCTCAAGTTTGCCGCTCCCGCAACTATTCCCCTACAAGTTATCGTCTACGCCGAGTTATCAACGACACGGCAGGTTCTAATAGACTTCGCTGTTTAAGAGAAAGAAAATGAACACGGGGGAGATTTACAACCTTTTGATGTCGGATATTTTCGGTCGACGTTGTTCCCATGTTAGTGTCATTCCACGAAACCACTTACCGCCCAGCATCGACCCAACCGCGACTGCAGCCTTTGTCATAAACACCGACCCTGCCCACAAATCAGGTGAACACTGGGTGGCCCTCTTTTACAACGGTCTCAGAGAATGTGAGTATTTCGATTCCTACGGTTTACCTCCTGGACTCGTGGATATTTTATATATATATATATATATATATATATATATATATATATATATATATATATATATATATATTTCGTGTAATATTTTAAATAACCTTCATATTTTTAAATTTCCTCTTAAATTTCCATTTTCCGGATGCATAGTCCGGATGCCATTTTTTTACCTGTCGCCTGAGACCCGGTGCACGAGGCCACCCGCACAATAGGACGGCGATCACGAGACCTGCCGCGTCATCGATTACGAGACCACACGCACAAGATTGCGGCGGGGATACCTATCGCGTCATCGCGGTCAACTGGCCGAGGTGCGTCATCGCGGTCACCGGCCAAAATGGCGGCCGCGGTCAAAATGGCGGTAAAGATTGCACAGCCGAACTGGCGAGATTGCACAGCTGAACATACTGTGTGCAAAACATGCAAGTAACATGCACAGACACTTTTTATATAGACGTACGGCTTCACAAACGGCATGCATAAAACCCGGTATAACTACTAATATCTAGCGATAGTAATGCGTGTATTGTGATTATGAAACTAAATTCAAGGCTCTATCCAGCAGGATTGGTACATCTGAAAACAAAACACTGCTGCCTAGCAATTACCATCAGGAGGCGGAAAGTCTATGGGAGAACACCCAGGAAGAAACCATAGGCAGGGTGTAAGAATATACACACATACATACATATATAGACGGCACCCACCCTACAAGAAGGAAAACTACGTGAAACCAAAATCCAGCCCGCAAAAGACGAAGTGGGACTTTCTCGGTTTATGGAGAAAATTAAGTGACACACGCACAGACCAGTACTGACCATGTGACAAGCTCATTGTGTGTCATCACTTTGTTCTTTCCTCTCTATTTTGAAACAGAAGAACACTCAAGTTTGTATCACAGCAAGACTTGAGCGCTGAAGAGGAAGAAGATAACGGTATACTGCTTATAATAAAAACAATATTAAATATTGACAAATGTGAGACTTACTTGTTTGAAATTATAGATATTTAACCAGTCTTGTTATACAGTTTGAAATATGAATTGAGATATTCCTCAGTTATTGAGTTATTACTGAGTTATTGAGTTATTCCTGAGTTATTGAGTTATTCCTGAGTTATTGAGTTATTCCTGAGTTATCGTCATTGCACCCCGAACATGTCTATGGGTGCTCAGATCCCCTCCTCTGTATGTACCCCAGAGCCCAGCTACTGATTGCTCCAGATCGAACTTTTAAATATCTTGAGCAGTCAAGATTTACCATAAATGAGAATTATACATTAATAGTTCTTAAAAGAACCAAATGAGAAAAAAAAAACGAAAATATTGACAAATATTTGTGCCCAATCTCATTCTTTTAAATTCTAGGTTTCTTCGTGGCTATTGCTGAAACAATTGCAATGTCATTTCATACGCAAGAACACTTGAAGAAATTATGTTTAATTGATGAAGTGCACACAGATAACGGTAATTATAACTAAGTCCTATAGATGGTATAATTATTACAATATATTAATGCAACCACACCAGAGAGCAAAGATGTATTCATAACGTAAACAAAACGTGACTAATAACAGCACACAAACATAACTGTGAAAGTAGGGACAAGACCAACCGTTTTAGAACACTACAGACAATGTGGTAAGTGAGCATAGCTCAAGCAAATACATGGGCGCCATTTTGGAAATCGTTCTGGAAATCGCTCACAGTTCGAGGTAAGGCAAAGGTTGACCATACACATGCATTAGTGAGATTTGTTAAAGAAAAAGGAATACATTATTTTGTAATTGCGTTATCTATCAGGAGGCACTTTATGGTAAACATACAAATCAGTGACACTTACTGCTGTAAATATTATACATTTAATAACATGAGGGAAAGCTCAAGACAAAGAAAGTTTATTGTCTTTTTTTTAATTCTTTGGATATTGAATAGTCATTCATTCATTTGGTGCCGTCTCCCCACCGAAGGTCGGCTGCCATTGAGCCATTTTTACTCTTTCTTTCATCTTGATAGTGCATGTTGTCATAGGTTCACATTTCTCCTTTTGATGTTATCAGCCAACTTTAGTCTTGGTCTGCCTCTGCCTTAACTACCTTGTACCTTGCCTTTCAAGATAACTTTTAGAAGGGTGTTATGTCTCTTCAAATGTCCACAAATTGTCGGTTGTCTTTTTTAGAATGGTGTTAAGTTGTTTTTTTTTTTTTCATTTTCGGCTGATTTAGAATTTTTTTTGTTTGTCTTATTTTCCTTCCACCAAATTCTCTCCGTTTTGTTGTTCTCTACATCCACATTTCAAATGTTTAAATTTTCTACTCTGTTTTTTTTTAATGTAAAGTCCATGTTTCTGCACCAAACAGGAAAGTTAAGTAAATATAGAATGTTGCTATTCGTAGTTTTTAGTTCTGATACTATTTGCTTTGATGGGAGTATATCTATCATATTGTTAGCTTTGCTTTCTGCCATTCTTATCATGCTGAATATAATGACAGTTGTTAACATTGCTTTCTGCCATTCCTATTATGCTGAATGTAATAACAGGTGTTAACATTACTTTCTGCCATTCCTATCATGCTGAAAATAACGACAGTTGTTAACATTGCTTTCTACCATTCCTATCATGCTGCATATAATGAGAGTTATTGACATTACTTTCTGCCATTTATATCATGCTGAATATAACGAACGACAGTTGTTAACATTACTTTATGCCATTCGTATCATGCTGAATATAATGACAGTTGTTAACATTACTTTCTGCCATTCCTATCATGCTGAATGTAATAACAGGTGTTAACATTACTTTCTGCCATTCATGCTGAATATAACGACAGTTGTTAACATTGCTTTCTACCATTCCTATCATACTGAATATAATGAGAGTTATTGACATTAGTTTCTGCCATTTCTATCATGCTGAATATAACGAAGGACAGTTGTTAACATTACTTTCTGCCATTCGTATCATGCTGAATATAATGACAGTTATTAATATTTCTTTCTTCCATCCTTTCATGCTGAATATAATGACATTTGTTAACATTACTTTCTTCCATTCCTATCATGCTGAATATAATAACAGTTGTTAGCATTGCTTTCTGCAATTCCTATCATGCTGAATATAACGGCATTTGTTAACATTACTTTTTGCCATTCCTATCATGCTAAATATAAGACATTTTTTTTACTGGGAAGTACTATGTCTTAGTGCTGAAAATTGTCTGTAACATTTTTTTCGGCTTCAGGAATATTACCATTATTTTATGAAATGTAAAAAAATATTGAACACAGATATGTAGACAAGCTAGAAGATAATATTTTATTAGAAATGTCAGCCTTTCTGAATGAAATCTGAATGTGTCAGATCTGAAATTGCAAGGCATAAAACGCAAAATAAATTTAAGATTTTTGGATGTCGTCAGGTTTTGTTTTCATAAGAAATATTGAACATGCATTAAAAGTAAATTATACAGCACACTGTCCATCCTGTCAATATCAGAATAAAACACATCTCAGAAGAATCAGAGTTTCAAGAAATAATATGTGATGGAAACGAAGAATTTCAGGGAAGGTTAAGCGATGTTGATGTTCTGAAGCCAAAACTTTCACTGCTTAACAACCCCACGGAGATTGAAGTGAGTCAACAGCCACCCTGACATTCAAATGAAGAATGTGTGATCTACAGGCAGTTCTGCTTTTCAAGCCAAAAAAGTGTGACACTCCTAAGGAATTTGGTGAAATCTTGCCAAAATACCATTTACCTAAATACAATACATTTTCAATTTAAATATGCTCTAAATGCATTCCGTATACGATGTCTGCGACGTGTTCTTGGAATCACCTGGACGGACAAAGTGATAAACGTCGAGGTCATCACTCACACAGGCCTTCCGAACATCTACACGCTGCTTAAACAACGTCGGTTACGCTGGCTTGGCCATGTACACCATATGAAAATTGCCCGCGTACCAAAAGATATCTCTATGAACAACTAGCAGATGGCAAAAGAACTAGGGCGTGCCCAAAAACTTCAATTTGTATACGTGTGTAAACATGATATGAAGACTCTGAACACAAACAGTGCAGCTTGGAAAGACATAGCTGCAGACCGCAATCTTTGAAAACACACTTTAAAGATATAACTCAAACAAGAAACAGATTCATGGAATAAAATAATACGCGGCGAATTAAAAGAAATATCTAGCATTTCTATACGCGCTGCAAAATCTATTGTCAACTATGACTGACGGAGGCTACTATATTACCATTATTAGATAGCATATGTGTATATGAAAGTGCCTTTTCAAGCCATCAAATCCAAAACTAGAAAATCGTATTGGAAATACTTTGCTGGAAACTTGTCTAAGACTTTCCTGGACAGATTTTAAATTTCCGTCACATCTAATTTAATGAACTTATCATCTTATTATTTGTCACATTGATGTAAAAACAATATTTGGGCACAATAATAACATCAGATGGAAGATGGACCAAGGAAATAAACAAGCATGATTGGCTTAGGACAAAATAGAATTTCAGAAAAAAAACCCGTTTTATGCAACAAGTCTATATCAATGGAAGTGAGAAAGAGAGTTCAATTCTGACCTATGGAAGTGAATCATGGACAGTAAGGAGACAGATTATAAGGCAATTAGAAGCAACAGAGATGGGATTTCTCAGATGAATGTTGAAAGTTCCATGGACAGCTAAAATGATCAACGTGGACATTCTCAAATAGGCCAACACTAATGGGAGCTCATAAAAACAGAAAGAAACAAAAACAATCAACTTGTTTTGTGCACATCATAAGAAGAGAAAAGTTGGAATACCTGGTTATAACTGGCAAAATTCGGGATAAAGATATTGCAAACGATAAATGAGAGAAAAAACTAGATAGCTTGGTGTCATGGCATGGAAAAGAGTCAACAACAGTAGTGATACGATGCACGGTGGATAGAGGATAGTGGAAAGACATGATCGCCTACGCCAACTGGTATGGCACATACTGATTATGATGTAAAAACGGTTGGAGAATGTAAATACCCTAGCATTTATTTGTTCGTACTTAACGTTTATTGTAACAACAGTTTAATAAACCATCGATGTTCTACGGATGATAATACCAGCCATGATCTTCAATTTACTGCCACATTCAGACTGCACGAACATAATATATATATGGCCCTTTTCGTCTTGTCAGACGGTCTAGTTGAGGCTATTGCGTATTTTTTTGAGGTATTGTTTTTGCCGAACAGCTTCTCTCGTGGCTAATTCTACCAATGTTTGACAAACACACGCGGTCACATAATGAACAGGTCAGGCTCGCTGGTCCGCAGGGTTTACCATCCTTTTTCATGAGTCTCTTCTCTTCTAAGTCCTGTCTTAGAACAGTCTCAAATGTTGTTATACCGTTCCTTATACGTGCTCTCCATGATGTGCGATCACTTGCCAGATGTTGCCAGTCGTTTTCACAGATGGCGAAGTCTTTCAGAGATGATTTGCAGATATCTCTATATCGTAGTTTAGGTCTGCCGATTTGTCGTTTTCCGTGTTTTAGCTCGCCATATAGTATTTGCCTAGGAATGCGTTTTTCTTCCATCCGTTGGACATGCCCCAGCCATCTTAGCCTTCGACTTCTGAGCATCGACATGATTGTTAGGGTCTTAGCACGTTGCAGGACAGTTAAGTTGGTTATTTTGTCCTGCCATTTGATGTGCATTATTTTGCGGAGACATCGCATGTGGAAGACATTTAGTCTTTTTTCCTGGTTTGAGTATGTTGTCCAGGTTTCGGATCCATATAGTAGTGTGATAAGCACACAAGTTTGATATATTAAGAGTTTAGTCTTTTGAGTTAGTTTCGTGTTGTTCCATGCCCTTTTTGTGAGTTTGCCGAAGGTCGTAGCTGCCTTACCAATTCGACAGTTTATTTCTTCATCAAGAGAGATGGTTTGCGTAACTGTGGATCCAAGATATGTAAATTTCTGTACTGATTCTAGTGGGCAGTCTTTTAGAGTAATAGATATAGGTTTGAAGTCACCTTGGTTTAGTATTACTGTCTTCTGAACATTAATTGACAGTGAAAAAAGGTCGCATGCTTTATCCAGGTTGTTGATCAGCGACTGTAGGGTGGCCTCACTATGAGCGACTAGGGCTGCATCGTCAGCAAATAAAAATTCTTTAAGTAGGGCAACATTTGTTTTGGTTTTTGCTCTTAGTCGTGCTAGGTTGAACAGTGAGCCATCTGGTCTTGTGCGAATGTAAATATCTCCTGAGCTGTTTTCGAAGGTGTAATTTAGGAGGGCAGCAAAAAATATACCAAAAAGGGTGGGGGCGAGGACACATCCCTGTTTCACTCCTTTGTTGACTTTGAAATTCTCTGATGGACTCCCATCAAAATGGACTTGGCCATTCATGTCTTCATGGAAGGAAATTATCAGCCTAAGTAATTTAGGAGGGCAGCCTATGCCTTCTAACACCTTGTAGAGACCATCTCTGTTTACTGTGTCGAATGCCTTTGTGAGATCCACAAAGGCAATATAGAGCGGCATATTTTGTTCCCGACATTTTTCCTGCAGTTGTCTAAGAGTGAAGATCATATCTATGGTTGATCTCCCGGGTCTGAAACCGCATTGGGACTCGGGAAGCACCCGTTCTGCAAGTCTATGCAGGCGATTAAGTACGACTCTAGCAAAAGCTTTGCCTGTTGTGCTAAGGAGAGAAATGCCTCTGTAATTGTTGCAGTCACCCCTGTCTCCTTTATTCTTGTACAGCGTTATAATCTTAGCATTTCTCATATCATGAGTCAACCCGTCTAGAAGAAGGGAAACTTCGACCACAAAACCCTCCACTACCTTGTGGACTAGTTTCTAGTTAGAATCGAAGGTTATGGGAGTACACCCAGAGTAAAAATCCGGAGGGAGGGACGCTAAGGCAGTGGACGGCGTTAATCGTCTTTCTGGCATCCCCTGCACCTTCTTTCAATTCCGAACGTATGGACTTTGTCCCTCATTCGGAAATCCTTGAAACGAAGTCGAGAGGGGGATAGTGCGACTGGGTAAAGCACTATCTCCATATCCTGTGCCCAGGCAGAGTAGGCAAAGTGAAATGAGGAAGAAAGCACCAATGTTTAAACTTGGCACATGGAACATAATAATAATAACAAAATAACACAGAACTGAAGTCGTAAGTATCCACACATTGAGGGACATACTGGAGTGGAGGTCTGAGTACTTATGGATGTGTCCCGCTGTGTAATGAGGATGATTTGTTGATTAAACTAAACCTTAAACAAAGTTAGCTATCAATAAACATGAACAAACCTAGCTGCTAACAAGCTAACAGTTAACAGATTTTGCTCATAATATGGAGGAAGAAGGCCTTCTATCTGTTCAAAATACACATTTGGTATCGTAGCCTATAGGCGCGTGAAAGATCTTTATAACCAAAATTTACTATTTTGATAATATACATGAGGGCCACCTGAGGGCACCTTCAAGTATAGACTTTACTGATCTAAGTATTTAGTCAAGTTAGTTTACAATTGCTCTAAGCCTTTCTAAGCGACGTGTCACCGTGGCTCACGTGTTGAACATTATGATTAATATAATATAATATAATATAATATAATATAATATAATATAATATAATATAATATAATATAATATAATATAATATAATATAATATAATATAATATAATATAATATAATATAATATAATATAATATAATATAATATAATATAATATAATATAATATAATATAATATTTTATTATAATATAAATGTCATTGAAATATTAAAGGAAGAACAATGTTGAAAACTGAATTAAACTGAATGTGTACTCTCTTTTCTCTATCTCAGAAACTGAGCTTAATTTTTTGATGGGCAGGAGTCTAAATATGCTTCCTAGTATTACATATGGACTTGTCCTTGACAAATGGCGCTGGTCAGTTTTCAGTGGAAACACTACTCCTGCAAATTATACCAGGGACTGGTGGGCTTTCAGGTGAATTGTTTTTTGTTCATTAAATTTTGTGTTAAATTTTGGAATTGTAAAATATATAACCCATTAGTTGTAGTAGTAGTAGTAGTAGTTGTAGAAGTTGTAGTAGTGGTAGTAGTAGTAGTAGTAATAGTAGTAGTAATAGTCTTGTCAGTCATAGTTGACTATGGATTTTTCAGCGCCCCTAGATATGTTATTCTTCTTTTCTTTTCTTTCCTTGTGTATTCTCTTTCTCTATGAATCTGTCTGCTTCTTGTTTGAGGTGAACCTTTAGAGTGTGTTTCCAGAGATTGCGGTCTGCAGCTTTGTCTTCCCATGCTGCATGGTTTATATTCAGAGTCTTCATTTCGCGTTTACACACATCTATAAATCGAAGTTTTTGGGAACCCCCAGTTCTTTTACCATCTCACAGTTGTCCGTAGAGTACATCTTTCGGTATACGCCCATCTTTTATGTGGTGTAGATGGCCAAGCCAGCGTAACCTACTTTGCATGAGCAGCGTGTAGATATTCGGGAGGCCTGTGCAAGTCATGACCTCAACGTTTGTCACTTTATCCTTCCAGGTGATACCAAGAATACGGCGTAGACATCGCATATGGAATTCATTTAGCCTTCTCTCCTGCTTTACATAGGTTGTCCAAGATTCGCTGCCATACAGGAGGATACTAATTATGTGGGCATTGTATACTGGGCTTTTGTTTTAATTGTCAGTTTGCTGTTTTGCCAGACACGCCCAAAAAAAGACGGGCAATGGTGGTAGCAGCCTTAGCAATACGGGTGTCAATTTCTCTATCTAAAGAACCCATTATAACCCATTATACAATAAGATAATTAAATGATGACCCAGATTTACGACCCAGACCGTCTAGCCGTTCTTTGTGATTGCGTCTAGGTTCTAAATGACTAGCTCACAAGGTCTAGGTTTTGTCTTGTCTTAGTAAGATCCCTTCTCACTCACTAAATGTCTTCAATAAACTACCTCCCTGAAAACACCTCTATCACTAATTCATGTCCTTATTTTCTCTTCTTCTGTTTACATATTCTGACGTTAACTTTAATGAGTTTGAGAAATCATTTACATGTTCAAGGATTGTGTCATCTCCGTACAGCTTGTTTTGATATGGTACCAGTGCTGACCACAAGAGCCTTCTTAGTGTTAATGTTCGGTCATAGTTCTTGCACTGTCTCTATGTGCCTTGACTCCACAACATGGAGGATGGTGACAGCTAGTAGCATTGGAAGGACTCTGTCGAGGCAATGGACCGAACCCATTACTCTAACCGCTTTTGACGGAAATCCACGGGGTGGCCACCAAATATATTTCTTTTTCCCTTGTTAGCATTGCCACCACAACTCTTGTGGACATGGGAACACAGACACCTCTACCACTTTGTGGTGGAGATATGTCGGAGTAGCAAATTTGTATGGTTGCTCTACAGGTCAAGTTTTATTAGATAAAACACCTATATGAGTTATAATATTGCATGGTATCAGATCTGATCTATCATGATTAAGGTCAGCTGGCTCATGCCAAGTCCTTACAACTGTCATTGCATCACGTTAGCACAAAGACTTGCACCAATTACAAGACTGGCTGGATCGGACAACATTTATTAAGTGTTGAATGTGTTGGGGGTGCGAGTGCAAGTCTATTAGCCAGGAACAATGTGATGCAGATGGTAAAGTGTTTCCTCTGCTGGTTGGAGTTCCAATAGTTTGGTTTAAGCAATGGGTTTAAGGATTAACGTCAAAGGCACTAAAGTTGACAATTTGTTACTAAATTAGATAATACTTGAATTATTAGACAATGCACACTAATGAAGGCTGATTTTGAGTCACAAAAAAAAGAGAAATATCAAAAGATATGGCGCACATCTTTTTTTAAATTCAAGCATTCTACAAATTGATTTCAGTTCTAATTTCTGTAGTGTTATTGTCACAGAATGTTCCAAAATGTTCCATATTTGTGAATTGGCGTCTGGATGAGATTTCATGTATATGATCTCACCATTATTTACTGAAGGTGACTTTAAATGCTAAAACAAGTCAACAACGGTGTGGAAAGATGATCTCATGCTTGTATCGTCTCATCATCTTCATCGAGTATGTCTCCGCAACGAAGGTTGTCTACCATGGAGCGCCATTCTGCTCTGGCTCTTGCTTTGATGGTGCAGGTTGTCATAGGCTGATTTGTCCATCTCCACATCGAAGGTTGGCTACCATGGAGCGCCATTCTGCTCTATCTCTTGCTTTGATGGTGCAGGTTGTCATAGGCTGATTTGTCCATCTCCACATTGAAGGTTGGCTACCATGGTGCGCCATTCTGCTCTTTCTCTTGCTTTGATGGTGCAGGTTGTCATAGGCTGATTTGTCCATCTTTTGATGTTACTCGTCCATGTTAGTCTTGGTTTGCTTCTGCCTCTTTTACCTTGTATTTTCCCCTCCAGGATTACTTTTAGTAGGCTGTTGTGTCTTTTAACATGACCCAAAAATCGCATTTGTCTTGTTTGAATTGTGTTTAGTAGTTCTCTTTTCATTTTTAGTTCTTTTAAGACTTCGTCGTTTGTTTTCTTTTCCTTCCATCCAATTCTACCCATTCTTTTATATATCCACATTTCAAAGGCTTCAGTTTTATGTTCTGTTTATTGTCTAATGTCCATGTTTCTGCAACATATATGAATATTGAGAAGATGTAACAGTTTGCTATTCTTAGTTTTAGTCCTGTTGTTATTTGTTTTGATGTTAGTATGTTCTTCATGGCATTAAAATTACTTTTTGCCATTCTTATTCTTTTGTTTATTTCAGTTGTAAATTTTCCATCACTGGTTATAGTATGTCCAAGGTAGATGTAGTTCTGAAATGTCGCCAGGTCTATTCCTTCTATTTTGATATAGGCCTACACTTGTGGGTTTTGAGCATTTCCTTTGTTTATGATCATAGTTTTAGTCATTTTGATATTCATATCTAGCCCATATTTTTTGCTTTTCATGTTTAATTTATTAAGTAATTGTTGTAGATCTTTAGGATTTTCTGCTAGTAGTACAGTATCATCAGCATATCTTAGGTTATTGATTGTCTTTCTATTAATTTGTAGGCCTGGCACCTCTATGACGTTTTTAAAGATTTTTTCAGTGTATAGATTGAACAAGCTTGGTGATAGGATGCATCCATCTAGATGTATTTGTTTTAGGCATTCTATAAGTTGTTTGTAGTGTACTCTATCAAAAGCTTTGGTGTAGTCTATGAAGCAGGCATATATATGGTTTGTTTACTTCTGTGTACTTTTTGATTAATGTTCTCAGAATATGGCTTCTTTTGTCGCGCTATTTTTCCTAAGTCCATTTTGCTGCTCATCTAATTCGCTATTGATTTTATTCTGAATCCTTCCGTGTATAACTTTTAGCAAGATTTTTGTAACTTGGCTCATTAGGCTTATTGTTCTAAAGAAACTGCATTCAACTGCACCATTCTTTTTATGCAACGCAATGAAAGTTGATGTTTTTAGTTCATTTGGTATGTATCATGTGTGGTATATGTTGTTGCATATGTTGTTGCATATGTCAGTAATCGCTTCAATACCAAAATCTTCTAGTGCATGTATCATCTCTTTCTGTATGCTGTCAGGTCCTAGGTATCGTCTATTATCTTTATATTAATGCTTTTTGTTAAAGATATGACAAAGTTTTTTTTTCTATTTACTAAAAACTCCAAAAAGTAATCCGCTCTTACACTTTTTATAGTGTTTTTTCTCTTTTTTTTTCTTACATTGTTCATGCAATGGCAGTCTCCTTCTGAAGATAGATCCATTATATAGACCAATATATACAGACCAATATATGTGGTTTACATTTTTTTTAATAAATGGGGGTTTTTATCATTTCTTTGTGAATTTTCGTTTAGTTATTTGCTGTTTTTATTATTTTGAAGCAAATCTGAGTATTGAGTATAGATTTCATTACCATAATGGGCTTATCTTTGGCCCAATCCTGAACAAGCCAATTTTTTAGACCTCCAATGAGTCCAGTTCACGATCATTGCCAGTATAAATGTATAAAAAAAAAGAGGAAGAAAAAGACATATTGAGTCGAACCTGTCAATAAATAATTAAAGTGAGGTCTCAAAGAAATAGATTTGAATTTGAGAACAAGCATAATAACAAATGAAAACATTCAAAGCTCTTTAGAACCGGCTTGAAAACATTAATAGGGTTAAGGCAAAGAAATGCACATAAATGCATCAAAATGCGAAGCTGCAGTTGGACACCACAAATCAGAATGACGAATCAAAGACCTTCAACAGAAACAATCATATGCTTGAAACATAATGTTTGCTCCTGTTGAAGGCCTTTGTGCTGAAACGTCGTTCTGATTTGTGGTGTCCAATTGTTACGCGAAGCTTTAACTATACAATTATATATATAAATATTTTGTTTTTCATTTCTCCTCCTTGGAAGCATTAATCAGGTTTCTATCCATCATTAATCATGGACACTAATTTTGTTTTATTACCAGTGTCCTTGAAAATTGTCATAATTTCTATTTTCAACACATTATTTGATTTTGATTATATATATATATATATATATATATATATATGGCCCTTTTCGTCTTGTCAGACGGTCTAGTTGAGGCTATTGCGTATTTTTTTGAGGTATTGTTTTTGCCGAACAGCTTCTCTCGTGGCTAATTCTACCAATGTTTGACAAACACACGCGGTCACATAATGAACAGGTCAGGATCGCTGATCCACAGGGTTTACCATCCTTTTTCATGAGTCTCTTCTCTTCTAAGTCCTGTCTTAGCACAGTCTCAAATGTTGTTATACCGTTCCTTATACATGCTCTCCATGATGTGCGATCACTTGCCAGATGTTGCCAGTCGTTTTCACAGATGGAGAAGTCTTTCAGAGATGTTTTGCAGATATCTCTATATCGTAGTTTAGGTCTGCCGATTTGTCTTTTTCCGTGTTTTAGCTCACAATATAGTATTTGCCTAGGAATGCGTTTTTCTTCCATCCGTTGGACATGCCCCAGCCATCTTAGCCTTCGACTTCTGAGCATCGACATGATTGTTAGGGTCTTAGCACGTTGCAGGACAGTTAAGTTGGTTATTTTGTCTTGCCATTTGATGTGCATTATTTTGCGGAGACATCGCATGTGGAAGACATTTAGTCATTTTTCCTGGTTTGAGTATGTTGTCCAGGTTTCGGATCCATATAGTAGTGTGCTAAGCACACATGTTTGATATATTAGGAGTTTAGTCTTTCGAGTTAGTTTCGTGTTGTTCCATGCCCTTTTTGTGAGTTTGCCGAAGGTCATAGCTGCCTTACCAATTCGACAGTTTATTTCTTCATCAAGAGAGATGGTTTGCGTAACTGTGGATCCAAGATATGTAAATTTCTGTACTGATTCTAGTGGGCAGCCTTTTAGAGTAATAGATAGAGGTTTGAGGTCACTTTGATTTAGTATTACTGTCTTCTGAACATTAATTGACAGTGAAAAAAGGTCGCATGCTTTATCCAGGTTGTTGATCAGCGACTGTAGGGTGGCCTCACTATGAGCGACTAGGGCTGCATCGTCAGCAAATAAAAATTCTTTAAGTAGGGCAACATTTGTTTTGGTTTTTGCTCTTAGTCGTGCTAGGTTGAACAGTGAGCCATCTGGTCTAGTGCGAATGTAAATATCTCCTGAGCTGTTTTCGAAGGCGTAATTTAGGAGGGCAGCAAAAAATATACCAAAAAGGGTGGGGGCGAGGACATATCCCTGTTTCACTCCTTTGTTGACTTTGAAATTCTCTGATGGACTCCCATCAAAATGGACTTTGCCATTCATGTCAGGAAATTATCAGGTTAAGTAATTTAGGTGGGCAGCCTATGCCTTCTAACACCTTGTAGAGACCATCTGTGTTTACTGTGTTGAATGCCTTTGTGAGATCCACAAAGGCAATATAGAGCGGCATATTTTGTTCCCGACATTTTTCCTGCAGTTGTCTAAGAGTGAAGATCATATCTATGGTTGATCTCCCAGGTCTGAAAATTTTGATAATGATCAATAAAATATTATAATAGTTAAATATGTGAATAATGTTCTTTAAACAAACAACGAAATTGTATTTTCTCAGGTGCAAATATGAGGGAGTATATTCACCAGTACGAAGAACTGAAGCTGATTTTGATCCCGGCTATATTTATCACACTGCATTTGAATATCAGACTATAAGGTGAGATATTGTGTTTTATTAATATTGTGATTATTGCATGTTTTAGCTTTTTGTGTTTAAATTGTCGATTGTTTCAAGTTTTGGTTCATTGGAGAGGATAATCGGAGTTGTAAGTTTTACAATTGAAAATGATATTGTAAATAACTGAACTCAGATAATAACATTTGATGGCGGGTCTACAGTAGAAATAGGGTAGCGAGGTTCTTGTTAAGTAAATAAGACAGATTCTGTGTGTGTGTGTTTGTGTGTGTGTTTATTTGTGTGTTTGTGTTTGTGTGTGTGTTTGTGTTTGTTTGTGTGTGTGTGTGTGTTTGTGTTTGTCTGTGTGTTTGTTTGTGTGTGTTTGTGCGTGTGTTTGTGTGTGTGTTTGTTTGTATGTGTGTGTTTGTGTGTGTTTGTGCGTGTGTTTGTGTGTGTGTGTGTTTGTTTGTATGCGTGTGTTTGTGTGTGTGTGTGTGTGAAAAAGGAGGAAGATCTGTCACGCTCATCGTAAATATATGCAAAACATTATGTTATGTCACTGTCACTACATGTGATATGAACTCTACTATTACCGCTTCATACTAATCACCATAAAACCATTTATAAAAATTACATCCAGCTATAAAGTCCTGAAATCTGAAGTAGAAAAAACTATAAAAACAATGACAAAGGGAAAAGCAGCAGGACCTGACAATATACAGATAGAGATGTTACAGACACTAGAAGATTTTGGCATTGAAGTGATCACATACATAAGGAATGACATATACCACACAGGATACATAACAAATGAACTAAAAACATCAACTTTCATTGCACTGCCTAAAAAGAATGGTGCAGTTGAATGCAGCGATTTCAGAACAATAAGCCTAATGATCCAGGTAACCAAACTTTTACTAAAAGTTATACAAGGAAGGATTCAGAATAAAATTAATAATGAATTAGATGAGCAACAATTCAGATTCAGGAAAAACAGTGGAACAAAAGAAGCCATATTCAGCATGAGGACATTGATCGAAAAGTACATACAAGTAAATAAATCAATATGTGCCTGCTTCATAGACTACACCAAAGCATTTGATAGAATACACCATAACACACTTATAGACTGCCTAAAATATATAAAGCTGGATGACACAGACATACGACTGATATGTAGTTTGTACTGGGAGCAAACATCAATAATAAAATATAACAAGGAGAACTCTACACCCATTGATATAAAAAGAGGAGTAAGACAAGGATGCATCCTATCACCAAGCTTGTTCAATCTATACACTGAGCAAATCTTTAAAAACATCTCAGAGATGCCAGGCCAAAACATTAATGGGAAGATAATCAATAATCTATGATATGCTGATGATACTGTTCTACTAGCAGAAAATCCTAAAGATCTACAACAATTACTTAATGTAATAAACATGACAAGCAAAAAATATTGACTAGGAATGAATATCAAATATACTAAAACTATGATCATAAACAAAGAAAATTCTTAAGACATACAATTAAATTTCAAAGTTGAAGGAATACATCTAGAGACAGTTCAGAACTACAACTACCTGGGGCATACTATAACCAGTGATGGATAATGCACAACTGAAATAAATAACAGAATATGTATGGCAAAAAGTAATTTCAATGCCATGAAAAATATACTAACATGAAAACAAATAACACCAGGGCTAAAACTAAGAATACCAAAATGTTACATCTTCTCAATATTCCTGTATGGTGCAGAAACATGGAAATTATACCAGAAAACGGAACAGAAAATTGAAGCCTTTGAAATGTGGATTTATAGAAGAATAAGTAGAATTGGATGGAAAGAAAAGAAAACAAACGAGGAAGTTTTAAAACAACTAAAAATGAAAAAAAGAACCACTAAACACAATTAGGGCAAGACAAATGAAATTTTTTGGTCATGTTAAAAGACACAACATTCTAATATAAGTAATAGTAGAAGGGAAAATACAAGGTAAAAGAGGCAGACCAAGACTAACATGGACGAGTAACATCAAAAGATGGACAAGTCAGCCTATTACAACCTGCACCATCAAAGCAAGAGACAAAGTGGAATTGCGCTCCATGGTAGCCACCCCTTCGCTGCGGAGACGGCACTCAATGATGATGATGACTACTCACCACCATTGAGTGCCCTCTCAACATCGAAGGTTGGCTACCATGGAGCGTCATTTCGTTCTTTCTCTTGCTTTGATGGTGCAGTTTGTCATAGGCTGACTTGTCAATATTTTAATGTTACTAGTTTCATCAGCTGGGGTAATTTTACCTGCTACTGTATGCAGTAAACATTACAAACCTGCGGCTGCCCTGCTGCCTTGCAGGTATGATCGGGAGATTAAAATGCTGAAGGAAGAAAGTAAAACAACCCCATTGCCTTGTGGGTTAGACTTTTTAGTCAAATACTAGCGGAGCCAACCGTAAACAAACCGACGGAAGGCAACAGAAAACCACCGTCGTAATTTCTTTGTACAATCATGAATCGCCACAATAATAGAAATCACGAAAACCCTTGTCCGGTAGGGGACATCATGTGCTACAGGTGATACCCGATCGTCATGAAACTACTGTAAGCAAAATTAAGATAAAACAGACTCTAAAGATAGATACTTGTAATGTGAGAATACTCATGCAGAAGGGTAAAGTGGAAAACATCAAACATAAATGAAAAGAACGGGTCTACATTTACTGGGATTTTGCGAAATGATATACACTGGATCAGGAGAGATATATTCTGATGAACATAAAATAATCTATTCTGGAGGTACTGAACACCAAATAGGAGTAGGTATCATCTTGGATGCAGAAAGAGCAAGAACAGTGAAAGGCTTTTACCCAATATCTGATAGAGTCCTTTTAGTGAAATTAAATGGAAAGCCAATAGATTTAAAACTTATATAAAGTGTATGCACCAACAGCAGACAGTCTAGATGAAACAATTGATACATTTTATGACGAGCTAAATAAGGTAATTCGTGAATACAAACCGCATGAAAGCACCATAGTTCTAGGGGATCTTAACACAAAGGTAGGAAAGAAAAGAGTTGAGGAAGTAGTTGGTTATTATGGCTTAGGCGAGAGGAAGGAAAGAGGTACAAACTTATTGACTGGGCAAGAACAAACAACATGATAAGAAACACCTGGTTTAAGCAACATCCAAGACGTCTATGGACACGGAAAAGCCCAGGAGACAACGAACGTAATCAAATTGATTACATAATAATAAGCAATATATTTAGAAACACTCTGGTGTGTGTGAAAACTAGACCAGGGGCAGATTGCTATAGTGACCGTGATCAGGTTGTTGGAAAGCTTAGAGTAAAATTAAAAGCAACAAAACGAGCCTCAGTTAACATCAAGTTAAATTTAGATTTACTCAAATCAGACACGAAGTTGCAAGACAAAAATAAAATCACAATTCAGTACCGATACAATGATATAGAGAAGATACAAAGCCTTGATGAACAGTGGGACATGCTAAAAGAATCAATACAACAAACATCAAAATAATTCATACCACCAGCGAGGACAAATTCAAGAAAGAAATGAATGACAAATGACATTTTGCAGCTAATGGATACAAGAAGAAGAAATAAATAAGAAATAAAGATGAGTATAAGAGATTAAATAAAACAATTGTATTAAAATGCAATGAAGCAAAAGAAGCATGGCGAAAACAGAGATGCAAAGAGATTGACATGCAACAAAAAGGAGATGCCAAAGCTATATACAAACAAATTGAAGAATTAACAGGAAGAAAAACGCACTCAAAAACAGGATGTTTAAGATCAAATGAAGGTGAACTGTTGATTGAACAAAAAAAGCATAAGGGAATACTGGACAGAATACATTAAAGATCTTTATAATGTGGAACGAACACAAGTAAATATTAAAGATAATTGAGAAGGACCAGAAATACTCAAAGAAGAAGTGGAAGACACCTTGCTCAATATGAAAGCAGGAAATGCTCCTGGACCAGATAATATAACTAAAGAAGAGATTGAAGCTATGGGTGATTTTGGAATAGCAATAATAACAAAAATATTAAATGATATTTACAACAGCGGATATATACCAGACGACATGCTCAAATTAATATTCATAGCCCTGCCAAAGAAATCTGGTGCGATTGAATACGATGATCATCGCACAATAAGCCTTATGAGTCACATGACTAAGATATTACTAAGAATCACGTGAAGAGTGCGAAACAAAATCAGTCCAGAAATTAATGATGAACAGTGTGCTTTTGTTAGAGATAAAGGAACAAGCAATGCCATATGCATCATAAGATCTTTAGTAGAAAGAGCCATAGAAGTGAAAACATATCTATACATATGTTTCATAGATTATATCAAAGCATTTGACAAAGTAAAGCACTTAGAAATGATAAAAATTTTAAAAAACATAAACGTAGACAACAAAGATATAAGAATAATAAAGAACATGTACTGGCAACAAACACCGGCCATAAGAACTGGAAACCATTGGGAATTTGTCAACAAATAAAACAGGGTGTTAGGCAACATTGTGTGCTGTCAACAGATTTGTTTAATATTTATAGTGAGATTATTATAAGATCCATAAGGGGCATTCCTGAAATAACAATTGGAGGCCATAATATAAATAATCTAAGGTGTGCTGATGATACAGTCTTAATCGCTAAGAGTGAAAATGAGTTACAATAAATCTTAGACATTATAGTGACAGAAAGCTAAAATAAAGGACATCCTTAATAGCAGAAAAACAGAAGTAATGGTAACAACAAAGAAAAAGTCACCACCTCAGCGCAAAATAAAGACCAAGTGGAACAATATTAAAACAGGTAAATGAATTTAAATATTTTGAACTTTATTAACCTCAGACGGAAGAAGTACAACGGAGATGAGATGCAGAGTGGCTCTGGCAAAAGCAAATTTCCAAAAAATGAGGAAGATACTATGCCATTCATTTTTGACAATAGAAACAAGAAAAGGAGTCTTAAATGTTATGTAGGGCCAGTCTTAACATATGAATGTGAATCATGGACAAAATGACAACAGACAAGAAAATCACTGGAGTCTGTAGATATGTGGTGTTACAGAAGAATGTTGAGAATATCATGGACAGCTAAGAAGAGTAATGAAAACGTTCTGAAAGAGGCCAAAGCAAAAATAGAGCTGATTTCCAATATTTGAAGAAACAATCATTTTTTGGCCATGTAATGAGAAGAGCACTTATTTTTTCTTTTTATTCCTCATCAGCTTTTCAGCGTCGATGGGAGATATAATTTGCGGTCTTTTGCTCTTTTTGTTCGCCTCTGCTGCTGTTATCTTTCCTAGTACTTCTAATATTCCATCGTCCCATCTTTTTCGTGGTCGACCCCTGGGTCTGGTGTTCTCACAACGTTTGCTAAAGGCTCATTGTGTTTTGCTTTGAGAAGAGAACAGCTGGAGTATATTGTAACTACTGGGAAAATTGAGCGATGAAGAGATAGAGGGAATCAATGAGAAAAGATACCAGACAGCTTAAGAGAATGGCTGTGCAGAAGATCAACAACAGAAATAATAAATGACTGTCGTGATCGAAAGATGTGGAGAGACATGATCATCTACGCCAGCAGGCCCGGTACTTAATGATGATGATGAGTTTCATATTAGCCATGGTCTTCCTCTGCCTATTTTACCTTGTGTTTTCCCTTCCAAGATTACTTTTAGCAAACTGATGTGTCTATAGCCTGTCCGAAAAATTTCATTTTCTTGTTTGAATCGTGTTTAGTAGTTTCTTTTTCATTTTTAGATGTTGAAAGACTTCATCGGTTGTTTATTTTATTCTTTTTTACCCATCCAATTCTTCCTATTCTTCTATATATATACTATATACTATATATATATATATATATATATATATATATATATATATATATATATATATATATATATACACTACAACTATATACAATACGGCTATATACTAAGTAAGATTTTTGTTATATGGCTCATAAAACGTGTTGTTCTAAAGCAACATCACTCCACAGCTCCGGTCATCTTGGGCAAGGCAATAAATATTTGTGTTTTACGATCATATGGGATGGATCATGTGTTGTATTGCACAAGTCTGTGATCTATTCTGTGCCAAAAATTCATATGGTTTTTATCATGTCAATCTTAGTGTTGTCTGTCCCTTTAGTTTTTGTTTCGACTTTTAATTGTGCTTATAGCTTTCTCTACCTCAGATTTTAATATTTTATAACCTGACATACACGTTTATGGTTGGTTTCTTATTTTTGTTTGGTTTCTTATTTTTGTTTGGTTTCTTATTTCTGTTTGGTTTCCTATTTTTGTTTGGTTTCTTATTTTTGTTTGGTTTCTTATTTTTATTTGGTTTCTTATTTTTGTTTGGTTTCTTATTTTTGTTTGGTTTCTTATTTATGTTATCTTCAAATAGCTCTGCTATGTGTTCTTGTCATATGTTGATATATGTATATACTGTCGCTCCAAATCTGTCTTTTGTTTTTACAATGCACCCACAAATGTTTTAAAATTGTGTTGGAATTTGCTTGACTTCCGTCTGCATCACTTTTAAATATGAATTTTGTTCTGTGGGTTCGGTTTCCAAATATCTTTGATCGAGCTAGACCTCTTTTGCCTGTCTGCAACTATTGCTTTCATCATCAATTTAGGTGTATGAGTTAGTGTTTTTTGCCTGCCTTCTGTTTATCCATTTTCTTCTATGGCTTCAGTCATCTATTTTTGTTTCTTGTTCCTTTCCTTTTCAGATAATACGTTGTTGGCTTCTTGTATGCTTTCCTTTATGCATTGTTATTTGGTTATAACTTTTTCTTAAGGATTTTCCCTTCTTTATAGTTCCATTCCTCCTTCTAACAGTTTTTGGTATGTTATTGTGGCTTGTATATGTTTGTTAAATTTATATTTGAATTTGAGCTGTTATGTTCAGTGGTATTATTTGTGTGCATTATTCTTCTGTTTGTTTCTCTTTAGTTTTATTTTCATTGTTTTGGATTGTTCAAATGGAGAGCGTAAGGTTATAATAAAAAAAAGATACCATAGTGATGAAAATGTATTAATAATAATTATGATAAAATAATAACATGTTGATAATATTTCTATTAATGCAATTTGCATTGGCAAATACTTTATACATGCATTTATTGCCATCTATAAGTAATCCTGATGATGCACTAATTTTGTCATAGTAAATAAAATGAAATCAGAACAAAAATTCAGATAAGAGAAGGAGTATCTTGGTCTACGCCCTATAGGCTGGCTACGGCTCGAAAGGTCAATAGATAGATAAATAGAAATAAAATTAGAAGTTATTGTACACAAAGTCATAAGAATACTAATTCTAACTACATTCTAAACAGACAATTTCACAAATTTCAAGGATTATATTCTTAACGAAGAAAATAAGATATGTATAGTACCAGCAATGGACAAAAATTAGCTTGATGATAACTGAGCGACACAACAATCTTGACTGAGAGAATAAAAAATATCTGAAGATATGAACTGCTTGAATGTTAGCCAGTTGCAGAATAAACATTGACTACAAGCAATCAAAGTTAACAGCAAATCATCCACTATATCCAAGAATAAACATAACAAATATATACACTTCATGCAAGTGTTAGATCAACTAACTATTTTTGGCTTCTTTTTTCTTCAACAGTTTTTTTATTGGCTTTATCCTACAGTTCCAGTTCCATAAAGCTTTATGTGAAGCAGCAGGGCACACTGGACCGTTACACAGATGTGACATCTACAACAGTGCCAGAGCTGGACAGAAACTTCGGTAAGAGGAATATATTTAGTACACTAAAAGATTTGGGAGCCGCGATAGCTCAGTGGTTAGTGAACTGGACTACAAAGAACAAGAGGTCGTGTCCAATCTCAACCGACGGCTTCCGATTCACCCAGCCTTTAATGGGTACCTGATATTTTTGTCTGGGAAAGTAAAGCGGCACGGGCCTAATACCGACCACATTACCCCAAAAATCATGTGCCGAAGGTCTGTAAAATGTAAGGTCACTAACACCATATCCCTTATACGCCATTTGGCGTGACGGGGGCTCTTTACTTTTTCTTTACTTACAAAGAGATTTTGAAGAAGAGAACTGAATTAGAGGAGCAACAATTTGGATTCAGGAAAAACAGTGGGACAAAAGAAGCCATATTCAGCATGAGAACATTGATTGAAACGTACACAGAAGTAAACAAACCGATACATGCCTGCTTTATAGACTACACCAAAGCTTTCGATAGAATACACCATAACCAACTCATATACTGCTTAAAGGATATAAATCTAGATGACAGAGACATACGACTAATATGTAATTTGTACTGGCAGCAAACAGCAATAATAAGATATAACAAGGAGAACTCTAGACCCATGGACATAAAAGGAGGAGTAAGACAAGGATGCATCCTATCACGAAGCTTGTTCAATCTATACACTGAGCAAATCTTTAAAAACATCTCAGAGATACCAGGCCTAAACATTAATGGAAAGATAATCAATAACCTAAGATATGCTGATGATACTGTTATACTAGCAGAAAATCCTAAAGACCTACAACACAATTGCTTAATGTGATAAACATAACAAGCAAAAAATATGGACTAGAAATTAATATCAAAAAGACTAAAACTATGATCATAAACAAAGAAAACTCTCAACACCTACAATTAAATATCACAGTTGAGGGAATAGATCTGGAGACATTCCAGAGCTACAACTACCTGGGACATACTATAACCAATGATGGAAAATGCAAAATTGAAATAAACAAAGGAATATGTATGGCAAAAAGTAATTTTAATGCCATGAAAAATATACTAACAACAAAACAAATATTAGCAGGGCTGAAACTAAGAATGGCAAAATGTTACATCTTCTCAATATTCCTGTATGGTGCAGAAACATGGACATTAGACAAGAAAAAAGAACAGCAAATTGAAGTCTTTCAAATGTGGATTTATAGAAGAACAGGTAGAATTTGATGGAAAGGAAAGATAACAAACGATGAAGTTTTAAAACAACTAAAAATAAAAAGAAAACTACTAAATACAATTAAGACAAGACAAATGACATTTTTGGGGCATGTTAAAAGACACAACAGCCTACTAAAAGTAATATTGGAAGGAAAAATACAAGGTAAAAGAGGCAGAGGCAGAGGCAGACCAAGACTATCATGGACGAGTAACATCAAAAGATGGACAAGTCAATCTATGACAGCCTGCACCATCAAAGCAAGAAACAGAGTAGAATGGCGATCCACAAAAAGATTTAGGAAAAATCACTTTTTACAACGAAAATGCATCTTGTCGTGTCTTCGAATAGCTCTGCTAGGAGCACAGAAAAAAAGGTATAGAGGAGAACACCGAAGTGTCTCATTAGGGACTCGAGGAGAAGAACTATAAATAGCATGGCATAGTAAGTAGACCAAAGAACCCAAATATGTGCAGTAGAGAAGACTGTGCAAAAGGGAAAAAGCAACCAAAAGGAAACTATGTGTATGAGTGTGATACATTCAATCTGTAATTTAATCTGTAACACCATTTATTAGTTAAAATAACAACTGACATTTCAGTTATATAAAAAAAAGTCAAAAGTCCCCGTCACGCTAAGTGGTGTTTAGGGAATATGATGCTAGTGACCATACATTTTACAGACCTTCAGCACATGGTTTTTGGGGTAATGTGGTCGAATTACGCCTGTGCCGCTTTGCTTTCCCAGAAAAAAATTCCGATACCTATTTAAGACTGGATGAACCTGAAAGCCGTCGGTTGGGATCGAACCCTACTTCTTGTCCTTTGTAGTCCAGTTCACAAACCACTGCGCTATCGCGGCACTCTACATTTTAGTTATAGTTTATTTTAAAAAATGGCAATCTCAACTTATACTGATATTGATACAAATTATGTAAAATATGTGAAACCACATACAGCTAATCTTGCATTGGTTATGCGTAGCTTTCTCTCACGTCACAATATAGAGGTGACTTTTAATTAACACCGATATCCTTGTCCATATTCCCGGAAGTGTATTCTGTGAATGTGACTCACTACTGAAGTGACAAAAATATTATCGAAATGAGTTGTTACACAGCAAGGAATACCGAAAACACATCAATATTCATCATTTTGAGTGAAATATGTAGTTATACTTTCTGCCCCCACTAATGTAAGGTCTGACTTCTCCTATGGCAATGATGGTCTACTTATTCACTGATATGCATTCGACCGTTTATCTCTTTCGAGTGTTCCAACTGAAACTATTTCTCTTTTTCCGATACTCTCTCTCGGATGGATGCACCATTGTTGTTGTTGTAATTATGGAACCAGAAGCATGTGATCTAACGCTCTTCGGCTCAATGTGACATTGTTGTTGTTGTAATTATAGAACCAGAAGCATGTGATCTAACGCTCTTCGGCTCAATGTGACATTGTTGTTGTTGTAATTATAGAACCAGAAGCATGTGATCTAACGCTCTTCGACTCAATGTGACATTGTTGTTGTTGTAATTATGGAACCAGAAGCATGTGATCTAACGCTCTTCGGTTCGATGTGACATTGTTGTTGTTGTTGTTGTTGTAATTATGGAACCAGAATCATGTGATCTAACGCTCTTCGGCTCGATGTGACATTGTTGTTGTAATTATGGAACCAGAAGCATGTGATCTAACACTCTTCGGTTCGATGTGACATTGTTGTTGTTGTTGTAATTATGGAACCAGAATCATGTGATCTAACGCTCTTCGGCTCGATGTGCCATTGTTGTTGTTGTTGTAATTATGGAACCAGAATCATGTGATCTAACACTCTTCGGTTCGATGTGACATTGTTGTTGTTGTTGTAATTATAGAACCAGAAGCATGTGATCTAACACTCTTCGATTCGATGTGCAATTAAATCTCCACTGGTAATTAGTTCCCCGTATCGATGAAGGAAGATGCATACTCATTTTACTTTACTGACATCGTGATCTAACCTTATCAACAACTCTGCGGCCTGTCTAAGCGGTTATAATTATATACCCTTGGTTTTACCATCACATACCACTTTTCTCTTTTACTGTCTGCTCTAGACTTCACATTTTATGCTAGCTCTCTCTTATATACACTCTGTACGTCGATATCATTATCATCATCATCAGCATCATGTGCCATACTGATTGGCGTTGGCGAGCATGTCCGTCCACAATCTTGTATCCATAGTGCATGGTATCATTTCTGTTGTTTACTGTTTTCCACGCAATGACATAACGCTATCTAGTATCTTCTCTCTTTATAGTAGACTATCTCGCTTTCCCTGAATATTGTCAGTTGTAACCAAGTATTCAAATTTTCCTCTTCTCATGATGTACCCGAAAAAAAATTAAATTGTTTCTCTCTGATGTATTTTAGGAACTCCCTTTTTTGGGGTTGGCCTCTGATAATTTCTTCATTGGCCTGTTTAGCTGTCCAGAGAACTTTCAAGTTTCTTCTGAGAAATGCCATCCCTGTGGCCTCTAATAGTCTTTTCATTTGTTTGTCTTATGCCCATGATTGGCTTCCAGTGGTCAGAATTGGCTCTATATAATAACACCGATTAATTCTCATTCTCACTTATATTGACATAGACTTGTTGCATAAGACGTATTTCATTTTGTGAAATGCTATTTTGGCATAAGCTATTCTGAGTTTTGTTATTTCTGTGAAGTATCTTCCATCTGATATTATTATTGTACCCAAGTATTTGACTCGGTGCGCTTGTCTCATATTTGTCCTCTTTATTATAATGCTGCATAATGATGATTTGCTCTTCAATAGGACCATTACTTCTGTTTACTTACTATTCAAACTGAGATTTTTCTTTTTTCTTATACTATTATGTCTATCTTTTCTTGTAGTTCCGTCTCTGATATTAAGATGGCATTGATACTGATGACAGATGCTGGTTACTATTATAGAATGTTGATATAAATGATTACATTTTCTATATCGTCAAGGTCGATTATAGCTAACAATATTTACCAGAAAGAGCTTTCTATTTACAGAACAATGTTAAAAGCTGGATCTTCCAAATCTGGGCCTGAAGTCTTGAAAGCTCTCACAGGACAAGAAAAGATTAGCGCGGACGCTCTCTTGGAATACTTCCAACCGCTTATGGATTATCTCCGCAATGAGAATGGAAATGATGTCGGATGGGATCCGGAATGTCCTGTTGTCACGTAGAATAATAGCAACATGTCGAGATCTAATAATTTTATTTGTGTTTACATAATTTCTTAATGAGAAACTTCACATTAATTAACATTGTGAATTTGTTTCTTTTAAACTATTCAAAAATAAAGACAGTAGGACAAACTAATATAGGACGGCAATAAAATATACTTGTAAGAGCATCGACAAGTTTACAGTGTATTTTATTTGTTATATGTGGGACAGATGTTTCGAAGTTTGAGTGGTTGTGAGCATGTAAGGGGAAATTACTTCGTTGATGTGCGCTTTATGTTTGTGAATTGTGAGATCATTTTCATCATTGAGTGTCGATCCGCATCGAAGCTTAGCTATCACGGAGCGAAATTCTTCTGTGACCCTTTCTTTGATAGTACGGGTTGGCATAGGCTGACTTGTCCATCTGTTGATGACACTCTTCCATGTTAGTCTTGATTGGCATCTGTCTCTTTTACCTTGTATTTTCCCTTCCGAGATTACTTTCAATTAGTCTATTGTGTCTGAGATGCCCACAATTCTAATTTTTCTTGTTTCAATTGTATTTAGTAGTTCACTTTTAATTTTTAGTTGCTTTAAGACTTTATCGTTTGTATTTTTTTCTTTCAATTTTTGAAAACAAAGCAAAATTAAATATTTTGGAGGAGGGAGGAGGCGGACAGGGCTGCGATGTCTAGATGTAAGACATCGACCTCCGGACATGACGGTCTTCGGATTCGATTCCTGACACAGGCGGCAAAAATGTTATTCTTTTTTCAAGAAGGAATCCATGGTTTCTTCGTGGCTGATCTCTAGTTAGTGAGATTCGATGTCTAGAACGGAAATAAAACACAGGTTTCACAGGCACAAAATGGCCACAACCAAAGCAAACAATTGATAGTAAAAAAAATCATCTACCAAAAAAAAACCGTAAAAATTCTCGATCATTAAAAAAAATGAGAGTTTCTCAGAAGTCGGATAATCTCTGTCTGTTTGGCTTAGGACACCTGACCACACAGTTGCCGAGACGATGTGAAAATAAAAAAAAAAAAAACATAAATTGACATTCAGTGAAGATTCAGTCTCTCGCAAACAAACAACTTATTATTTTGTGCTATTAATGTTTGTTCAGTAAAGAAAAGTGAAATAATATTGTATGCAACCTATGCGCTCTTTCCTGGATATGAAGGTTAGTAGTAAAAACAAAGAGTTTTAATGAAATTTCCTATTGAGGCTACATCTGACTTGGTACCTTGACTTCCGTGGCATTAAATTCTCAACACAAACTGATGACATAAACTAATGATAACGTTGTTAGTGACGAGCCATGCTCCCCACTGGACACGTTTCAAAGTCGGCGTTGCTGCTGGTCGCCTGCTGCACTGGCTGTCGGCCTACTCCCTGACAGCCTTGCTGGACGGATTGACTCGTGATTTGCGTCACTTCCTGACTGCTTCTTACTTGATGGAACAGCCGCTCAAAACTGGCCAGGAAACTAATGCTGAGCTTCCCCTTGTGATCTCCGTATAGCGGTACTTCGCGCTGTTTCACTGATGGACGGCCATGCAGACGTTTAGACCCCAAACTTCTGTGCAACCCTGATGTTCGTTCTTCACCATAACGATCATACCCACAAACACTGACGAAATGACTGACCAAAACTGTTCACTCATAAAATAGGACTGAGTTTATTCACAGTTCATCTGACCAGTAACACCACAAAGTAGACAAAACCAGTGACGTACTCAGCACCCGGTGGCTCACGTGGAATATCCAGCTCTTCCACTAAAGCTGAAACAATTAGCGATCTCCTTGCTCACACATAATGAATATTAACAAACTGACTTAGTTAGCGATCTCCTTGCTCACACATAATGAATATTAACAAACTGACTTAGTTAGCGAGCTCCATGCTCGCATATCCTGACATTAAGACTTCAATTTTCCAACTAACACTGATTAATGGAAGAACTCCTAGGGCACACTTAATTAACATGAACGTTTTAACACGACACATTTGAATGTTGGTAAGCCATAATGGCTACAGACTTCCGGCGAAGTCTACACTTTTCTACGAAGAATGGCGAAACCTACACTTTAGTTCTTATTGGACTTGGCGATCTAGAACTGTATCAACTTCGGACTCTGGATAGGCAAATTACAGTTTCCATTCCGGGTATAGGAGGTGGACATTTATTTATTCTACATTTTGTTTCATAGTTATCTACGAAAATTACTGTACAGGCCCAAACATTTGTCTATATCTAGTTTCTGTTATTTCGGCAGCGCGCTATGATTATAATATTACAAGCAAACTTTACACGTCACTTATTGTATTAGTATAACTACTCTAGTTGTTATTCTTACTTTGAGTTAAGTGAGTTTATATTTCTGTTGTTTCTCAAACAGAGTTATCGCCTATTTATTTAAGACACTATCGACCAATTGCCTAATCAGTTTAATTTGTAGACAAAATGCAGCATATACATAAACAAGACTACGTACAAGGTGTCTTCTGCTTCTACCTTTCAGCTCCCTGTGGAACATAGGTCTTCAACAAACACCTTCCAAGTCGTTCTGTTTCTTGCCATATTTTTAAGATCATTCTATGTCTTCCCCATCATCTTTACCTCTACTTCCATCTGTCTTCTTCAAGAATTCTTTGGTCTTCATCTTTGTCTTTTCCCATGGGGATTCTAAAAAAAGGGCTTGTTGTGTAAAACTCTCAGTTGGCTTCCACTGATCTCTTTATCCAATGGTATTTAACTGGTACAGTTCCATAATTCTATGTTAGTGATTTTGTTCTGCCATTTCCATCCTTTTATTCTGTGTAAGGATGCATTAATAGAAGTCTGTATCTTCATGATTATCAATTTTATTGTTCTCCATGTTTAACAGCGATATAATAGGACTTCCTAAACATTGGAGTTGACATTTTTTATTTTTGTATTTAACCTAATTTCTTTGGACTTCCATGTTTCCCAGTGCAAAAAAAGCTCCTCTTGCTTTTGATATCCTTATTTTGGTATCATTTTCTGTTCCTCCCTATATATCTATATTCCTACCCAGATGTATGTAACATTGTACGTCTAGTAGAGGTATTTCTCATAACTTTATTTAGTTATTGTCAAGTGCATTAATTCTCATAATGTTGTTCTTACCTCTATTAATGTTCAGTCCTAGCTGTTGTGATCTTTCATCAAGTATGCTCATTTTATCCTGCATCTGTTGATGGCTGTGTGATAGGAGAGCTATGTCCTCAGCAACGTCTGAATCATCCACACATTGCTTTTATCCGCTTAATAAACGTTATGGGGATTCTGTAATGACTCAGCAACTTCCAAATCATTCCTCTTTCTAAACTATCAAAAGCCTATCTATGAATCCAATATAAAGTGGGGACTAGTTCTAAACTTTGTTCACCTATAATACGTAGAGTAATTATTTGATCAGCACATCATCTGTTCTTCCTAAAACCTGCTTGTTCATCTCTCAAATGTTTCTCTATGGCCTCTTTTAGTCTCTCCAGAATTATTCTGCTTAATATTTTTCCTCGCACTGATAGTAGCATAATTCCCCTATAATTTGTGCACTCCTGTAAATTTCCTTTTTTTTGGTAGTTTGATAATATAACCTTCTTTCCAGTTTTAGGTATTTCTTCCTTCTCCCGAATTCTATCTAATAAATTATGTAACATCTTGATAGAGGTGTTAATATCTGCTTTGATGGCTTCCGAAGGAATTTTATCTGGTCCTGTGGTTTTACCATTTTTTTAATAGCTTGATGGCTTTCATTATTTCTTCTTTGCTTGGTTTTCCACAGTTAACGTGTAACTCATCTTCTGCTGGTAGTATATCTGGAGGATTATTTGAGCCGGGTCTGTTCAAAAGTTCTTCAAAATGCTCTTTCCATCTCTCCATTTGTTCCCTTATATTACTAAGCAGATTCCCTTCTTACGTACAAGGTGTAGCAGCGACTATGTGCTCGTAGTGGCAAGACTACAGAAAGAATTGATTAAGTTAAAGAGGAGATAAATAAATCTTATGTCAGATTTGGCTTTACTCCAAAATAATACTCCACAATTTTGACTCATAGAAATAAGGGATCTCTACCAATCTACATTTACATTTAACAGATATAAATACACACTTTGTTACAGTTTCCAAGTTTAAACAGTTTTTATGAAGTAACATGGTTAATATGTTTAACATGTTTTAATAATACTGCTATTAACATCGAAGTCAATATAGCCTTTAACACTTTCACAGATAAATGGAAACACGTAAATGTCGATATTTAATCTGTATAGTATCTGCCCTATGTTGTTTTGTCGAACAGCTTCTCTCATGGTTAATTTTGCCGATATTGGGAAAGCATGCAATGCTGCAGAATGATCAAGGCAATTTGATGTCCCGGTGTCTCGCTTTTTTCTTTTCTGTTTTTCTCTTCTGTTTATGTTTAGTCGAAGGCTCTGGCATAGAAATAAACGAATTAAAATCCAAAATTGTTCAACTGCCTGTGCCAGTGGAATCATCCGAATTAACAACTAATCGCATTGAAGGATTCAAACAGAGCTACAATCCCCATCATAGTAGCTACAACACACTCCAAAATACATAAGGCCATGCGGCACGACAGTGAACGCAGCTCAATTGTCATTCTACATACGATATCATCATTCATCGTAAGCAACCGGAATATCGAAACACAATCCGGATGAAACACACTTTATGTTGATTTTTAATTGATAATTTGTAACACTGCAATTATTTACGGTTTTAAAATAGTTCTTTCAATTACTGCCCTAAATTAACATAATTATAATGATATCATATCTTAATTGTTTGCATTATAAGTTATGAGAGAAATAAAACAAAAACATAAAAAAAATATAAGGACAAAATGCGGCGATCCTAAGTAGACACTAGATAAGGTAGTCTATTATTGACTCTACTTCTATGTGTTTCAATAAAGAGATGGAACACCATCTTATTAGTCGTTTTTCTTTTGTCATAGACACACGGAGCTGATTGCAGAAATTGCCTAACTAGTATTCATACACATTCAAGGTTGATCTATCTATCTTTCTTCCGTTCGCCTGAAGTAAAGGTAAAGTACGAGACTTGAACCGGCGTCTTAGCACGCGAGTTTCCACCCATATGTGCTCGGCCGCCTATCCAGAAATGTTCGGAAATTTCTGTATAGTGTCGCCTCAAGCATCAAAACTCAGATGCGAAGCGACATTCCTCACCTTCCCAGGGTAATACCCTGGTACCCATTTCTGCCAACGGCTGGGTCGACCGTGGGGGTATTTTTTTTGTCCAACCACGATTACAATTCACACTGCTCCCAGCGGGAATCGAACACGGGTTGTCCGAACGTCGGTAGTTCAGTCAGGTGGTTTTCCCAACTCGGCTACCGAGGCCCCCAAATACTTCGCCTGAAGTATTGTCTTGATCTGCAGTGTCGTTTCCTGTATAAATTTTACTGTCTTTTGTAATTCTTGCAGTGGCCCATATAGTTTTGTCTGTAGTGTTGTATCTATGGGCCAATGGATTTTCCCCAGTCTACTATATTCTGTGCAATCTTAAAGTATGTGTTCAGCGGTCTGGGGCGCCTGTCCACATGTACAAGTAGTTGATGTGCCGATCTTGAATTTTGTATACATGTGACTATGGAGTCCATTGTATCCGGTTCTGAGGTGTATAATGATAACTTGTTCATATCTATTCATATTATGAAAGGCATCCTGATTTGGGGCTTCTTATCTCTGATTGATTTGATTATATGTTTCTTATGATGGTATGTAACCGGTGTATCTAGTTGTGTGTCTGTTGAACCTTCCTTTGCCAATTGATCTGCTTTCTCATTTCATGGTATTCCACAGTGAGATGGGATCCACTGCAGGGCAACCCTGTGGTGCTTGCAGAGTTCTGTCAATAAGGTCTGCAGATATGGTAATTTTCTGGATTGTAGTGCCTGGAGTACTGATCTTGCATCTGTCAAAAACACTACAGGCTGTGGGCTAAGATTACTGTTTAGCAGTTTTTCTATTGCCAACTTTATTGCTTGTATTTCTGCATCATAATTGTGACAATATTTCATTGTTGCTATTTTATTCATATCCCTAGTGTTATTTGGGTTCTCTATATATGCACCTGCTCCCCCATTCTTTACTGCATTCTGTGCTGATCCATCTGTGTACACACGAATCCATAGGTCATGTGGGTATTCTTCATCCAGGAAATTGAGAGTTATTGTTTTTCACTGTAGACTATTTTGTTCTTCTTTGTCAACTATTCCTTTCACTTCTGTCAGTATTTGTATTGATAAGTCGCTCCAATGCAAGATTTTGAAATCGGTCCTTCATTGGATGTCTCGGCATGCATGCACATTTTTCTGCCTGTATCAGCACCTTTGTGTCCCTCCGTTCTCTCAGTGCTGGTATCCTCCACAATTTCTCCATCTCCAATATTGGTGTTGATTTCAATGCTCCTGTGATGACCCTAAGTGCCTGGTTTTGTACATTATCTAGTTCTTGCAGTGTGGTGTTTGATGCTGAGCACCATGCTGATGATCCATATTCTGAATGTGGGCGTATACTCTGTTGGTAAACTTTACTGAGTTTTTTCCCACTTGCACCCCATGTTGTTCCACACAGCTTTCTTAGAATAGCCAATTACCTCCTTGCTTTTTGGGTTGCCTTATTTATCTGCTGTTTCCAAGATAGTTTGTTATTAAACGTAACTCCGAGATATGTAGCTTGTATGTCTTCTTTCACAGGCTCATTGTTTATGTAGATCCTGCTTTTTGTTTTGGGGAGAGAGTGAAAAGTGTAGTACTGCATTTGTCTGTATTGATGATGATACACCATCTATTTGTCCATGAATTCAGTGCATTCATAGCTCTTTGTAACAATTTGGAGGTCACTGTTGCATACTCCTCTGTGCACCACATTACCAAGTCATCTGCATACATTGCCACTTTGATGTCATGTGGTAGTTCAGTAACTAGGTCATTGATGTAGATCAGAAAAAGTGTTGGAGATAGTACCCTTCCCTGTGGAACGCCCTGGCGCAGTAAGACCTTCTTACTATTAAGACCATACAGTTGCACTCTGGCTCTCCTGTTATGCAGGTATACTTTAACCCATTTGTATATCCTGCCATTTATTCCATAATTTCTCAGCTTCTTCAAAAGCCCTTCCTTCCATACCTTATCAAATGCTTTATTTAGGTCTAGCCATGCTGCTTCACGCCAATTCAATGTTGATAAATGGTTTTGTACGGTTGTAGTAGATCTGACCTCCATAAGTCAAATTAATTCTATTAGTATCGACTTAAAGTACATGAACTCTGTCACGGCTTTACTAAGAAATACGTAGGCTGTTTGTACATTGACATTTAACTTATTTAACTGGAATGTGATTGCGTTGTGTATGTTTATGAATTATTAGAGGAGTTATGGTCTCCGTTGTCTGCTCTGAATATCCACCGCTGGTTGATAAGTTCTGCTTTTTTCGAACGGAGTAGAAGTTCTTAATAAATTATTTCTTTATCTTCAGTAGCTTAATCTGTTGATGGTTCAATAAAACTGATAATATTAACTAGCCCACTTATAGAGTAAAGCTGAATATAGATTATATTTTCTTTGTTTCGTTCAAGCATTCACTTGATAATTACTAAAGGGAGTAGTAGTTATCTTCATCAACTGCCATTAAAAAGACTTCAATTTATTTCGTATCAATAATTCTTTGACGTGCAAAAAAAAAAAAACTCTAAATCTCTCGTTTAATCACTTTTTTGTCAAAGTTATCCCGTTTATATTTCCGTGCTAACCCTCTTTTATTTTTTTCCTGTGAAAACCATACAATTTTCATTTAGCCTTCTCAATAATGTCTGGACATTAATACCGAGGACATGTTGTGTCATTTTTTCCGGATTTGAAATACAAAAAAAAAAACAGCTTTCCAAGTTTAACCTCGAATGAGTATTACTTATTTAATTTCAATGTCCTGTTCTTGACATAAATGATTCTAATAAAACCACAATTATGAGTTATGAAAAGTCTATGAATACCACACAGAGATTTCGTAAACGAGATAATGATGTCAATTTTCAGCACGTTTTTAACTTCACGTTTCTTGTGTGCCCATTTATTAATAATTTTTTTTTTAAAAGAAGCATTAAATGTGTTATTTTGAACCACCAGATGAATGATTCCATATTAGTCGGTAAAACTTATAAATAGTAACTGAGCGAGAATGACTATACTTCTCTACCTGGAAGAAGCAACAATCGTTCATATTCACATGATAGAAGGGAACAAATAGTGTCATAATTTTGACGATGTATAATCAATAATGTTTACTTCCCCAATGCTGAAATATTACCCAATGCTACATTTGTAAAAAGGAAACATTTGTGAACGTGCTAAAATGCTATTCCCCGCTCTAACGAAGAAGTGTGTAATAAACCCTATGTAGGATGTTTCTTTCCGTACGGAAGCTTTTTATCAATTCAACGGAAGAGATTTCAGAGACTAAATTTGTCCTGGTTTTAAGAATAAATCTACATATTATATTTATCTAACAAATAACAGTTTATTTATGCATTGTTAGATAATTGAACACAATATTAGTTTTCACTAACACTGAGATAATACAAAGCATGTAAAAAGAATATGGTTTGATGACGAGTCACACTAATCAAATGCAGAGTGACGCACAATGTGGCGAAATGTACAAGGCCGAAATCGGCGTAACGAACAGTGAGTTAAAACGTACGGATAGAGTTAAGGAAGATGATATTCAGAGGTTCTTTTGTAGGGTTAGGTTAATGTGGGAGATTTATTTTAACGTCTCAAAATAGCGTTCCCGTATCTTGAAGCAATTCCAAATCTAACGTCAGATTTATTTTAATGTCCACTACCACTTTCGTTAATGTGTTTGTTTAGTTTCTCCAATACAAGCATGTGGTCCATAACTTCCCAATTTATCTTGTCTTGTTTATTTATGTGCTAAATCGTATCAACAAATCTTACTCATTGGTCAAATAGTCTTGTGTATCATTTCTTTAGCTTCGATCCAAACAAGCCTGATTAAATCACTATTGTTAATAAAACGACCAATGAGGAAGTTCTCAAATAAGCCAACACAAAAAGGGAGCTCTTAAGATACATTAGAAAGAAGCAATCAACATTTTTCGGGCACATCATGAGAAGAGGAAAATTGGAATACGTGGTTACAACTGGGAAAATAAAAGGAAAGAGAGGTCGCGGACGACAAAGAGAGAAAATACTGGATAGCTTGGTGTCATGTCATGGAAAACAGTCAACAACAGAACTGATACGATGCACTGTAGATAGAAGATTGTGGAGGGACATGATCGTCTACGCCAACCGATATGGCACATGATGATGATAATACCGTACTCGGAGTTCCTATATCACGTTTTTAAATGCCACGATCGACAATTAAGCGCGCTGTGTATTTTCTCTCTGTTTTTTTTCCTTACTTCATTTCTTTATTTATATCTTGCCTTCTCTTTGTTCTCCCTCACGTTGACAACAGTGAGATTAAGTATCAAATCCTGACTATGTAAAGCAACTATTAATGTCAAACTACGGCAGTCTTACGGCGGTTACTAGTAGACCGAAGGCTAGGACCGGAAAAACGTTACAGCAAATCTAAGCAGACAAAACCCACAAGTTTGGACAGGCAATATATAAGTGGGAGGAGGCTCTCTGAGAAAATAAAAACTCATCGAAGTCGAAAGAAAGTGGCGCTGGACCAAGAAGCAGAAATGTACGCAACACAACGATTGCTAAGCAAAACTTTATAGACTTACAGGGAATCTTTCGTGCGAGACGTGACCAAATATACGTAATGCCTTTTTCCCAGTACCGAAAGGGCACAGCTGGTAAGACTAGAACCAGAAACTCAAACCCCTTTTAAGTGGCCAAAGATGATCGATAAAATGCATTGAAATGCAGAGGAAATAAGATACAAAAAGATACAATTCTGAAAATGTTTAAAAGAGCAATGATGTTGCTGTAAACAGATACCCATCTCACTAATGGACACAAATTCTCCATTTTTTTTATTTCAAATTTTAAAATAGAACAGAGAACACATTTCTATAGGAGAATGTCTAACCTGATCGCAAAAAATGAAAAATTTGAACTGCACGCAAATGGAAAAGACTGTACAGGTTAGAATAAACAATCAAACAGCATGAAAACAAATGTTACAAAATCTCACCGTATGAAACACACACTAACACAGACATTAGCCTGAAAATTATAAAGATAAACATTGGTTAATCGTTCGGGACTTCAACAAGCATTTCCCGAGTTGGGTGTACCCTTACCTAAATTTAAATCATGAGAAGCGTGGAAGACCTTGCCATAGAGAAAAGTCTAGTCATTCTGAACAAATTCGAAGACGAGGACTCAACTTACTCGATTTTCATGTAAACTTTAATCAGCAGATTTGAATAATCACTTTTTGAATAATCTCTTAGCTTTCACCCATTAAGCGGCCGTGGATGCGTTGTGTCGCTAACAGAGAAAGCCCTTAGAGTGGCATTCTTTACCCGAATCATAGTGCCAGCTCGGTGATAAATTCGAATGGTGTGAGTCTTCGGGGGCGTGGCAAAGTTCAGATACCCGTAAACAGAATTGGTTACACTTTTCAATTGTGTGTGTGTCCAGTCATTGTCATAGAGATTGATTTCTGTTTTGCCATTAACTGCGGCCTCTGGTCCACATCCGCCTCCTGTATAACAAGCATTAAATGTGTCGGTCTGGTTTGTGTTCTGTTTGAGAGCCACATTCCGACCCCCGCCAATGTAGATGGAGCAGATATTTGCAACTATCGCCCCTTCAATCCGTAACTTGTTGATCAGACCAGCTCCAGAGCAAAAGACATCAATCTCGTGCGAACTAACTACAAACAGTGATTCATTGTTACATAAGGCAGAACCATTTAGTTTTACCGTGAAACTGTCCGGATATTTAAGTCATTCACATAAATCATAAACCAGGAGAACGGCAAATATTGATTGAGAGTTGCCTCAACGGATGTAGAATCTGTGTCCGGATTACATGGGGTGTCGTTGTTATCAAACAGAAAAGATGGTTCATATTTTTGGGCGTATTTGTAAACGAGATCCAAGTACTGACACTGGGGTCCGAAATATTCATGCTGACAACTGTCATTGTTTGGGCATGTCTCTGTAGTTTTGTCACAAACTGAGTCATTATAGCAGTGACATTGTAACGTACAATTCGCTCCAAATCAACCGGCTGCACAAATTAGGTCATTAACTTCCAAGGTCGCTAACGAAGCCAACAGAATAAAGACTTGATCTTCAGCGGTGGTTAACGAATTGTGTACACACATTTATTATCAAACCCGTGGTTACATTTCTAAAAATTCGCCAACTCGGTGTGATAACAGATAGTGTGATGTTCAAAGTCAACATTGTTTTCATCATGGTACGGACGCGGACAAGCTTCCATCTTGGTACCTGTCTGAAGCATGGCTTATTTTTGTGCACAGTCAGGCATCCTCTTTCCACGGTGCAGTTCAGAGAGTAGAGGTAGAGGTGGTCACTATTTTTGAAGTAATTGTCAACATCAATGGGTTGAAAACTATCTTGGAGTCCAATTTGGAAGATGGTTTCTTGCCATCAAGAGTTAAGCTAGTTCTTGATAAGCTGGAAATTGAAGGAATTCCACAGGATGATGTGAACAAGTTTAAAGCCAGTGTTTCTTCATTCTATAAAATAGCTTTAAGTTATCTGAAGAAATGGGCCGCAAACAATTTTCAAAACCTTGAGGCCTACAGCTGGGTTGAACAGAACACCAACTCGGGAAGATATTCAGAAATCTTCATCATTAGTGAGTCAAATAGTACTTTCAGTCGACTTTCCAGAAAATGAAATGCACGACGAATTTGTTTACATGAAGCAGTTTGTTACTTCTCAGAAAATTAATGAGTTGAGTATTAATAACACTTTACCAGGGCAGCGTTAGATTGAAATGGCTTCCCACTTCAAAAACAAGCATGTGCTAATTTCACATATTCTGAAGTTGGCAGAGTTCTTTTTGTGTCTACCGGGAACAAAAGCTGCAACGGAAAGATTGTTTTCACTGATGAACAGTTTGTGGACAAATGATAAAACACATCTAAGTGTGGGCACTTTAAAGGCCATGTTGATCACCAAAGTGAACAATGAGCAAACATTTTTAAAAAAATGCTCCATACAAAGAAAGATTTTTTAAAAATTCCACTCATCAGAAAAGTACAGCAAATCTGTTTCACCTTCCATTTAAGTCTCTCTCTCTCTCTCTCTCTCTCTCTCTGCGATCAAGACTCAATCAGAGTAGGATTCCAGACTCTCTCATGAAGTCAGCTGTCTGTTCAAGCGAATCGATTGCCCCGTATAGTTTCTTCTCCAGGGAGGTGGGCGTGGACCACATTGCTCTTCTCATGTCTGTGTACTGGGTGCAATCCTGTAGAACATGTTTTGTAGTCATATTGTCCAGTGTACAGTCGTATAGGCTGGTTGTACCTATTTTGAATTTGGTGAATATGTGATTTATCATTCTATTGTGGCCAGTGATGATGACTTGATCAATCTTTGAGAGTTTGTAGTATCCGTCACTCTCGTTTTGCATTGGGTGTTCTCGTTTCCATTTGTCATGGTACTGACCCTTGAGGATGGATTTGGCTTCATCATAACTGAGCGGATGGTTCTCTTGTGGTAATCTCCCTCCCTCTTTAGCTAATATGTCTGCACGTTCGTTCCCGTGTATATTACAGTGTGATGGTATCCACTGAATGGTACTCTCTGGAAGTTATGGCATAGTTGGTCCAGGGTTGTTCTCAAGTCATCTACTTCATTGTTCTTGAGGATTTTCAGAGCTGATAGTACTGACAGTGCATCAGTTAGAATAACCAATTTATTGTGCATGTTATTTTTGTGTTGAGTAGCCAGTGTTGCAGCATCTCTGATGGCCTCAGTTTCTGCTTTAAAGTTGTTTGAGAATTTTCCAGTAGCTATTGACTTGGTGATCTCGTCCTGGTTATTCAGCGTCAAGAACACACCTCCCCCTCCATTTCTGGTGGCATTTGTAGCATAGCCATCTGTGTATATGTGGGACCAAAAGTCCTGTGCGTAGGTATCGTGTATGTGTTTTTCTGCTACGTGTTTTCTTTCTGTGTCTGATTGGGTGCCTTTTTTCATGATTCCTGTTATAGTTTCCTTAAGTTCTAGTATTTTATGTTTTCCATGAGGAGACATATCAGATGGGCCCAAGGGTTTCGATATTGTTTGGGAAAGTACTGGGTCACCAGTACTTTTAATTGAGTGTCACTAATGATTTTTTCTCTCTTGATAACGTTTTGTAAGCCTATAATGTAAGGTTTTTTAATTAGTTTTAAAATATATGTATTATTCACTTGAAAAAGACGGAAGAAATGGCATTTTACTGATGGAAAATTTAAGTCTAATTAATCCGTCTCGGATTAGGGTTTCTAAAATATGGTCACCTTACTAATAAAGATAGCTATAGCTCGTTCAGAAATTCGTGCCCACAGAGTTCACCATTTATCTTGGAAACTGATGAATTTTGGTAATTTTTTTGCATGAAATATTTTTTTTTCACTGACCTTAATTAAGATTTTATAACATTTAAGTACAAAGGTAGTCGGAATATTGTACAATTTTTTTTTAAAAATATAATTTTAAGAAAATATCAAATCGGATGGCTTAAACATTAGATTTTACTGTAAATCACGTTAATTTTCTAACATTGCAAGTCAAAGGCGTATCCGTATCACATTGAAGTGCACCATTTATTTGATTTTATATCTTCGCCATAGAGATAGTATACTTTGACTAAAGTATCAAACAAACTTAGTCGCCAAATAGCAGGTAAGTCATCAACAAAAGTACATGGAACGACCAAAACAAACAGAGTAACTAGTTGATTTGATTCAAACATTTTCAAAATCTCACGTCTAATAAGGTCTTTCTCAAAATCATCACCTTTAATTTATCTTCATTGCTTCACCGTCGCCTCTTCAGATTCAAAGTTCTGTCCTATCCATCGATTGAAAGACTTTCTATCTATACTTAGAACCGCTAGTGTTCTTTTTTTCTGTTTTTTTTTTTGACATCGTAATATAACTGATATAATACATATATATATATATATATATATATATATATATATATATATATATATATATATAGCGAGATTATTTTAAGATTCATTAGGGACATGCCTGGAATAACAATCGGAGGTCATAGTAAAAATAAACTAAGGTATGCTAATGATACAGTTTTAATCGCTAAGAGTGAAAATGAGTTACAAGAAATGCTAGACATTATAGTGAAAGAAAGCAAAAAAAAAAAAAAAAGGACTCAGCCTTCATAGCAAAAAGACAGAAGTAATGGTAACAACAAAAAACTCAGTGCACAATAAAGAAAGTGAAACTATATTAAAACAGGTAAATGAATTTAAATATATGGGAGCATTGTTAACCTCAGATGGTAGATGTACAACAGAGGTGAGATGTAGAATGGCTCAAACAAAAACATCTTTCCTTACAATGAGGAAGATACTATGCAATCTATTTTAACAATAGAAACAAAAAAAAAAGAGTTGTTAAATGTTATGTAGAGCCAGTCTTAACATATGGATGTGAATCATGGACATTAGGACAACAAACAAGAAAATCACTGGAGTAAGTACAAATGTGATTTTACAGAAGAATGTTGAGAATACAATGGACAGTTAAGGAGAGTAATGAAAATGTTCTGAAGGCGCCAAAGAAAAAAGAGAGCTAATTTCCAAAATTAGGATGAAACAATCATCATTTCCTGGCCACGTAATGAGAACGGAAAAGCTGGAATACATTGTGACAAATGGGAAAATTGAGGGAAGAAGATATAGAGGGAAGCAAAGAGAAAAGATACCAGACAGCTTAAAAGACTGGTTTGGCAGAAGGTCAACAACTGAAAGGATAAATTACTGTCGATTTTAAAAATCAAGTTGTCACTTCACAATAACTTACAAGTTATTAGATTCAAAGGATTATAAAACTAAAAAATGTAAAGAGAGCCCGTCACGCCAAATGGCGAATATGGAATATGGTGTTAGTGACCATACATTTTACAGACCTTCAGCACATGATTTTTGGGGTAATGAGGTCGGCATTTAGCACAAAGGATTTTACATTAATAGTAAATATGTTGTCAAGATGCGCTTATGATTTTTTTCACAAGAAATCGGAAACAACAAAACTACTTTATGAACAACAATGTAAGTCTTACAATTTACGGTTAAATATGTGCGAAACTGTGCTAGGATTGTGTGGAGAACACGTCATATTTCCTTTTGTAAAAGATGTGTTGATTACAAAAAATGTGGGTATTGTAAACTTCTAAAAATTAGCACAGCTAAGGAAATCATATTTTTAAATACCTCAAAGAAACAAAAATCTTTCCTAAATGTATGATAGTATGGCAACAAATCAGACTGACGGTCGGTAAAAGAATAAGATTTCTTGAACAAGAATTACTGAAATTCATGTTTCCGAGATAATTAATAAACTCAGTAGGCACGAATTTCTGAACGAACTAAAGTTGCGCTATGTCTGTCATAGCAATTCACTCTACAAAGGCGAAGGAGAATGCTATGAATTATGACGCACGCTCTTTTAAGCTTTTTTAAACATCTTTCCCTTTGCCTTCTATGCTATTCCAGAGAAAGCTATGATGATGATGAAGTAGAGGTAGAGGCAGTCTAGGATTAAAGTGAAATGACAACATCAAAAGGTGTAATTATGAAGCTTCAAGACAAGAGACAATAAATCTGACCAGCGTGGAAGCCAATCTTCGGTATGGAAATGACGCTCAATGAATGAATATTACGATATGCAATAACAGTATGAAGGTCATAAAGAAGAGTTTTGGAAATGTCCTGTCATCTTCAGTTTGTAACAATCGAACACTAGATAATTTTGCTCTATTAAAATGGGGACTTCGGTTGCGTAGTTTGGCAAACCTCTTCACTAGCTACCGACGTTCGAACAACCCGTGCTCAATTCCAGCTGGAAGCAGTTGAGTTGAGCTCGTGGTTGGGAAAAAATAAATACCCCTGAGGTCGACCCAGCCGCTGACAGAAATGGGTACCAAGGTTGTACTCTGGGAAGGTGAGAAATGCCTCATCGCGTAGCGAGTTTCGATACTTGAAGCGACACTATCCAGAAGTCTCCGAACTCATCTGGATAGGTGGCCGAGCACATACGGGAGAAAACTCTCGTGCTAAGACGTCGGTTCAAATGTCGTAGTTCACCTTTACTACTTTCACATTTCAAATGTTTGCCCACGACAAAACCAGTGAGATGTTACTGAAGTTCGCACGGGGGAAAAATGTGAATGCAAATTGATTAACATTCGTCTAATATGTATATGGACAGGATATTGTCAATGTAGAGACTACATTACTTCGCAAAAAAAAAACACCAAATGCTGATTTCAGATATGGTTAAATGCTGTGTTGATTTGATACAAGACAGCTGGCATATAAAACATAATAGAAAAACAAGAATAACTGATTCGGACTTATTGGACAACATGCTGTTACAAAAGTGTGTGCATTTTTCATGTCATGAAACTTGATCACGTTTCAAAAGATTAATAGAGGACGTGTTTATCAGTAAAGGCACATTGAAACAAGACTTTTCAGATTTTGTAGATGTGAATAGTGTCTTGTCCTGGCTAGATGATCGAATCGGTGTTATTGTTATTGTTATTGTTATTGGTTATGGAAGGCCTCGGTATCACAGCAAACGAATTAAAATCCATAATTGCTCAACCGCCTGTGCTAGTGGAATCATCCGAATTACTAACTCATCTCCCAAACAAAGAAAGGTAACTGTAGTCCCCATCGTAGCAGTCTCAGCACACGCCAAAAGACATAAGGCGAAACCGCGCAGAAAGTGAACACAGCCAACTGTTCCCTGTTATACGATATCATCATTCATCGTAAACAAGCGGGATATCGAAGCAGGATCAAAACGGATGAGACACACAGCTCACGGTGTGCACAGAGCACTTAACTCAGTAGCTCCTGCAACAAGCCGGACTTGGAATATGAGGAAACTGCAAGAAGGAACACTTTTCAGACATAGCCTTTAATGGTTCCTGCAGCCTATCCACCATATACCATGGGAGTTCACGTCCTCCCGAAAATGATGATCGTCATAGCACTTGATGATGTTAAGCCGTCATTGATGACTCCAATTCCAAACATATAGACACACAGTGGTGGTAAGTTATCATTTCCAATCCAACAGAAGCCACATGACCTCGGTGTATGCCCGGTGAATGGATGGGACGCACATTGAGTGTGTTTAGATACCAAACGATACCACATGAAACTTTATGAGTTGACACTACTTTAGTAACCAGTGTGTAAGAATATTACAATAAAGTTACATCCCATAAATGTTGGAAATCATGGACGTTTGTTTGTTTTTTCACGCTGTATTTTGTGAAACGAAATTCTGTTTGGATTTTCTAACAGAATTTGAGTTAAACTTCAATTTCTTTACTAAAACATTTTATCTTTTGGCTAACAATCATCCAGTGCTCACGTTTTTTTTCCAGTACTATGCTCGTATCACAGCTAGTATGAAGGAATCTCTGTCTATATCCAGATCTTCCAATTCCTATTTTGACACAATTATAGAGTGCCTTTGATGTTTTGAATCCATCTTCCTATTTGCCTACTCATGTCTTGACTTTCACGAATTATTCCATTATAATTTTAATTTCAGACCCCGAATACTTTGGATGTAGCCGTAAAATTGTAATTGTCTCATTAAGTAATTCAATTTTCTTAAATACTAGATATTATTTTTTTTTTTCAATTTTCCAAGGCATTCTAACAATTTTCTATGACATTTTGTTTTCAATTAATATATTTTCCCTACTGTTGTTTAAGAGAACTGCTATGATTCTCCGTCATATGCTACTATCAGCAAGACTTTGGACATCAAAATATTTACTTTTATATTACCTTATTTGAATTGTGTCATCCACTCTTCGTGGTATTTTACCTTTTTGTTGCTGTCCTTTTATATCCTTTTGACTTTACCGGGTGTTGGATATTGAAGATGCTTGATATTTATAACTTGTTATATTTTCAAATTCATAATGTCGATTATTGCTGACAATACTTACCATAAATTACTTTGTATCTGTCTCACCTTTTTTTTTTGCACTAAAAATTTTATAATCTTTTAAACACCAAATAAGCACTTAAAGTGCTGTTTTATTTACAGAAAAATTCTAAAACTTGGATCTTCTAAACCATGGCCTGAGGTCTTGAAAGAAATCACTGGACAAGATACGATGGACGCTAGTGCTCTGCTGGAATACTTCCAACCTCTGATGGACTTTCTCCACAGGGAAAATGGACATGATTATGGACGGGATCCAGAATGTCCTGTCTTCACATAGAATAATAGTGACAGACCGAGATCTAAAACTTTGATTTATATTTAATTAATTTCTTCATGAAGAACTTCACATTGATTACCTAACTTTGTAAATTTATTTCTTATAAGCTATTTAAATTATATAAAAACAAAAGGGCAAACAAGTCAGGAAGATAACATATATTTATAAGAGCATTTGTATGTCTTCATTGTACTTTATTTCATGCTAGATGATGTGATATTTGTATGATAGTAGTCATTTATAGGTGAATGATTTTTAATTTTGCCTGCTTTATGTATATCAATTTGACAAGGAAGTAAAATTATATATCTTGAGAGGAGGTATAGAGGAAAAAAAAGGGGGGGGGAGAAACTGCGTAGTCAAAAGGTAAGATATCGGCCTCTGGACAAGGAGATCCTGGGTTTGATTCCTAATAGAATTGTGTGGTTTCTTCATGGATCTACCCTTCTGTGGTTTTTGAGTTGTTAGAGAGAATGTCTCCCCCACTCGGAGAAGGGCAAAAACTGGAGGCCCTGTGTGTATGCTGCGCATGAAAAATATTCCTTTGAAGTTAGATTTCGAAAGAGAAGGGCAAAAAAAATGTGCTACCAAGGCAAACGTTGATATGAGAACTGAGAACACTGAACGATATGAAAAATGAGAGTAACACTGTAGACGGGGAATATCTGCGTGTATGGTGAAGGACACCTGAGAACACGGTTGATGATGTGAAAATGTGGAAAAAATTGATATTCAATAAAAAAAAAATAAGCCAAGTCACCAGAGACTTCGCTAGCGATATTAAGCTGGTACACTCAAAGAAATATCACTTTCTGTTGTTAATGTTTGTTCAGTAAAGAAAATTGAAACCACTAACGATATTTTTCTTTTGGCAATGGCTTAGCGAAGCAATGGTCTTTATCGAAATGTACCTTCAAGTTAACATGTCCGGAGATAAATAATAATATACCAATATTATTATACAGGGAAGCTTCCGAGGTGATAGATCAGCCAATAGGTTAGGGCATGTTTCTCTCTGGGAGACCCGATAGCTCAGTGGTTAGTGAAATAGACTACAAAGGACAAGGGGTAGGGTTCGATCCCAACCGACGGCTTCCGGGTTTATCCAGCCTAAAAGGGTACCGGATTTTTTCTGGGAAAGTAAAGCAGCACGGGCGTAATACCGACCACATTACCCCAAAAATCGTGTGCTGAAGGTCTGTAAAATTTATGGTCACTAACACCATATTTCCCTATACGCCACTTGGCGTGACGGGGGCTCTTTACTTTACTTACTTACGTTTCCCTCTATAATAATATTAATTTGTATTATTTGTCTCTTGTCTAAACCACTGGAAACTACCATTTGTGCTGTTTCGTCCTATAACTGGCTGTTTTCGACGCAAGTATTAAGCTCTACTGGAGATACCTGTTTTAATAGGAAAATACAGATATACAATTTATTCCCTAGTTATGTCCTTAACCCTATGATGCGTGTAAAACATCGCCAATAATAGTACATTTTTGTATGTCGCTCCGTTGGCCGTGTGGTCTAGCGTTTGGTTCTCGTAGCAAGGACCTGTGCCGAGGAGTACGGGTTCGATCCTGCTTCGGACAATCTACTGCTCCTTGTTTCTTTTTCTGTTGTTGATTATTTGTGAATTTTTTCGCAAGTGTTGTAAACATACCTCTTCACATGAAGTTATTCGCTTAACATATCTGACTGAGCTAGATAATGAATAAGAGTCTTCAAAACTTTAATGAGTTTTAAAAGAATAATAAATTTTAGTTGGTTTAATATACACGAGGTGCGTCACAGATTAGCGAAATTTGCGCTGTAGGTCTTTGATGAATGGGTGATCTAGAAATCTAGAGGTAGAACTTCGGACTCTCGACAAGACGTTGGCGCTTTCGAATGACGTCATAGGCGGGGGAAATCTTTGTCTTCTAATCGATGTTTCTTCGTGGCTCTACCCACCCATAGACTATGTGTAGTGGGGTCCAATACCTACATCTCTCGCATAACGGACAGAAAAAAAGGAGGTCCCAATCCCACTCGGAAGTATAATAAAAACACATAGCCAGTTACATTTCGAACTGAATAGCCAAATTTGTCGTTGCCAGGGTGGTTGATTACTCAACTGTCCACGGCGTTTGTGTGGCACCGAAAGGTACAGCGATCGCAGGTTTGCCATGAACTAACGAGACAAGGTATACAACTCCCACTTAACACATGGAGACTGGTGCAGGAGAACGAAGTTAATGGCCACCTTACCCTCCAATTAGTCCTCTCCTGAGGGCTGACAATCATCCTAATGGTGGTGTCCCTTTTGGAAACATTTTGCAAAATCATGTTTTGACTGTTTGTCGTTAAATGCCATTCTACTGTGAACAATGTCGTTCTCGTAGATTTACTTTTAATTAAACAAAACAAGATTTGGTAAATAGGAAGGAGTAGAGTCTTGGCTTAAAACTGAAGAGTCTTCCTGGCAACACAGGTTCTTCATCAAGAGAGACCATGTTTTGTCCCCCCCTCAGCTTTCTGGCCACTTACATCTCACATTCTCTCGTAGATGTCAAAGAACATCAAAGTTGAAAGCACAATTACCATTTGATCCAGCGGCACGTAAACCTTTCGAATAATTCTCTTTCTGTAAAAGACAATCAGCATGGACTTGATGTCGCTGCAGATATTGGAATAGCAAGTCTCACAGGAGGATGAGCAAGGCAGGTCACAGACATAACCAGACCCTGGTATTAGAAAACAATATGGCGTTGCTAACATTGAAATTGAAGGCTTTGAAATGAGTGTGGACGTATAGAGAAATAGTTAGAATTGAATTGGAAGAAAAGAAACTAAACGATGAAGTCTTAAAACAATTAAAAATAAAAATAGAAATACTGAATACAATTCAAACAAGACAAATGAGATTTTTGAGGAATGTAAAAAGAAACAACAGCCTACTGAAGGTAATCTTGGAAGGGAAAATACGACGTAAAAGAGGCAGAGGCAGAACAAGACTAGCAAAGACGAGTAACTTAAAAAGATGGGCTAGTCAGCCTTAATCAACCTGTAACAATCAAAGCAAGAGACAGAGCGGAATGGTGCTCCAAGGTAGCCAACCTTCAATGTTGAGACAGCACTTAATGATGATAAACATTGTGCTGCTGCTATGGCTCTTTAATGGAAACAGTTCCTTCCTGACTTGCAATACGGTCTGTTCTACAAACTTAGTAAAAGTAAGACTTCAATCAAACCGTGTTTTTAGATATGTCATTGCATGAGTTCTATCAGCAACCACTGAACACAGACTTACATTCGTCGTTGAGTTGTTCACTATGTCATTGTTCAAAGACAACCATATCATCGTTGCCTTGGTCGGGTTGACAGGCACTCCTGTTCCTCCACACCACGGGATTATAATGTTTAAGTTTAGATTTATATCTTCACACCACGTGCTTATAATGATTAAGTTTAGATTTAAATCTTCACACCACACGCTTCACACCACACGCTTATAATAATTAAATTCAGCTTGAAATCTTCACACCACACACTTATATTAATTTCGTTCTACTTGAAATCTTCACACCACATTCGCTCTAATCGATTAGTGTTAAGTTGAGATGGAAACATTTTGAGAAAGTGGGCCACATTATATCCGAAAATCGTCGTGGAAAAAAAATAATGACATCAGTGCGGCTGGTAGGAATCAGCCATGGAAGCTGACAAAGATTTTTATTTGTTTTGATTATGTGGCGCAGGAAATTCAATGTTTATGTCAAAATATTTGAACGCTGGCTAAAAGCAGCAAAGACTTGACGATTGTTCAAGCCTAACAGCACATGCCACCAAGGACCTCAGCTCACTTTTGAATGTCATAACAGGTAGGTCTACGCATTCAGCACACAACAAACCTAACAACGTGAAAAGACCTGAAGTCTCAGAACAGTTGGGATGATTATCAACTGTCAGATGGGGACTAATTGGAGTGTAAAGCGGTCACTAGCATCTTCTTTCTCCTGCATTACAATTTACACTTAGAGTGAGAGTTTACACCTTGTCTCGTTTGTTCACGGTAAACGACGATATCTGCACATTTCGCCCCGACATAAACACCTCGACGGAAATAAATTTCTAACTGCGTAATAATTTGAAAATGTTTCTTTTGTGTTGTGGTTTTGTTGTTCCTGTTGAAAGCCTTTTGGCCGAAACGTCGTACTACTTTTGTTTTGTTTCTCACTTACGTACAGCTGCTACCATACCGCTTTTTCCTCATTTTCATTTTCATCATCATCATAATTATTATCATCATCGCAATAATTTAACCCTGACAACAGCCAGTTGACTTATTCTATTCTAATTAATCTACCCAACGTTTCTGTAAATACTTCTAGTCCACTTGGGAGCTCCCATTTTTTCTTAGAGTAAAGCCACGAAGACATCAACCATTAGAATAAATAAATGTCCACCTCCTATACCTGGAATGGAAACTGTAATTTGCTTATCCAGAGTCCGAAGTTGATACAGTTCTAGATCGCCAAGTCCAACAAGAACTAAAGTGTAGGTTTCGCCATTCTGTAACTGCACCTCTTATATTATTAAACTTCATCAATATAATTTCTATGGTTATCTTGTTGATTGTTATACATTTTCTAGTTCAGTCAGATATGTGTAGCCTGAATATGCCTTTACATTAAAACCGTTTTTACAACTAATCTCCATGGCCAGGAAAGAACGCATATAGTGCAAAGAAGGTTATTATTTCACTTTTCTTTACTGAACAAACATTAACGGCACAAACTAATATGTTGTTTGTTTGTGAGAGACTGAATCTTCACCGAATATCAATTTCTTTTTCAATTTACACATCGGCAACTGTGTGAACAGGTGAACTTTGCCAAACAGATAGAGATTATCCGACTTCAGAAGTACTCTTATTTAATTAATCATCGAGAGATTTTACGTTTTTTTTTTACTGTCAATTATTTCTCTGGGCTGCGGCCATTTTCTGCCCTACTCATTTTCGATTTTCACCTCCAAAGAGTTCCTTAAAGTGCTCAGAGTGTACACGAAACCTGTGTTTTATTTCCGTTCTAGACATCGAATCTCACTAACTAGAGATCAGGCCACGAAGAAACCACGGATTACTTCTTGAAAAAAAACTATAACATTTTGCCGCCTGTGTTAGGAGTCGAACCCAAAGACCTTCATGTCCGAAGGTCGACGTCTTACATCTAGACATCGCAGCCCTGTCCGCCTCTTCCACCGCCCACCCACACACTTTTTCCAAGATATTTAAATTTTGCTTTGTTCTCAACAATGGAAAGAAAAGAAAACAAACGATGAAGTCTTTAAGCAACTGATGATGTAAAGAGAACTAGTAAATATAACTCAAACAAGACAAATTAGAATTGTGAACATCTTCAAAGACACAGCAGCCTACTTTTAAAGTAATCTCGGAAGGGGAAACACAAGGTAAGAGAGACAGAGGCCGATCAAGACTAACATGGACGAGTATCATCAACAGATGGACAAGTCAGCCTATGCCAACCCGCACAATAAAAGAAAGAGACAGAGGCCGATCAAATCTAACATGGAAGAGTATCATCAACAGATGGACAAGTCAGCCTATGCCAACCCGCACAATCAAAGAAAGAGACAGAGGCCGATCAAGACTAACATGGACGAGTATCATCAACAGATGGACAAGTCAGCCTATGCCAACCCGCACTATCAAAGAAAGAGACAGCAGCATTTCGCTCCATGCTAGCCAACCTTCGATGCGGAGACGACACCCAATGATGACGATGATCTCAAAATTCACAAACATAAAGCACACATCAACGAAGTAATTTCCCCATCCATGCTCACAACCACTCAAACTTCGAGACATCTGACCCACATATAACAAATAAAATACACTGTAGACTTGTCGATGCTCTTACAAGTATATTTTATTGCCGTCCTATATTAGTTTGTCCTACTGTCTTTATTTTTGAATAGTTTAAAAGAAACAAATTCACAATGTTAATTAATGTGAAGTTCCTCATTAAGAAATTATGTAAACACAAATAAAAGTATTAGATCTCGACGTGTTGCTATTATTCTAGAAGATAACAGGACATTCCTGTTCCCATCCAAAATCGTTTTCATTCTGAGTGCGGAGATAATCCATAAGTGGTTGAAAGTATTCCAAGAGAGCGTCCGCGCTAATCTTTTCTTGTCCTGTGAGAGCTTTCAAGACTTCAGGCCACGGTTTGGAAGATCCAGCTTTTAACATTGTTCTGTAAATAGAAAGCTCTTTCTGGTAAATATTGTTAGCTATAATCGACCTTGACGATATTGAAAATGTAATAATTTATATCAACATTCTATAATAGTAACTAGCACATGGCATCCGTATCAATGCCATCTTAATATCAGTGACGGAACATACAAGAAAAGATAGACATAATAGTATAAGCAAAAAGAAAGGTCTCAATTTGAATAGTAAGAAAACAGAAGTAATGGTCCTATTGAAGAACAAATCATCATTATGCAGCATTATAGTAAACAAGACAAATCTGAAACAAATGCACCGCGTCAAATACTGGGGTACAATAATAATATCAAATGGAAAATGCATCACAGACATAACAAACCTGATAATAGCTTATGCCAAAATAGCATTTCACAAAATTATATACGCCGTATGCAATAGGTCTATGTCAATATAAGTGATAATGAGAATTCATCGGTGTTATATAGAGCCAATTCTGACCTATGGAAGCAAATCATGGACATAGACAAACAAATAAAAAGACTATTAGAGGCCACAGAGATGGGATCTCTTAGAAGAATGTTGAAAGTTCCCTGAACAGCTGAAAAGGCCAATGAAGAAATTCTCAAAGAGGCCAACACAAAAAGGGAGTTCCGAAAATACATCAGAAAGAAACAATCAACAATTTTTTTTAGGCATATCATGAGAAGATGAAAATTATAATACTTGGTTAGAACTGACAAAATACAGGGAAAGAGATATCGCGGACGATACAGAAAGAAGATACCAGGTAGCTTATGTCATGGCATGGAAAACAGTCAATAACATAATTGATACCATGCACTATGGATAGAAGATTTTGGAAGGACATGCTCGCCAACGCCAATCGGTATTGTACATGATGATGATCATAATGATAATGATATCGACGTACAGAGTGTATATAAGAGAGAACTAGCAGAAAATGTGAAGTCTAGAGCAGACAGTAAAAGAGAAAAGTGGTATGAGATGATAAAACGAAGGGTATATAATTATAACCGCTTAGACAGGCCGCAGAGTTGTTGATAAGGTTACCTCACGATGTCAGTAAAGTAAAATGAGTATGCATCTTCCTTCATCAATAATTGGAACTACTTAACAGTGGAGATTTAAATGGCACATCGAGGCGAAGAGCGTTAGATCACATGTTTCTGGTTCCATAATTACAACAACAACAAATGGTGTATCCATCCGAGAGAGAGTATCGGAAAAAGAGAAATAGTTTCAGTTGGAACACTCGAAAGAGATAAACGGTCTAATGGCATATTCGTGATTATTTAACTAGACCATCATTGCCATAGGAGATATCAGACCTTACATTAGTGCGGGCAGAAAGTATGACTAAATATGTCACTAAAAATGATGAATACCACATGTGTTTTCGGTATTCCTTGCTGTGTAGCAACTCATTTTGATAATATTTTTGTCACTTCAGTAGTGCGTCACATTCACAGAATACACTTCCGGCAGAATATGAACAAGGATGTGGGTGTTAATGTCCAGATAATTAAAAATCACCTCTATATAGTGACGTGGAAAGAAAGTTACCTATAACCAGTCCAAGATTAGCTGTATGTGGTGTCATCTATTTTACATACGTTGTATCAATATCAGTGTATGTTGAGATTATCATTATTTTAAAAAAAACTATAACTGAAATGTACGAAGCCGCGATAGCTCAGTGGTTAGTGAACTGCACTATAAAGGATAAAAAGGTAGGGTTCGATCTCAACCGACGGCTTTGGGTTTCACCCAGCCTTAAATGGGTACCGGATTTTTTTGGGGGAAAGCAAAGCGGCACGGGCGTAATACCGACCACATTACTCCAAAAATCATTTGCTGAAGGTCTGTAAAATTTATGGTCCCTAACACCCTTTTCCCTGTACACCACTTGGCATGACGGGGTCTTTTACTTGTATTTATAACTGAAATGTCAATTGTTATTTTTCCTAATAATTGATGTTACAAATTAAGGTGATTATGATCCTTATACACTGAGGTTACAGCTGAAGGTCGTTCGTGCAGTGAATTTTTGGAAGCAAATGTGTAACTTGAAGGTTTTATCAATCGGAGAATATACTCGTAACTTGTAAATTAGAAATGTAGTTCTCGATTATATTGATTAAATATGCAGGGAACATGCAAATAGTTGCAGTGCTGCAGTAAAGTTGGTAACAATGGCCTAGTTGCGGGTATTGTGTACACATGAATTGTGACAGCTTCACAAAAAAAAAAAAAATTTTTGATAGCATTTTTTCACAATGACGGACGGATTCAGCCTACCAGATGTCTAATTATTATGCATAATCATGTTTTTATATATAAATTATACTCTCATATTCCCACATTATATTTATCCTCTAATATATCTCTCTCTCGTATCACCATATCATCTGTAGTATCCACTTCCCCTTAATCAATCACAATCATCCTAGATGTAGCAGTATTTATATGTTCCTCATCGTTTGTTGTCGTTGGCCTCGTTCTATGAAGGAGGCCACATGTTGCAGGAGCACTATTTGTATCAGCGAGAACGTTTGTTTCCGGAGCCTTGATATCTGTATGGTGATTGATATCTGTGATGAAATTGTTCTCTTGATAGATTGTTTTGATTCTGGAGTCAAAGTATCGTCGCCTTGGACTGTCACCAATGGCCGCCGTCAGCCCACCCCATCTGTTCATGTTATTCAGGTGGTGGGTTACTTCTAGATGGGGCCGCTGGACATGCTGTTTACGTCTCCGGTCTCTGGTTGTACAACTTAAGAATGGCGACTCACTTTCGCCAGTCGTCTTGATCTCTCGCACGAGAACTTGCTGGGGATTCGACACGTCTATTACGTATCCTGTGTAGTACTTCGTTGATGAGTTATGCCGCGACTCTTAATTCTTTTTTCTTTTCTTCCCCAAGTTTTACTACTCCAGGCGTGACCAATTAACTGTGGGAACACACAACATGACTTAAATTTAAGGCAAACCGACTATATTTACAGCCCAACATCTGGGCGCCGTAATTCAACATATTTACACAAAATAATGACCAACTGACTGTAACACATGGTCAATCACACACGCTGCCCAGCAGTAATGTCACTCGCCGCTGGTCCCTAGGCTTTTACACGTGTCTACACTAACTTAATAGTGAACTTTTCCCCATTGAACAGCTCACCAGTATATCTCTCATTTACTAATTCTACTGATCTCGTCGACTATATTTCTCTGACACACCTATCTACTTTGGGCCATCGCCAGTCCTCTCTAATCCTCGAGGTTTAACATTTAGCTATTCGAAGCTCTCTATACCTTCTATTCTTACCCTACACCTAGGCAGGTGATATCTCTGATCTTTTGCCTGGATCTCCTCTGAAAGCTTCTCTGTTCTTTGTGTCTTGCCTTTAAACATTTATCGTTTCCTCCAATCAAAAGCTACTTTCTCTAATTTAACTCCAATCCACTCGATCTACGTGTCTAGTTTCGCGTCTACCAAACCCATGCACTTCTCGAGTTTCATAATTCACAATTTTCACGTGGACTCCACACTTCCGGCTACCTGTTCACCTACCCCGCAATTCGCGCCTTTTCTTCCTCCTCTTCATTTCTCGTGATCTCTGCTTCCTCACGGCTACACAGTGACGTGCTTCTGTGACAAACTTCTGGGACAAGCTTCTGTGACAAACTTCTGGGACAAACTTCTGGGACAAGCTTCTGTGACAAACTTCTGGGACAAGCTTCTGGGACAAACTTCTGTGACAAACTTCTGGGACAAGCTTCTGTGACAAACTTCTGGGACAAGCTTCTGTGACAAACTTCTGTGACAAACTTCTGGGACAAGCTTCTATGACAAACTTCTGTGACAAGCTACTGTGACAAACTTCTGGGACAAGCTTCTGGGACAAGCTTCTGTGACAAACTTCTGGGACAAGCTTCTGTGACAAACTTCTGGGACAAGCTTCTGTGACAAACTTCTGGGACAAGCATCTGTGACAAACTACTGGGACAAACTTCTGGGACAAGCTTCTGTGACAAACTTCTGGGACAAACTTCTGTGACAAACTTCTGTAACAAACTTTTGGGACAAGCTCTCATCTTCCCATTCTCAAAGTAGCTGGTAACATTCACAACTAAGAAGTAGTGGTGGTTGATAACTAAGAGTCATCGTCGTTTGACGATAGAACACCGATAATTTGGCAAATAAAGAAGCGTTGAATCAACACTATGGGTAACAACAAAAACCATAGAAAAGGCAAAATGAAGGAGTTGCTAAGTTATAGGACAATGGGAAAGATAACAGGTCCTCATCTATAGGGCTAATCCAAATCCTAAAGTTATTAATCATTTAGATTAATATTAAAAGGTCACTGTCTTCTAATTGGGAACCATCAACGATCATCTAAACACACACACCTAATATAACTAATGTGCCATTTGTTCTCTTGTTTAATGAAAAAGGCTTTACATTTTATTGAATGCCAGTCTTTTAGAGACTTGAAGAAGAAATATACTCTTTTATCTCCAAATATCATAATCTCTTATTATACAGAGGTATCACAACTCAACCGAGACGTAAATTCTTTGTCATAGAGTCAACTCATGCTCGTATAGCCGCTAATTAAAGAAGACACGACAAAATGCTTTTCCATGGCAGCAAATATTTTTTCGAAATCTCTTTGTGTACTAAATATAATCCTCTTACCGAAGTTTCTCTCCAGCGCTGGCACTGTTGTAGATGTCACATCTGTGTAACGGTCCAGTGTGGCCTGCTGCTTGGCATAAAGCTTTATGCAACTGGAACTGTAGGATATAGCTAATAAAATAACTGTTGAAGAAAAAGGAAGCAAAAAATAGTTAGTTGATCTAACACTTGCATGAAGTGTATATATTTGTTATGTTTATTCTTGGATATAGTGGATGATTTGCTGTTAACTTTTATTTATCATGGTCAATGGTATTCTACGAATGGCTGACATTCAAGCAGTTCATCTCTTTAGATATTTTGCATTCTCTCAGTCAAGATTGTCGTGTCCCTCAGTTATCATCAGATTCATTTTTGTTCATTGCTTGTACTATCATCATCATCATTATGTGCCATACCGGTTGGCGTAAGCGATCATGTCCTTCCTCAATCTTCTGTCTACAGTGCATCGTATCAGTTCTGTTGTTGACTGTTTTCCATGCAATGACACCAAGCTATCCAGCACTTTCTCTCTTTCGGCCGCGTTCTCTCTTTCCTTTTATTTTGCCAGTCTTCTTCTACTTCTACCTCTTCTTCTTCTATCCTTCGTCTGTTGCCGTTGGCGTCGAGGGAAGACACAATCTGTGATTCTTTGCTCTTCTGTTGGCCTCTTCTGGTGTTATCCCTCATAGTGACTCTAGTATTCCCTTTATCCATCTCTTTCTCGGTCTTCCTCTTAATCTGGCGTTTTCGTAGCGTTTGTTTATGACTCTTTGAGTCATTGTTAGTTCTTTTTGTCTTGTTATGTGGCAGAACCAATGTATATGTTGTTTCTTTATGTATTCGATGGCTGGTTCAATTTCGAGTTTCTTCCTCAGGTCGGTGTTTCTTACTCTGTCAATTAATCTGTTTCCTGTCATTCTTCTGACACATTTCATTTCGGTGGTCGTTATCTTTCTTATTGTTCTAGAGTCCAGCGTCCAATTCTGGCACTGATAGCACAGAGTTGGTAGAAAAATTGATTTGTATATTGCCCTTTTTGCTTCCGTAGTTATTGCTTTGTTTTTCAATAGTGTTGATACTTGGCCTATAACTTGGCATGCTTTGTTACACTGTCTCTTGGTTATTGTCTTGTGTTAACGTGCTACCCAGATATTTAAAATTGTCTACTTGCTTCAAAGCGTATTATCTATTTTTTTATTTCTCTCTCGTTATTGCCATTACTTCGGTTTTGCTTATGTTGATCTTCATGTTGTATTGTTTACAAGTGTTGTTTGGCTTGTTGTTAAGTTCTTGCAGTTCCTCTGTTGTTTAATGTATCAGAACTTGGTCGTCTGCAAATAGTATTTAATTTATTTCTTCCTCTCTTCTGCTGTTTTCTGGTATGTATATTTCGTTCTCTTTTGTGTTATCGCTTGTTATCATCCTTGTTGGTATACTTCCTTTGATTGGGCATGCTAATTTGCATATATTGTCCATATATGTGATGAAAAGTAAAGGGGAAAGCACGCAGCCTTGTCTTACACCGGAGTTAATATTTAAATGTTTCGAGTAGCCTGCTGAAGATCTTACTGTAGTGCGACTACTTTCATAGAGGCTCTTGCATATCTCTACTAGGTGGTGACTCACTCCGTACAAGGGCAATACGGACCACAGTTGTTCCCTGTCCACCCTATCCAACGCCTTTTCTTGTATATACAGCTTTTATTTTGCCAGTTGTAACCAAATATTCCGTCTTTCCACTTCTCATGATGTGCCAGAAAAATGTTGATTGCTTCTTTCTGATGTTTTTAGGAGCTTCCTTTTTGTGTTGGCTTCTTTGAGTACTTCCTCATTGGTCTTTTTAGCTGTCCAGCGAATTTTCAACATTCTTCTGAGAAATTTCATCTCTGTGGCCGCTAATTGTCTTTTCATTTATTTGTCTACTGTCCATGATTCGCTTTCATAGGTCAGAATTGGTTCTATATAGCACCGATGAACTCTCTTTTTCGCATTTCTATTGACATAAATTTGTTGCATAAAATATTTGTCATTTTATGAAATGCTTTTTCGCCCTGAGCTATTTTGCTTTTATTTCTGTGGTGCATCTTCCATCTGATGTTATTGTGTGAATGTTTTTGACGTGTTGCACTAGTTTCAGAATTGTCCTGTTAATTGTATACTGTTTGATTGTAATGATTGTTTCTTTGACTTGACCATTGCTTCTGTTTTCTTACTATTCAGATCGATACCTTTTTTGTTGTTTTTTTTACTATCATGCCTATAATTTCTTGCAGTTCTTTCTCTTTCTGTGCTATTAAGAATGTGCTATACGCATATCGCAAATTATTTATGTTGTGAGCGTTGACTTCAATTCTGTTTTTGTCTATTATTGATTTCATATTATGTTCGCTGTAAAATGAAAACAAATCCGGCGTCAGAACACAGCCTTGTCTAGCTCCTTGTTTTATAAGTTGAAATTGTCATGTTTGGTTGTTAATTCGTATAGCTGCTGTTTGTTGTCAGTACATGTTTTTTATGATTCGCAGATCCTTGCCATCAATGTTTAATTTCTCCAGCATATTGATTATTTCCACGTGTTTTACTTTGTCAAAGGCTTTCGTGTAGTCTATAAAGCACATATATGGATCTTCCTTTACCTCTATATATCTTTCTATCAATGTTCTTAAGATGTATATTATTGGTGCCCTTTCCTTTCACAAATCTACATTGTTTCTCACTTTTTTTCTGGTTTTATTTTATTTCTTACACATCTCATGATGATTCTTACTAATACTTTCGTCATATGGCTCATGAGACTAATAGTGCGCTGGTCTTCACAAACAGTGGCGCCTGACTTCTTCGGTATGGCTACAAAGATAGATTTGAGTAGATCTTCGGGTATGTGGCCAGTGTTATATATGTCATTGAGTACTTTTGTAATGACTTGTACTCCCAGCTCTCCTAATGCATTTATCTCTTCGATTGTTATATTGTCAGGACCCCGAGCTTTGCCTCTTTTCATGTGTTGAATTGCTTCCTCCACTTCACTCTGCATGGTTGGTGGTCCTATGTCTTTGATTGAATTGTTTTGCTCTGGTCTTTCATCATCATATTGTTGACAGATATATTCTGTCCATCTTTGCATTGTCTTCTCCTGTCCCATTATTATATTTCCTTCCTTTGATTTTACACATCCTGAAACTTTGACTTTTTGTCTTCCTTTTAATTCATTTAACTGATTGTGCATAAATGTTGAGTCATTATTTTGCTGTGTTTCCATTTCTTAACATTTATGCTTTAACCAACCTTCCTTTGATTCTCTGCAGTTGTTTTGGATCTCCTTGTGCAATATTTCTTCTGTCATTAATTTCTTTTTGTTGAAACTTTTAGTCACTGCATTATTTCTTTTGATGTTTGTTGAATCGATTGTCTGAGCATTTCCCACTGTTCCTGGATGCCCAGTACATTCTCAATAGCATTATATCTTTTTTTTCTGTTACCGTACTGTACTTTTCACTCATCAGTCTATCAACTCTAAATATATATAGTTCTAATTTAATATTTCTTGGGGACTTCTGTGTCTTCCGAAGTTTTATTCTTATCTTTCCAACAACTGGTACATGGTCACTATTGCAATCTGCTCCTGGTCTTGTTTTAACAGATGTTCGCCCATTCCTGAATCTTCTCTGTACCAGTATATAATCAATTTGATTGTGTTCTTTTTTGTCGGGGCTTTGCCATGTCCATAGTCGCCTAGGGTGTTGTTGGAACCAGGTGTTACCTATTATTATTTCATGTGTCTTTGCCCAACCTATCAATCTATCCCCTCTGTCATTCGTGCCTCAAAGGCCAATCCCCCAGTCACATTTTACACTTTAGCTGTTCCTACCTTTGCATTGAAATACCCTAATATAGTAGTTATTTCTTGGGATTTACACTGTTCCATGGTCATCTCTAGCTTGTTGTTAAAAGTGTCAATGTCTTCTTCGCTGTTACTTGTTGGTACATAAGTTTGAATTATGTTGATATACATTTGTCTACCATTCAATTTTACTAGCAGAATTCTATCTGATACTGGCCAAAATCTTTTCACAGTTTTACCTCTTTCGCTATCTAACATGAGGCCTAGTTCTATATAGTGTGTGGTTCCCCCAGAGTAAATCACATTTTCATTGTCGCATTGTAATAATCCTGCTCTTTTACATTTCATTTCCCATAGTCCCAAGATGTTCAATTTCATTCTTTTCATTTCTTGACTGATGTTTTCTAGTTTGCCAACCTGGAATGCTGATCTAATTTTCCAAGTTTCTATTGCTAGTGTCTCTTTTTATTTTTATCTTGCATACAGTAGCTTGACGACGATCGGGTGTCACCTGTAGCACATGACACTCCCCACCGGACGAGGTGGCTGTGGAGTCCCCATTAACGTCGTTAGCCGTTGATATTAATTTGTGTTTTAGCATGATTATTCTAGGCAATATAAGAAGGTAGTTTGTCATTCCCTTCCTTCTTGCCAGCGGCTGTAGTAGTCGGAAAGCGCAGCCATTGTCTCTATACATGAGATCCTCTTCCTGCCATCACGGAGTGGGGACCATAACCGACACTACTTGTCGGCTGTTCCCACGACACCATCCACCACCTGCTCCAATGGCTTCACATAACCCTGATTGGGGGGGGGGTGCTAAACGAGAGTTCCACCTTGCCCAAGGGTGCCCCGAAGACTATCGGAGGAAAGGAGACGTCTTACTGCTCCTTTGGTAGGGCAGAACTTTACCCCGCTAACCCAGTGTACTATAGATGTCTTATTCTCTCAGTCAAAATTGTTGTGTCGCTCAGTTATCATGAGACTCATTTATGTCCATTGCTGTTAATATACATGTCTTATTCTCTCAGTCAAAATTGTTGTGTCGCTCAGTTATCATGAGACTCATTTATGTCCATTGCTGTTAATATACATGTCTTATTCTCTCAGTCAAGATTGTTGTGTCGCTCAGTTATCATGAGACTCATTTATGTCCATTGCTGTTAATATACATGTCTTATTCTGTCAGTCAAGATGGTTGTGTCACTCAGTTATCATGAGACTCATTTATGTCCATTGCTGTTAATATACATGTCTTATTCTCTCAGTCAAAATTGTTGTGTCGCTCAGTTATCATGAGACTCATTTATGTCCATTGCTGTTAATATACATGTCTTATTCTCTCAGTCAAGATTGTTGTGTCGCTCAGTTATCATGAGACTCACTTATGTCCATTGCTGTTAATATAGATGTCTTATTCTCTCAGTCAAGATTGTTGTGTCGCTCAGTTATCATGAGACTCATTTATGTCCAATGCTGTTAATATAGATGTCTTATTCTCTCAGTCAAGATTGTTGTGTCGCTCAGTTATCATGAGACTCATTTATGTCCATTGCTGTTAATATACATGTCTTATTCTGTCAGTCAAGATGGTTGTGTCACTCAGTTATCATGAGACTCATTTGTGCCCATTGATGTTACTATACATGTCTTATTCTCTCAGTCAAGATGGTTGTGTCGCTCAGTTATCATGAGACTCATTTGTGCCCATTGCTGTTACTATACATGTCTTTTTTCTTCGTTAAGAATATATTACTTGAAATTTGTGAAACTTTGAGTTTATAATGTAGCTGCAATATTAGTATTCCTTAGGCTTTTTTTGCACAATATCTCCTAATTTCCTTTACTATGACAAAATTAGTGCATCATCAACGTTGTTTCTATATGGCTATAAATGCATGTTGAAATTATCTGTAAATGCAATTTGCAATAATAGAAATACTGTCAACATATTATCGTTTTATCATAATTACTGTTGATAACTTTGTGTCAATACGATATCCTTGATTTAATGATAACCTTACGCTCTCCATTTGACCAATCCAAAACAATGAAAATAAAACTAAAGAGAAACAGACAGAAGAATAATACCATACAAATATACCACTGGACATAACAGCTCAAAATCAAATATAAATTCAACAAACATATAAAAGCAACAAATACATACCAAAACAGTCAGAAGGAGGAATAGAACTTTAAAGTATGGAAAATCATGAAGAAAAATTATAACTAAATGATAATGCATAAAGGAAAGCATACATGAAGCCAACAAATTATGGTTGAATGAAGCCATAGAAAAAAAATTGATAAGCAGGAAGCAGGCAAAGAAATACACAAAATAAGATAATGAAATCCGCAATGTGCGCAAACTGGCAAAAGAGGTATGGCTCAATCAAAGATATCTGAAAATGGAAACCAAAGAAAAAAAAACTAAGATTTAAAAGCGATGCACACAAAAATAAAACTAATGACAAACACGATTTTAAAAGTTCCATATGGGGAAGCAGTGTAAAGAAAAATGAGAAATGTTAACAGACAGTAAAGAAATAATCAACAGATGACAGGAATACATAGCATAACTGTTGGAAGATGAAAGAAATAAGAAACCAACCATAAAGTGTATGCCGGGTTACAAAATCTGAAGTAGATAAATCTACAAACACAATTAAAATGGAAAATCTGTAGGGACAGACAATACTCAGATTGATATAATACAAACACTATGAGTTTTTCGCATAGAAATTATCACAGACCTATGCAATGATATATACAACACAAGATACAACATACCAAATGACCGTAAAACATCAATATTTATTGCCTTGTACAAGAATACCAGAGCTGCGCAATTAAAAAAAATAAATAAAAAAAGTACAGTACCCCCGTCACGCCAAGGGGCGTATAGGGAATATGGTGTTAGTAACCATAAGTTTTACAGACCTTCAGCACATGATTTTTGGGGTCATTTGGTAGGTATTACGCCCGTGCCGCTTTACTTTCCCAGAAAAAAATGCGGTACCCATTAAAGGCTGGGTGAAGCTGGGAGCCGTTGGTTGGGATCGAAACCTACCTCTTGTCCTTTGTAGTCCAGTTCACTAACCACTGAGCTCCCAGAGCTGTGCAGTACTTTATAACACACAGTTTGATGAGCCATATAACAAAAATCTTGCTTAAAGTTATACAGGGAAGAAATCAAAATAAAATCAATATGGAATTAACATAACAACAATTCGGATTTAGATAGAATAGTGGTACAAGAGAAGCCATCATCTGCACAAGAATATTGATAGAAAAATACAAGAAAGTAAACAAAGTAAAGAAGGCAGAGGCAGACCAAATCTGAGACGAACGAGTAAAATCAAAATAAGGACAAGTCAGCCTTTGAAAATCTGCACCATCAATGCAAGATACAGAGCGGAATGGCGCTCCATGGTAACCAACAGAGCGGAATGGCGCTCCATGGTAACCAACAGAGCGGAATGGCGCTCCATGGTAACCAACCTTCGATGCGGAGACAACGCTCAATGATAATGAGTAATATAAAACAGTGATGGTAGAGTTCATATCACATGTTAGAGTTCATATCACATGTAGTCACAGTAACATAACATAATGTATTACACATGGTTTACGATGAGCGCAACAAATCGTCCTCTTTTTCACACAGAAAAAAAAGAATCTTTCTGATTTACTTAACAAGTACCATGGTTCCCTATTTCTGCTGTACACCCGCCATCAAATGTTATTATCTCAGTTTAATTATTTTAAACATATTTTTTCAATTATAGAACATTAACTCTGACCATACTCTCCAATGAACTAAAACTTTAGCTCTCTCAGTACGGAAGCTTTTTATCAATTCAACGAAAGAGATTTCAGAGCCAACATTGTTCATGGTTTTAAGAATCAATCGACATATTTATATTTATGTAACATGTAACATATTATATGAATTTTTAGATAATTATACAAGGTAATAGTTTTCATTAAAAAATCACAATGATACAAGACATATAAAGATATGGTTTGATGACGGTTCACATTAATGAAATTAGGAGTGACGCTCTGTGCGGCGAAACGTACACGGCCGAAATCGGCTTTGCATATAATGTGGCGAAACGTACGGAAAGAGTTAAACAGTCTACTATTTAAACACAAAAAGATAAAACATACAATGATCACAATATTAATAAAACACAATATCCCACCTCATAGTCGGGTTTTCAAGTGTAATATGATAAATAAAGCCGAGATCAAAATCATATTCAGTTCTTCGTACTGATGGATAAATTCCCTCATATTTGCACCTGAGAATATATAATTCCATAATGTTTGTTTATAGAACAACAATCACATATTTAACTATTATAAAATTTTATTTGTCATATTTGCAATTCATTTTTGATAATATAAGCAAGGAAAAGAGTTCTTAAATGTTATGTTGAACCAGTCTTAACATATGGATATGAATCCTGGACAATTGGACAAGAGACAATAAAACCACTGGAGTCTATAGAAATGTGGTTTTAGAAGAATGTTGAGAATTATCATCGACAACTATAAAGAGTAATGAAAACGCTCTGAAATAGGCCAAAGCAAAAAAGAGAGCTAATTTCCAATATTAGGAAGAAACAATCATCATTTTTTGGCCATGTAATGAGAAGGGATTAGTTGGAATATATTGTAGCAACTGTGAAAATTGAGGGATGAAGAGATAGAGGACAACAAATAGAAAAGATACCAGACAGCTTAAGATAACGGCTTGCCAGAAGGTCAACTACAGAATTGATAAATAACTGTCGAGATTGAAAGTTGTGGAGAGACATTATCACCCACGCCAGAAAGCCCGGTATTTAATGATGATGATTTATCATTACCAAAGAATGCGTTGACAATGGAAATCTGACAAGTTTCAAAGTCATTAATTGTGTTTCAAATAAATGAAAAAAGTAGCCTTGATTAATGATGGACAGAAACGTGGTTAATGCTTCCAAGCGGGGTCTAAAGAGCTTTGAATGTCTTCATTTGTTATTATGCTTGTTCACAAATTCAAATCTCTTCCCTTAAGACTTCTTGTATTTAAATATTTATTGACAGGTTTGACTCAATACGTTTTTTTCTTATTAATCTTTTTGCAAGCTCTTGTTATATATTTATACTGGCAATGATAGTGAACTGCACTCATTCGAGGTCTACAAAATTGGCTTGTTCTGGATTGGACAAGAGATAAACGCAATGTGGTAATTAAAACTTTGCTCAGTACTCAGATTTGCTTACCTTAAAATTATATAAATATAAGTAAACTACAGATAGCAATGGGTCTGTTTTCAGAAAGATGCTGCCATTGTATGAATAACGTAAGAAAAAAGAGAAGAAACAAAGTGTAAGAGCGTATTAGTTTTTGGAGTGTTTAGTAAATAGAATTACATTGTCATATCTTAAACAAAAAGCATTAATATAAAGATAGTAGACTATACCAGCATGAGATCATCATTCCACACAGTGGTGGACGTGTTTCAGCATCTAAAGTCACCTTCAGTAAATGATGGTGAGATCATATACTTGAGCTCTCAGCCAGATGACAATTCTCAAATATGGAATATTTTTGGAACATTCTGTGACGGTAGAACTACATAAATTAGAATTTAATTCAGTGTGCAGAATACTTGAACTTTTTAAAAATATGTGATGTATCTTTTGATATTTCTTTTGTTTGTTTATGACTAAAAAAAATCAGCTTTGCTTGTTGAACGTCATCTACTATTTCTAGTGTTATCTAATTTAGCAACAAATTGTCCACTTTAGTGTCTTGGACGTTAATCATTAAACCCATAGCTGAAACCAAATTATTGGAACGTCAACAAGCATATTGAAACACTTTACCATCTGTATCACATTCTTCCTGGCTAATAGACTTGCATTCGCACCTCCTACACATTCAACACTTAACAAATGTTGTCTGGTCCTGCCAGTTTTGTAATTGTTCCAAGCCTTTGTGCTAACGTGATGTAATGACAGTTGTAAGGACTTGGCTTGAGCCAGCTGACTTTAATCATGATAGATCAGATCTGATACCATGCAATTTTATAACTCAAATAGATGTTTTATCTAATAAAACCTGACCTGTAGAGCAACCATACAAATTTGCTACTCTGACATATCTCCACCACAAAGTGGTAGCGGGGTCTGTGTTCCCATGTCTTTCAAGAGCTGTGGTGGCAATGCTAACAAGGGAAAAATAAATCTATGTGGTATTCCTCCCACCCACCACCCCGAGTCCCGTCAGGTGCCGCTAGTGTGCTGGGTCCATTGCCTCGAAAGGGTCCATTCAATGCTACGAGTTGTCACCATCCTCCATGTTGTGGAATCAAAGTACATAGAGAAAACGTAACAGCTATCAAGATCATCAAGTACCGGGCCTGCTGGGGTAGGTGATCATGTCTCTCCACAACTTCCGATCTCGACAGTTGCTTATCATTTCCGTTGTTAACATTTTGCCAACCCATTCTCTTAAGCTTTTTGGTATCTTTTTTTCTATGCTTCGCTCTATCTCTTCGTCCCTCGATTTTTCCACTAGCTACAATATATTTATATGTTTCCTTCTCGTTGTCAAAAAATGATGATTTCAATCATTTAAAACCTAGACCCTGTGAGCCAATCACTTAAAACCTAGACCTTGTGAACCAATCATTTAAAACCTAGACCTTGTGAACCAATCATTTAAAACCTAGACCTTGTGAACCAATCATTTAACACCTAGACCTTGTGAGCCAATCATTTAGAACCTAGACGCAATGACAAAGAACAGCTACAAGATATAAGTAATAAATCTGGGTCATCATTTAATTCTCATATTAGTTGATGGGTTATATCTAGTACAATTTCAAACCTTCACAAAAATTAGTGAGCAGAAAATAACTCACCTCAAAGCCCACCAGTCCCTGGTATAATTTTCAGGAGTAGTGTTCCCACTGAAAACTGACCAGCGCCATTTGTCAAGGATAAATCCATATGCCAAAATAGAAGATATCTGTAGACTCATGCTCATCAAAAAATTAAGATCAGTTTCTGAAATAGAGAAAAGAGAGTATACATTCAGTTTAATTCAGTTTTCAACATTGTTCTTCCTTTAATATTTCAATTTAATTTATATTTTAACAAACTTATATTAATCATAATGTTTAGCACGTGGACTACGGTGACATGACGCTTAGGACAGCTTAGAGCAATTTTAAACTCATCATCATGTGCCATACCGGTTGTCGTAGGCGATCATGTCCTTCCACAATCTTCTATCTACATTACATCGTATCAGTTCTGTTGTTGACTTTTTTTCCATGCAATGAAACCAGTATTTTCTCTCTTTGTTGTCCGCGATCTCTCTTTCCTTTTATTTTGCTAGTTGTAACCAAGTATTCCAACTTTCCTCTTCTCATGATGTGCCAGAAAAATGTTGATTGTTTCTTTCTGATGTTTTTTACGAGCTCCCTTTTTGTGTTGGCCTCTTTGAGTACTTCCTCATTGGTCTTTTTAACTGTCCAGGGAACTTTCAACATTCTTCTGAAAAATTCCATCTCTGTGGCCTCTAATTGTCTTTTCATTTGTTTGTCTACTGTCCATGATTCCCTTCCATAGGTCAGAATTGGTTCTATATAGCACCGATGAACTCTCTTTCTCATTTCTATTGATATAGATTTGTTGCATAAGATATTTTTCATTTTCTGAAATGCTATTTTGGCCTGAGCTATTCTGCTTTTTATTTATGTGGTGCATCTTCCATCCCATGTTATTATTGTGCCCAAGTATTTCCGACGGTGCACTTGTTTCAGATATGTCCTGTTTATTTTTATGCTGCATGATGATGATGATTGTTTCTTCGATATAACCATTTTTTCTGCTTTCTTACTATTCAGACTGAGACCTTTCATGTTGCTTCCTTTTACTATTATATTAATTTTAAACTAACATGAATAAATACTTGTGTCAGTAAAGCTGAAGGTGCCGTCATGTGTTTTCTATTGGTTACGAAGATCTTTCAGGGGGACTATAGGCTACGATATCAAATGTGCATTTCGAACAATAAGAGTGCCTTCGTTAATTTTATCAGCAAAAACGGTTAACTGGTAGCCTTTTCTATCTATCTTTTGACCTTTCGAGCCGTAGCCGATTCATAGGGCAAGTGACGTTTTAGTTGAAAATTAGAACGTCAAAGGAATTACATATTCTGCCACTGGTTATTTTATTGTAAAGATTTGCACTGCTTTTCTGAAGCAAGCGTCTCAATGTTTACTTGTCCCATTGTCCAGGAAAGTCTTAGACAAGTTTCCAGCAAAGTATATTCAATACGATTTTCTAGTTCTGGATTTAATGTCTTCAAAAGGCACTTTCATATACACATATGCTACATAATAAAGATAACATAGTAGCCTCCGTCAGCTATAGTTTGACTATGGATTTTGCAAAGCTCCTAGAAATGTTACTTTTTCTTTCCTTTTGCCGTGTATTATCTTTTTTCTATGAATTCGCCTGCTTCTTGTTTGAGTTGGAGCTTTAAAGTGTGTTTCCAAAGATTGTTGTCTGCAGCTATTTCTTCCCAGACTGAAATATTTATGTTCAGAGTCGTCATGCCACGTTTACACAAATCGAAGTTTTGGGCAGAAAGAACAAAACACAACACAACGAGCTTTCAACAAACGTTGTGAGAACACCAGACCCAAGGGTCGACCACGAAAAAGATGGGTCGATGGAATATTAGAAGCACTAGGAAACATAACATCAGCAGAGGCGAACAGAAGAGCAAAAGACCGCAAATTATATCTCCCCTCGACGCTGAAAGGCAAATGAGGAAGGAGAGAAGAGGAAGAAGAAGTTTTGGGCGCACCCTAGTTCTTTTGCCATCTGCTAGTTGCTTATAGAGAATATCATTTGGTATGCGGCCATCTTTCATATGGCATACGAGGCCAAGCCAGTGTAACCTATGTTGTTTAAGCGGCGTGTTCGAGAGGCCTGTGCTAGTGATGACCTCCAACTTTGTCACTTTGTTCTTCCAGGTGATACCAAGAATACGACGCAGACATCGTATACTGAATACATTTGGCATATTTCAAAAGAAAATGTATGGTATTTGGGTAAACGGTATGTTGACAAGATTTCCCAAAATTTATTAGAAGTATCACACTTTTTAGCTTGAAAAACAGATCTGTCAGAAGATTATAAATCATCATTTGATTGTTAGGGGGCTGTTGACTCACTTCAGTTTCCGAGGGGTAATTAAAAAGTGAAAGATTTGGCCTGTGGGCATCAAAATCGCTTAATCTTGTCTGAAGTTATTCCTTTACATCACGTTATTTCTTGAAAACATTTATTAAAAACATCACAGAGATGCCAGGCCTAATTATTAATGGAACGATCATCAATATAATAAGATGCTGATGATACTGTACCACTAACAGAAAATCCAAAAGATCTACAACAATTACTCAGTGAAATAAACATAAGAAGCAAAAAATATGGACTAGATAGGAATATAAAAAGACTAAAACTTTGATTATAAACAAAGAAAATACTCAAAATCCACAAGTGGATATCAAAATTGAAGGAATAGACCTTGAGACAGTTCAGAACTATAACTACCTTGGACATACTATAACCAGTGATGGAAAATGTACAACTGAAATAAACAAAAGAAAATGAAGGTCAGAAAGTTATTCTAATGTCATGAAAAATATACTAATATCAAAACAATAACCCCAGGGCTAAAACTAAGAATAGTAAAATATTACACCTTCTCAATATACCTATATGGTGCAGAAACATGGACATTAGACAAGAAAACAGAACATAAAATTGTTGAAATGTTGATATATAGAAGAATAGGTAGAATTTGATGGAAAGAAAAGAAAACAAATGATGAATTCATAATACAGCTAAAAATGAAAAGAGAACTATTAAACACAATTTAAACAAGACAAATGCGATTTTTGGGCTATGTTAAAAGACACAACAGCCTACTAAAAATAATCTTGGAGGTGAAAATACACGGTAAAAGAGGCAGACCAAGACTAACATGGATGAGTAACATAAAAAAAATGACAAATCAGCCTATAACAACCTGCACCATCAAAGCAAGAGACAGAGCAGAATGGTGCTCCATGGAAGGCAACATTCGTTGTGGAGATAGCCCCTTATGATGACGATGATGATTATTCTTTCTTGAAACTTTGATTGTTTTGAGAGGTGTTTCATTCAGCTGTTTGACAGGATGGAAGGCGTGCTTTATAATTTAATTTTAATGCATGTTCAATGTTTCTGTCGCAATCCAACAATCTCAACTATATTTTATTTTGCATGCCTTGCAATTTCAGATTTGAAACATTTAGATTTCAGTCAGTCAGAAAGGCTGACATTTGTCAGAATGTAATGTCTTCTAGCTTATCTACATAGCAGTTTCCAATATCTTTTTATTTTTTTAAGAAAAATAACGATAATTTTCCTGATGCCAAAGAAAAAAAAAAGTTACAGACAATTTTCAGCATTAAGACATGGTTCTTCCCAATACAATGAACTGTCGTTATATTCAGCATGATAGGAATGGCAAAAAGCAATGTTAACAACTATTATTATGTTCAGTATGATAGGAATGGCAAAAAGCAATGTTAGCAACTGTCGTTATATTCAGCGTGATAGGAATGACAAAAAGTAATGTTAACAACTGTCGTTATATTCAGTATTATAGGAATGGCAAAAAACAATGTTAATAACTGTTGTTATATTCAGCACAATAGCAATGACAAAAACAATGTTAACAACTGTCGTTATATTCAGCATGATAGCAATGACAAAAACAATGTTAACAACTGTCGTTATATTCAGTATTATAGGAATGGCAAAAAACAATGTTAATAACTGTTGTTATATTCAGCACAATAGCAATGACAAAAACAATGTTAACAACTGTCGTTATATTCAGCATGATAGCAATGACAAAAACAATGTTAACAACTGTCGTTATATTCAGCACAATAGGAATGGCAAAAAGCAATGTTAACAACTGTCGTTATAATCAGCATGATAGCAATGACAAAAAGCAATGTTAACAACATGAAAGATATATTTTAATCAAAGCAAATAGCATCAGAACTAAAAACTACGAATATCAACATGATAAATTTACAAAACATTCTAATTTGGTGCAGAAACATGGACTTAACATAATAAAACAGAGCACTAAATTGAAAAAATTTGAATATCTTTGTATGGAAAAAATGGGGATAATTGTGTGGAAGGAAAAGAAGACAAACAAGGAAGTTCTAATCAGCCGAAAATGAAAAAAAAACAACTAATTGCTTAACACAATTCCATTTAAGACAAATGAAAATTTGTGGACTTGTGAAGAGACATAATAGCCTTCTAAAAGTCATCTGGGGAAGGAAGGTACAAAGTAGACGAGTGAGAGGCAGACCAAGACTAAAGTGGAATGATAATGTCAGAAGGAGGAAAGGTGAACATATGACAACATGCGCTATCAAGACAAAATAAAGAGTAAAATGACGCTCCATGGTAGCCAACCTTCGAAGGGGAGACGCACCCAAATGAATGAATGAATATTCAGTATCCAAAGAATCCAAAAAAGGCGATATACTTTCTATGTCTATAATTTTCCCTCATGTTATTTAATTTATAATATTTACCGCAGTGGTCACACTGTTACTGATTTTTATGTTGTGTGTTCTATGGCATGGTGGACACATTTCTTTCAAATGGCGGGCCACTTTAAAAAAAAAAAAAAATTGATGGCGGACCACACACATAACAACATCAATACAAATAAACTTGGCATTTGTTTTTAGGTAATATATTTATTATTTATTGGCATTATTTGCTTACATAAAACATTTTGTTGCAACAGAGTTAAAAATGCCTAGTTGATTTATAAAAATGAATAAAAGTTGCTTAGTATATTGTTTAACAAACATGTTTTAGCTAGGTCATTTTAAAGTTGACATGTAACAAACCTTAATGAGAACAATGTGGACGTTCATGTGCAGCAACAAGTTCATCAAACTCAATGTGTAAAGATGATGATGATATTCGTAATAAATCCTGAAGGTGGCCATCAGTGAATCGGTTTCTTTGTGAGGATTTGATCGCCTTCATTGTTGTAAAAGCGCATTCACATATAAATGTGCTTCCGAACATAGAAGTAATTTTCAAACTGAAATCACTCAATGCGGGTTATTTTTTCCTGTGGCACAAGTTTCCAAAAGTCAACTCCTATCTCCATTCTTGATTGGAAAAAGGGGTCACTTTGGAGGTTACATAACTCCAACTTAAAAGTGTCATGTTGTTGGAAAATGTCACACTTCATAGGGTTGTTAAGCAATACCAGTTCTGGTCGTATACCACTGGTTAGAAAATCGTTCATTGAATTGCTCCAATAGTTTGTCTAATATTAATACAGAAAATTTGAAATCAGTGTCACTGCGCTCCTCAATTAATTCTTTGCATGAAGGAAAATGAATGAAGTTTTCTTTGGCCTGGGTAAATCTAAAAACTTTTAGTTGATTTATAAATCCATCTAGGTGTCCTACAAAATCTGAGACTGTTTGGGAACGTCCCTGTAGCTTCACGTTGAGTTCATTCATGTGCTGGGCGATATCAGTTAAAAAGGCCAATACGTTGTTAAAATGTGGATCAAACATTTTTCTGATCAGTGCTTTGTTGGTATCATGTTTCTCTAAAAACTGCTTTATCTCGTTTCTCAAAGCAAAAAACCGCCTCAAACAATTCACTCTGCGTAGCCAGTGCACTTGTGTGTAGAGCACTAAATCGCCATATTCCGCCTCAACTTCTGATAGAAAATGTATAACCTGTGTGTCAAAGCCCGATTCCCGCCTTTTATTAAATTGAAACACTTTATTACAGTTTTCATAACATCCTCCACGTATAGAATCTTGCCACACAGCGCCACCTGGTGTATAATATAATGTAATGCTGGGCAATGGATTCCAGCCTTCCTTAATAATCCAACTAAACTAGTTTGAGTACCAAAAATTGACATAGCGCCAACTGTCACTATTGCTGAAAGTCTGTTTATGTCATCGATACCGTTAACAACTTTCATAACAGAGTCATAAATGTCTTGACTTTTGGTCGTATTATGCAATGAATCTAAAGCTAGTAGCTTTCGTTGATAATAAAGTCTTTTGAAACAGTTCTTATGAAAATAACAAGTTGTGCTGTGTCTGATATGTCAATAGATTCATCCAAAGCCAGAGAAAAGTAAGCGGAATTTGTAACGACACTATTTAATTTACTAGATATATGAGAACTTATTTCCTCAACCCTTCTAGTGACTGTCTGTTTTGATAGTGGAACGCTCTCAAAATGACTGGCAATTTTTTCTTAAACCAGATGCACGCACCATGTTAATAGAACAACGCTTTACGAAGTCACTGTCACATAATGATTTTTTTTTAAATTTCGCTATCTCTGCGCTTACAACAAACGATGCCATTAAGGTACTTATTTGGTTTGTTGTTAATGTAGTAAAAACAGATTTCTGAGCATTAACCTTTTTCTTCAAATCGCACACAAGTGTAGAACTTATTGTACCAATGTTGTCCTTGTATTTAACGGCGTGGTGCTGTTTGTAATGCCGTTTAAGATTATACTCTTTATTTACAGACAACACTTGCAAACACACAAGGCACTGCGGTTTACGATCCTTATTGCTGATAAATAAAAAATCATGTTCCAATTTCTCATTTTAAAAAGTCTTAATTTTTCATTTAATTGACGTTTATTGCTCATATTATACCACGACCGAAGCAACAGATAATGAAAACACACAGATTACAACAATAGCACTGTTTCCTGTTAAAAGTGGAACTGTTCACTGTAACTCGACAAAATCAGAATGATCAGATCGGATATCGGATATATAATTTTGACTGATGAAAAGAGGATTGGAGAGAAAGAAACTGAAAGTAAAATAATTGTGGGGTGAATGTCTTGGGGAGGAGGAGGTGGGTTACTGACAGTACTTCTGCAAGGGGGAAACTGTTTGAACTCATCGAACCGAGAGTAGGTTCTAGAACCATTCGTTGGCTTCTTCCTTTGTTTCAGTCGATCGCAGGATGATCAAACGGACAAAAAGAATGGGTCGGGAATGACGGGAAGGCGATGTTAAACTAACTACTAGAGTGTACCGAGTGTTAAACATAGGTCTACTTGTACTATTATTCTTCTTTCTTCTTTGATTTACCTCGGATGTTTCCACCAATAATTATACTTTATTTTAAACAAACTACTAGGGAATTTTTGAGTTAGCTTTCTCAACGGTAGAAGTTAATGTAACAAATTTTTAATCAATTTTGGAGCCGCGATAGCTCAGTGGTTAGTGAAATGGACTACAAAGGACAAGAGGTAGAGTTCGATCCCAACCGACGGCTACCGGTTTCACCCAGCCTTTAATGGGTACCGGATTTTTCTTCTAGGAAAGTAATGCGGCACGGGCGTAATATCGACTACACAACCCCAAAAATCATGTGTCGAACGTCTGTAAAAGTTATGGTCACTAACACCATCTTCCCTATAGGCCACTTGGCGTGACGGGGGTACTTTACTTTACTTTAATTTAATCAATTTTACACGGGTAATTTTGCTCAATGCAATCTGCTTTTATTTTTTTAACCGCGGCGAGCTAATAGTAGTACGTCGGGAGCCACTTGTGGCCCGCGGGCATCTTATTGGCCATCCCTGTTCTATGGGCTATGCTTACTTACCACATTGTATATAGTGTTGCTCTTGTTCCTACTTTCACACCATCTATAGGACTTAGTTATAATTACCGGTATCTGTGTGCACTTCATCAATTAAACATAATTTCTTCAAGTGTTCTGGCGTCTGCAATGACAGCATCATAGCATCACCAATAGCCTCGTGAAAACCTAGAATTTAAAAGAATGAGATTTGACACAGTTGTTTGTCAATGACATCTTTTTTTCTCATTTGGTTCTTTACAGAAATAATAATGCATATCGTTCATATATGGTATATCTAGACCGTCAGTAGCTGGACTCTGTGGTATATGCTAAGGAGGGGATCTGATCACCCATAGACATGTTCGAAGTGCAATGATTGTAACTCAGGATTAACTCAATAACTTAGGAATAGCTCAATTCATATTTCAAACTGCATAACATGCGTGTTTAAATGTCTATAATTCCAAACAAGTCTCACAACTGTCAACATTTAAGATTGTTTATTATAAGTATTATCATGCCAATATGTTCCTCTTCTTCAACGCTCAAGTCTTGTGGTGATGCAAACTTGAGTGTTCTTCTGTTTCATAATCGAGAGGAAAGTACAATGTGATGACACACAATGAGCTGGTCACATGGTCAGTACTGGTATGTACGTGTGTCACTTAATTTCACCCCCCCACCCCCATAAACCGTGAAAGTCCCACTTCGTCTTCTGCAGTCTAGATCTCGATTTGACGTAGTTTTCCTTCTTGTAGGGTGGATGCCGTCCATATATGTATGTATGCATGTATATTCTTACACCCTGCCTATCGTTTGTTTCTGGGTATTCTCCCATTGACTTTCCTCCTCCTGATGGTAACTGCTAGGCAGCAGTGTTTTGTTATCAGATGTGCCCTTCCCGGTGGATAGAGCTTATAGGAAGTTTATAACTAAAAAAAATACTTTAATATATTGCAACAATAAATTGTGTTGATATCACTTTCAGAGTATGCCATATTGCTGATTGGAAATGTTATTTAAAGAATATAAAAATTGTGTGTTTCACACACAAGTTTAAATTTCTGGAGTCTGTAGAAGTGTGGTTTACAGAAGAATGTCGAGAATACCATGGACAGCTATGAAGAATAATGCAAATGTTCTGAAAGAGGCCAAAGCAAAAAGTGAGCTAATTTCCAATATTAGGAAGAAACAATCATCATTGTTTGCCATGTAATGAGAAGAAAACAGCTGGAAAATATTGTGAAATCTGGGAAAATTAAGGGACAAAGAGACAGAGGAACGCAAAGAGAAAAGATACCAGGCAGCTTAAGAGAATGGCTTGGCAGAAGGTCAACAACAGAAATGATAAATAAATGTCGAGATCGAAAGTTGTGGAGAGACATGATCACCTACGCCATTAGGCCCGGTACTTGATGATGATGATGATGATGATGATGATGATGATGATGATGGCATGTTAGTAATTACAAAATTGAGTTATTGAGTTATTTGCGGGTCATCATCATTGCACTCCGAACATGTTCGTAGGTGCTCAGATCCCCTCCTCAGCAATTCCCTATGTCCACCGACTGACGACTTCAGTTCTATGTTGATTGATAAGTCTTCTTACACAGCCACTAAGTTTCTCATTTTTGACTGTGCCCATCTTAACTCCCATTTCCATCATCCGAAGAAGTGACGTGAATCTGTGTTTGTCGAAGTCATGTGCTCTTCCCACATCTCGGAGAGCATTTATTTGATGTCCGCCCGATCCATTGGTTGCCCGTCCTCATCGACAGCGCAGCTAGCCAAACTGCCATCTCTTCCATTTCCTCGCACCCCCGCATGTCCAGGGACATAGACAAAGGTGATCTTACGTATTTTGGATACGAGAGCACTAGCATACCTGAAGATTAGTACAGATAAAGGGCATCCATTGCACCACGAGCTCAACACAGGGAAAGGTGCCAGGCCAAAAAAAAGACACATCGTGGATGGGTCGAGCAGAAGATGTCCACAAACTGGTCTGTGGGCTTACCAATATCAACGTTGGCAAGGAGTGCATATCTGTGACACGTCATTCAAGGGGACATTCTCGTGTAGTGTCACACTCAACATGAAAAGTAGGGAACAGAACTCAGTAGTAGACAGTGCGGAGGTCAACGGTCTCATCTGCGATAACGCCGATGAGAAAGATGCAGTCATCTATTCAGACGGATCTGTAATGCGACAACCAAATAAGTGCATGGGCATATACAGCACGCTCGGCAGGCAAAGTTATCAAAGAGGACAGTGGTGCATACATCATGACAACGAGTAGCATGACGATGGAGGTGATGGCAGTGACCAGGTCATTCAACTGGTTAGAGTCACAAGACTAGACCCATGCCTGTATACTGAGTGATTCGATGAGCATGATAAAAAAGTGGAGGCTAGCTCTGTATGCATGTAATGGCTAGTCATTGTAAAAGTAAAAAATACGTAAGGTCACCTTTGACAATGTCCCTGGACATTCAGGAGTACGGGAAAATGAAAGAGCGGACAGGTTGGCTAGTTGCGCTGTCGTTGAGGACGGTCAACTAATGGATCTGGCGGACATCAAAAATGTCCGCCGAGATGTGGGAAGAGCACAAGACTTCGACGACCTGTTCTTAGAATCACTTTGTTTTGTAGATATCTGGAAGCGCTGTTACTCTCCAGTTATATTGATCAATGGCTGAAGGATTACTCCGATGATACTTATATGTAGGATGCTACAGAAGATTAGTGAGTTTAGTCTTAATTCACATAGACACAAGGATAACATTATAGGCAAGGTGCACTACAGAAATACAAATTAGAATAGCTCAGGCCAAAATACCATTTCAGAAAATGAAAACCGGTCTTGTGCAACAAGTCTATGTCACTTTAAGTGAAAAACTGAGTTCATCGTTACTACATAGACAAAATTATGCATTATGGAAGCGAGCATGGACAATAGACAATCAAACAAGAAGACGATGAGAGGCCACAAAGATGGGATTTCTCAGATGAGTTTTGAAATTTCCCTGGACATCTAATAAGACCAACGAGAACATTCTGAAAGTGGCGAACACAAACATGTAGATCCTATGAAACATCATAAAGAAACAATGAACATTCGAGCACATCGCGACAAATGAAAAGAAGGAATACTTGGTTACAACTGGCAAAATAAAAGGAAATAGAGATCACGGATAGCAAATATAGAAAATACGGGATAGCTTGGTGTCATGGGCATGGAAAACAGTCAATAACTGAATTGATACGATGCACGGTGGATAGAAGGCTGTCGAAGGACATGATCGCCTACGCCAACCAGTGTGGCACATTGTTATTATATATATATTTTTTCCCACAGTATCTGATATTGTGCATTATCAACTGATTCACCAAATAATGAATACACATTTGTGTTGCATTCTCTACTTCATTCAGTTATGCTTTTCATATTAAATATATCGTTTCTTATTCTTCTGTCTTTAAGAAATACAGGTCAATTGTGTTGATTGTATCTCTCAGATCTCCATAAATCCTTACGTGATTCGTTTAATTATGTATGCTTTTGCTTGCATGCTTGATTAATGCAATTTTCATTTCAGAAAATACATCAAGGAGAAGCTTGCGTTTTTCCTCTTCTTCTTCAGACTAGGAATACGGATTCTCTTAATTAATTTAAAATCATGTACACGTATATTTTTAATTACTATCTGTTCATGTCATGAACAAGCATCAGATGAAAGCGTTTGAGTATGTAAGACAATAAATATTACACATCATTCCCCATACATAACCAAATATGCACACAGTGGATTTAAAGGCAAGATAAGCACATAGAACAAATAGGTCTAGAGGATATCAGAAATCAAGATGAGTAGTGTAATGTACAATGCCACTCCAGAATATTGATCATATAATTTCATTTGGCTCCGATGCCTAAAGACAAGGGGAGAGGGTTAAATATAACGCCCGTTTTAAAATAATCTAGTCAACTATTGATTTAAAATTGATCTTTTATCAAAATTATATTTGTTTTATAAGTGTTTGGCAGAAAAGAGCCGTTGCTCAACACAGACATTACCAGGGTTGGCACTGTCCTTGTAGACTGTAGGTTGTTTACGGTACTCCATAGCGTGCTGGATATGTCCCATCTCATGGTGAATCGTAGCTAAGTCATCAGATGATACGGAAGTACACATCCTGATTCTAGAAAAAAAAATATTTTTTTATAATATGATTAAAATAAAACTTTTCAGGCTAAAGGACAATAAAACAGTACATAATTAACTGTAAAATAAAGAGAGAATTATGCAACATTGAATATCTAAATATGTATTGAGTTGCTATCTTTATCTTTATACTGTCGTTACTTATGACGCACATATAAAGAGTCATCCCTGCACAACAGCGAGGCAGAGAAAATCAAAAGTTATTTCTCATGCGTGTTTGACAATCCGTACATTTGTGGTTTATGTTCTCCAGTAATTGTACCAATCTAGTGTTTCATAAAAAAGAACTCTAATTTAAGACTGAGTGAACCTAGAAGCCGTCTATTAGAATGGAAATGAAACTCCTTTCCGTAGACCAAAATGCTCTACCTCAGATCCCCAATTTTATTATTTATAACTGTCTTGAACAAATGTTTTCAGTCCCCTTGATTATGAACGATCAAATTAGACCACTTGATTATATATGTCCCAATATACCTCTTGATTATAAATGTTCCATTAGACCCCGTGATTATAAAAGTCAAATTGGGCCCCTTTATTATAAACGTCCCAGTAGATCCCTTCAACAAAACCCCTCTCATGTGTTGCTATCTTGTTCTATATATCCTGCAGTATTTGTTGATAATTGTGTTCTCCAACATATACTTCAATAAGTAATTTACTGTATTTATACCTTGAGAAAATACTGCCACGTCAACTATGTTCTATGTATATCCTTATTGCATTTGCTGATAAATCAAAAAACAAATCCCATTTATATTTACTTATATCTAGAATTGACACTTCTAACTCTGCCAACCCTCACTATCCATGACATATCTACTGAAATTCGCAACAATTGCGGCTACAGTAGCACACATTTCAGTAGACCTTACAAAGATCAAACCTGTTTCTATAAATAGGAACATCACTCTTGGCTATATAATCAGGATGATGGCTCCTTTGTTACAGCAGTTTTTTTGTTTCTATACGCTTGTGAAACATGGACACTTACAGCAGAACTATAGAAGAAAATACAAGCAAAGGAGATGATATGTTATCAAAAGATGGTGGGCACCTGTTACTTAGATCGCATCAAGAATACAAGTATGTGCTAAAAGATGGTGGGCACCTGTTACTTAGATCGCATCATGAATACAAGTATGTGCTAAAAGATGCAAGAACAATTTCTAGAACATTATGATCTTTTGACTGATGTGAAGAAGCGCAACACGAAATAATTAGAGCACGTATCTCAATCGTCTTACCTAGCGAAGAACATTCTATAAAGATCTAAGAAAGATTCGTGAAGGAGAGGTAGACATAACAAGAGATGGGAAGATAATGTCAGAAGAATGAACACTCTTCGAAATACCAGAATCATAAATAAAAACTGAAAATATAAATACTAATAAGTCTTACTACACCTGTCTTGGTGCCCCGACGACACTCTGGGTTATGGGGATGGAAACGAAGGAGCCTTGAGTACCGATACAATAAATTTTGTCATGTCATCTAGAAACACATCAAACAGTGCAACTCAGCTTTTCCTGCTCCCTACTCCACAACTCAAAATGACAATTAAAGAAAAGAGAAAAAAAAAAGTAGTATGGTGACAGCTTTACGTAGGTGAGCAACAAAACAAAAGTCGAAAGTCGGTTCGTTCATGTATAATTCCGCTGGAACAATAAACAATACAAAAAATATGTCCTTATGTATTAAACAAAATTGTTTCTTTTGTTGTTTATTGTTCCATTTGGAGGCCTACTTTGCCGAAACGCCATTCGACTTTTGTTTTGTTTCTCACCAACGTAAAGCTGTTACCATACCACTTTTGTTTAAACATGTCATTATTACATGTATCATCAGTTTTACAGCAGCTTCGCATCGCTATGCATCATGATACCTTTACCCCTCCACAACTCAAGCTCGCCTAACTTTTTCAAGTATACTTTGATTTAGGTTTCTTACAATACCTCGACATTCGAACAGTCCATCCCGACTCTCAAGCTATTCCAGAAATGTTGTATTTTATTATATGTTCTTTTTTTAAAATTGTATTCTCGGCTTATGTCAGAGAGTGTATAGGACTATTTTCTATTCATTTCGGACCTTTCTTACAATCGTCAATTACATTAGCAACCATCATCTTTTAATATACATTTACAATTTACAAAAGATATAAACATATTTCTTTATCATTGAGTGCTGTCTCCGCATCGAAGATTGGCAACCATGGAGCGCCATTCCGTTATGTCTCTTGCTTTGATAGTGCAGGTAAACATATTTACGGTTACGTTAGACAGCAAAATGTCAAATTTTAGTTTCAGTCTTGATGGTCATATTTCCTGTTACTTTCAATTTAACCTCACGTTGATACTCGTTTTGTAAATTGGTATTAAAGTTATATCCGGCGTTGAAAGAATTGCATATTTAATAGTTGGAACTGAGATATGGCAAAGGAAATTGGAATGGAATGGCCACATATGGCGGAGACCACGAAGCAATAGAGCAAGGCACTGGTGAGTGAAGTGGCACTCACAAGGAACTAGGCGAGTTGAAAGACCCAAGCAGACTAGGAAAAGAACGGTCGAGACAAAACTAAAAGCTGCAAGATGAAAGTGGCCTCAGTTGGTGAAGATATGACAGAACCGGGATCGTTGGCAGAGCGTGACTGCATCCCTTGGCTTCACGAGAGACTGCTAAGCGTTATGTAATATAAGCCAAGACACATCACCTTGCCATTAATTATCTTTTGCTATTAAATGACCTGTGGTGTCTTGACAGACGGTTAGTAGCAAGCAATCGTGATAAGTCACTAGTTTGATAACAATGTTGCTCAACATCTTCTCTCGTAGCTGAATCTGCCAATATTGGATAGATATATCTGGCCACATGATGTACAAGATGCTTGGCCTCGTCTCCTTTCTCCTGTGTCTTTTGTTTTCTGAATTTGATATCGCCACAGCCTCGAATGTTCCTGTCTATTTTTTTACATTTTTGTTCTCCATGTGCTATGATCTACAGCCAGACTTTCCCAGTGTCTTTGACTGGTGGAGATGTCACTCAAGGAAGGTTGTTATTATTTAATCCAGGACACATGGACCTAACGTTCCACGTGCAGAGTATGAGATATGGTGTTTTCCTTTTGCTGTGTCCAAACGAGGATGGAATTGACATTTCTATATGCTTGCTATGCTCGGGCAAATGATATTGAAACAGTGCTTTGCCCAAACCACACTACCCCCCTATCGGCTACACTTTTAAGCATCCAAAGGAGGGACGAGGTCCTTACATTCTAAACCAAAGCTTAGTTGCAGGGGAAACCAAAAGATAGATAACACACCACCAACTGCCTTAGGATTTTTCTCTCCGAATTTGCTATTTGGTTTTACTCCCGTAGCCTTCGAACTTCTCACACGGCAGTGAAAGAACTAAACAAGACAGCCACTGCCGGATATAGGCGTTTGCTGGTGCAGCTGTGAAAACAATGACCTATCACCGATAGATCAATTACGATTGAAAAGAAGATAAATTCCCACTTAACGAGAATGTCACCGTCTACCAGCCTGTCAGAAATTAAGCAGCCACAACAGGAAATGGCAGAACAATAAATCCAAGCAACACACAGCGCGTGTACCAGGCGTGTTTCGAAACAACACACGCTGTAACGGAAAGCACTGTCCACACAATATTGACAGGGAACTCATTTGCTATTGTAAAAAAAAGTAAAGTACCCCTGTCACGCCAAGTGGCGTATAGGAAGTATGGTGTTATTGATTATAAATTATACAGACCCTCGTCACAAGATTTTTCGGGTAATGTGGTCGGTATTACGCCTGTGCCGCTTTCCTTTCCAAGAAAAATATCCAGTACCCATTAAAGGCTGGATGAACCTGAAGCCATCGGTTGGGATCGAACCCTACCTCTTGTCATTTGTAGTCCAGTTCACTAACCACTAAGCTATCGCGGCTCCAGATTCCCTATTGTGGTGGTTATATATTATTATGTTATTATATTTGTATATATTTTCATTGAAAATAAGTCTACTCATGGATATAAAAAAAAGACTGCTGACTCAATCAAGCTTGAAAAGGAAACGTTGAGAGAGACAATACAACATAGAAAGGATCTGTTCACGAATTTAGAAGAAGAACTTGTGGCCAGACACTCAGTACGGTAAACCGTAAACGACCGTCTCATCCCTATTAAAGTAAAGTGACAATAAAAAGACCATAAAAAACCCATAAATAGTAAATTAACCGTCGGACGAGTCGATGACTCAGCGCGTGTGACGACATGGATGTGTGAAAACCATTAGATTTATTCCGTTTAGAACACACCGATACATAATCAAATCCTCGTTTTAAATTGACTCTAAGGTCAATTCTGGCACTGCAGATTAAGAAATAAAAACAAGTCACATGATGTTGTTAAACACTGGAGTTTATATTTAATTTTAAAACGCCGACTTCAGATAGCTTAGATATGTTTTTTAGCTTTTTATAAAGCCTCTCCAGTAGACAGCTTATGTAAGTAAAAAGTTAAGAGACCCGTCACGCCAAGTGGCGTATGGAGAATATGGTGTTAAGGTCCATAAATTTTACAGACTTGGAAACAAAAATGCTGAAATATGGTCGGTATTACGCCCGTGCTGCTTTACTTTCCCAGAAAAAAATCCGATACCCATTTAAGGCTGGGTGGACCTGGAAGCCGTCGATCAGGATCGAACCCGACCTGTTGTCCTTTGTAGTCTAGTTCAAGACAGTTATTGTGAATGGTTCTAAATATATGTGTTTCTAATGGAATTTATAAATTCGATATTTTCACGTTTAGGGCGAATAGAGTCAAAGTGGATTTATTGATGTCGATTTGTGTAAGGTCTATTTCTTATCACTTCAATACAGGGGTGAGTACAAACAAATTGTAGCTGTCAATATATTGTTTACATATCACATTACATTTTTGGTAATATCTATGTTATCTGTGTTACAAAGTTAATGAAAATCATACACAACGTGTAGATAGGGATCAATAATGAAGATAAAGTACAGTTTCATGTAAACATTTGTGTAGGAATTATTTTATTACAGTTTGTAGTAGAGTTTTTATTTCAATTTTTGTAGTTTTTGTTTGTTTATTCATTTACAAAGCACGTTTACCATGTGAATTTACCTAAACAAATATATTATACTATTATAATTAACACGAGCAGCAATTCCTGAATATTTACATGTATAATGTACATAGAAGCGTTCATAAATAGCAGATCTATGAATACATGTTTCACACATAATTTGTGTACAAAATTAGGCTCAAAAATTGGTGCGTCCAAACAGGTTTTCATTTTTGTCTGGCTTGCTGCAGGAGCTACTGAGTTTAGTGCTAATTGCACACCGTGAGCTGTGTGTTTCATCCATATCGTGTTTCAATAATCAGATTGCTTGCTATGAATGATGATATCGTATGACGAATGACAATTCAGCTGCGTTCACTTCGGTGCGTACGCTTTATGTCGTTTGGCGTGTGATGTATCTGCCATGAGGAGGATAAAGCTGCATTTCTTTGTTTAGATATTCAATGGGATAAGATGTTTATTTGGATGTTTTTACTGGCACGAGCGGTTGAGCTATTATGGGTTTTAATTCGTAAGCAGTGGTACCGGCGCCTTCGACTAATTATAACTATGGTTTTTTTTTTAAATTACAATCATTATGGATTGGTGCCTGCACTATTGACACAATAGATATATTAAACAATTAGTGGAAAAATCGAAAGAATGAATCCAAGTTAAATTAATTTGAAGAGGAAAATAATTTGTGTTTGCGCATTCTCATGATACCTTTAAAAGAAAATTGCGCTTTTTTAGAATGAAAATTAGTGATTGCATATATGCTTTGTAAATACATGTATATGAATTACTGACAGAGTTATAGATACAGTAGAGATGTGTTTTTTTTTTCTTCAAATTAAATCATGAAAACTCAGTAATGACATTAAATTCACGTGAAACCCACACCTGAAATCATTCTCATCATAAAATTCATAGGCAGCTGCAAAGCACTCAACATCTCTTCCATCCGTCGGTTCCACGAACATAGATTTTGTCCAAAATCTTGGGGGCATTTTTTGAAATCCGAGAGAGATATAAAAGTCTTCGGCTAGGCAGTAGAGTGTGTCCACTGTGTAATTCTAAGATCAAATTTAATAAAAAAAAATTAATCAAATGAGGACTGACGTAATACTAACGTTACATTAACATATTTTGTTTTCATATGCTATGTATCCTTTCAGCGTTGAAGTTGAGTGTTTGGATAATACTCAATTACATGCTTGCTGCATTCAATGTGATGCCACTTTCATCCACCGATTTCTAAATATACCTTTCCCCCTTCTCATGTCACTTCAGAGCGCCAAGGCTCGCTAAGAGATGCTGGTATTTAGTGATTATAACACGAGACCAAATATTTGATCTGTTCCTTGTGAATGCGATTCAACACAGGTGCTAGTACAACTCTCAACATGTTTGTATCTGCCTTTTCTTATAGCATTCATAGTTAATCTTAGACATCTCCTCCATGCGATACTAATTAGATTCTCATCTGTTACTGTTTGTGCTCAAATTTGGCACTATAGATCGTTTCAAATTACGTGGCCAACTTCAAAACGCTATTGCTCAGTAACCGTTTGTTAAAAACTGTTGAAATTTTCCAAATGTTATTAGAATGCAAAAGACCCTTTAAATGTATATTTAACAAATATCTTGCAGCTGCAGTTTTCTTAAAGCGGCGAATTTCTTTGATGTTTGTCAAAATTGTAAATTGTGAACCCCTAAATAATAGAAATTACCGTAGTTGTTGGTCTATGATTAATTTTCACTAGGTAAAGGGCGTGGCCGTAATGGGGAAATAACTGAATAAAACAAAACACCAGGAGAATTATTGTCTTCTCAGTTCGAGGACGGACGATAATGTCAAGGTATACCTGTATGTCCAATTTTCATAGTTGTGTGGTCCTGAAAAGGACCGTTTGTTTAACTAATTTAAGGTAATATAGGTGCCAACATTGTGGGGGCTATATACTTTCATTCTGAATCAGACGAGTCTAAAAGATTAATAACTGTTTGGGGTTGAACATTCCACAAACCATCATTTTTCCAATATTCCTCTTCCTGTTTTAAGACGTGGTCTTCACATTTAGCCCAATAATCTTTGTCTATATTTAATAAAGCGAGATTAGCAAGAGTCTTTACATCGCACATTTTGAATGTTGTATTTTCATCTGCCACTTGTCCTAATTTTGCCCAGATTAGTTCTATTGGATTTAAATGAGCATGGTAAGGTGGCAGCCTCAAACTTATATGACCGTGCTCTTGGATAATCTTATCTATTTGAAAAATCTGTGTCCTTTGTTTTTGCTTTACTAGAGATAGTAATTCAGGTTTTAAGTACATGTTATTAAATTGTATGTGCTCCTTTGTGAGCCATATCTTAATAGCATCTTTTGTACTGGATGACGTCGGGACTTTATCTTCAAGTGCAACAATGTTGTGGTACGCTGCATTGTCCATTATTAGGCAAGATGGTCGATCTAGTGATGGGAGAACAGAATTTTCAATCCAATGTCTAAATATGTGGCCATTCATCTCAGAGTGATAATCCCGAATGTCTATGGATTTTGAAAGAAAAATGAGCTCTGCATTCTGTATTAGTCCATGTTGTCGACTACCTGCATGAGCAATTATCAAGTGCTGTCCTTTGCTGCTAGGTATTAATCTCTTAATCTTTCCATCTGATGACTGCCATTCCCTTTGGTTAGTGTGGTGAGCATTGATCCATGTTTCATCCAAGCACACAATAGCATAACCTTGCTTGCGCACCTCTTTTACTTCACGTAAGTACTTGCTTCTCATGACTACTATATGTGGCTTCTCACAGATGATGTTTCGTCCATTGGAATACTTTCTGAATGTAAAGCCTGCAGCTCTCACATTCCTCCATAATGTAGACTTTGATATTTCAATACTGTTGTTCTTTTTCAGCGAAACTTTTAATTTTCTTATTGTAACAGTTTCATTCATACCCAACATTTTGCGAATTTCACTTCTAATAAGTTCACTGTCGAAATTATCCAACAATTTTGCTCTTCCTTGTGATTTTGTATATTTCGAACATTGACGGTCACGTGCTTGAATCCAGCGATTAAATGACCGTTTAGATAAATCCAAAATGTGTCTTGTCCTATTCTCATGGTTTTCTAAAGAATGAAATAATCTTCCTCGTTTAGCCTCTTTGCAAACGTAGTCATACATTTTTATTGCGATGTTTTGTAAACTGCAGAATTTCATTTTAAGACTCATGATAAATGTTATCTTTCCACGACTACACCTATGAATGAACGGAAATGGAACACACAATTTCTCGTGTTTTTTAAAAGTGTCTAATTGTGTAAAAAAAAACCACGGCGAAAGCGTGCAAACACGTAAATTTTACCGTGTATGGATTTTTACTCGCTATTTTTAACTCAAAACACTGTAAACATTAAGTTTTGACTACATCAATGGGTCGTTATAAATTTATATAAATCAAATAAGCAACAATAATAACCAAATGCTTTTTTTTAATGAAATTAATTCCCTGTTGGGTTCTAATCATTATAACTTTACATGCAAATTTTGAACAACTTACAACAAGCGGTTAAAAAGCTATCGATTTTAAAAGTTGGGCACGAGTTATGAAACAAGCTATATGGTCGTATAATTGAGAAAAACAGTGCTTCACATACTGATTTCTCTGTATTTCATGTTGACTGTTTAATAGTTAAAATTGGAACCAACATTGGAGTCACGTTCTTAAAGAGATCATAAATAATACACCAATAGCAGGATGTTTTTACATCAAAATAGAATTTTAGCTCTAATCTTGGAATGTTTGCAGGCATTTTTTATAAGATAAAATCGTGAGCCTGGTAAATCTTCATCATTCTTAAAACTGTTTTATTTTTATAATGAAAGTGGTTTTAATTTGTGACACTAAACACAAACAGTAAAATATTTCCAGCTAATTAAATATTTATTATGACTGATATTATAGCAGATAATGCTAGTAATTTAAAACAAAATCCAAACTCTGTCAAAATTAAGAGTTTCTGGACTGCAATATTTAATTTATAAGTAAAAAAGTGTTAAAACGTTAAGATGCAGCTACTTGTAGTCACTTCTACTATAAAAATGTTTATTCATTAAACATTATTCTATGTTTAATCAAAGAGACAAGTGTTTTGTTTTCTAGGAAAGACAACAATATGCATGTCAGATATAGACAAACTGTGTAAAGAATGTCAGCAAAAAACAATATTTTGCAATGTTCATGGAGATACATTTTTAAAGACTTTATTAAAAGGAAGAGAGAGTTGACAACAAGAAACGAATTATTATTTTGAGAGGGGTGTAGCATTGTGTTACTTTAGAATTTAGAATGTCAGAGAAATAGAAGAATATGCATTGTTATTTGCTATATAGATAGTGCAATATTATAAGTCCTGCCAAGCCTTTAAAAGGGAATAAAATCTTAATACCGTAACTTCAGTGATCGACGGTAATTGTATGAGTGACGTAGTAACTAGATGTTATAGGGACAAATATCTTACCCATTATGGCTTGGTGAACGTAGGGACCGTAGATCTAGTTTGAACTTGACTTTCATTATTAACATCCAAGTCACTTACCACTGGGCTATCTCAGCTCCCAATCTGGTGTTAGTGCCAATGTTTACAGTCGACATGTTTATCTATGATCCGTTTGATGTCAATGTTGCTCTCCTTGAAAATGTCAATGCCCATTACGGCTGGTTGAATCTATAAATCTGAGCAGCTCAGTTCACACTGCTTTACCGCAGCTCATTAGAATACCAACAACGAACATACATCTCTGATCTAAAAATATGCACTAGTCTCTTTTCTTCTTTACTAGTGGTGAAAAGGTTTTTGATTTAAAACAGCATTAATACGACGAACACCAGTCAGCGATCATGATTCTTGCTTCAATTTCTGGTAAATTCTATCAAGATCATTCGGTGTCATCCCCATCATCGTCATCTCTGCTTCTATGTCTTATCAAAGAATTCCTCTTTGTCTTTTTCCTTGGGGATTCCAATAAGGGCCAGTTTTATAATACTCTCAGTTGGTTTCCGCAGTGTGTGTCCTATCCAGCGCCATCGTCTTCGCAGTATCTCTTTATCCACTGGTATTTGGCTGGTGCAGTTCCATAATTCTATGTTGGTGATTGTGTCCTGCCAGTTCACCATAATTAGCAACTCACAAATGAAATAGCAGGAACGCAGTGTATCTTATCGTAGTGATGTTAAGATGTATTTGTAAAAATGATAAAGACATAAAGACATAAAGATATAAAGACATAAAGACAATGGAGCTCGATAGACATCAACTCAGATACCTATAGTTATAGTCTATCTATCTTTCGTTCGCTTTATAGTTATAATTATTCGAACGCCCCGATATCACTGCAAAATAATAACAATCCAGAATTGCTCAATCGCCCATGCCAGTGGAATCATCAGAATTAACATTTCATCGAATATCCAAACAAAGAAAGGCAGCTGGAGTCTTCATTGTAGCATACACAGCACACCTCATAAGACGAAAGGCATAGTAGCACCAACAGTTAACGCATCTGAACTATCCTTCATCATACGGTCTCATCATTCATCGGAAACAATCTGAATATAGAAATACCATCCGATGAAACGGTGTGCGCAAAACAATAATCTCAGTAGCTCCTGCAGCAGCCGGACTTGGAATAGTATGAAACTGCAAGAAAAAACCTTTTCTGGCAGTGCTTTAACGGTTCATTACTACCTGTCCGCAATATTGACCGAAAGTCCCATTAACGCAGAATAGATACACAAACGATCACAAGAATGGCCACGCAATTGCCTCTAAAAATGAAAACAATAAAAAGAAGCAAACCAAAAGCACCATGTTGGTCTGTATCAAAATGTACAGTGTGGGCCAGAGCTGAATGACCCTGCTGATTGTCTTTTACATTTCTATTCATCATTCATACCTGCCATGACAGGACACGCTGGCGGTCATGAATCTCCGTGTCCCCTTTTGCCATCGCTTCTTATCATCATCATCATCATCATCATCATCATCATCATCATCATCATCATCATCATCGAGTGCCATCTCCGCAACAAAGGCTGGCTACCATGAAGCGCCATTCTCCTCTGTCTCTTGCTTTGATGGTGCAGGTTGTCATAGGCTGACTTGTCCATCTTTTGATGTTAATCGACCATGTTAGTCCCTGTCTGCCTCTGCCTCTTATACCGCTTCCTATCAATTTTACTTATGATATATTTCACGTTAAACTACCTTGTATCTTCTCTAGTTGCCTCCCTCTGTTATTTCTTCTGTCAACATTTTCTATTCTCATAGCCTGCCCAAATAAAGTTAATTTATCTCTTCTGATGTATTTTATGTTGTGTCTTCTCTCACACCGTCGCCATTACTCTTTTTCACTGCTCCTGGTATTCTCCATGAAATGGTATGTCAAACTGCAATTCCGTGGCCTCCGATTACCTTCTTGTTTGTTTAGTAATCGCCTATGATTCACATCCATATGGAATGATTGGTTACGTATGTTATTGCATACTTATTTCTCTAATTGCTTTTGGGAAAACTATATTGAATAAAAATATTGTTCGTTTTTTAAAAACTATTTTAGTTTCATATGTTCTGCGTTTAATACCTGATCGCATCTTCAGTGAATGTTATTACCATTCATAATGTCTCTCAATATTTTCTTTAATATTCACTTGAATCAATCTGCATAGCTAAAGATGCTAGAACTCAAGATATTGCTAGAATACAATACAATTCACACGTTCTACATCTTCTTCACTTCCTCTTGTACCAGTTCGGGTCGCGAGGGAGATATAAAGTTCTTGTTCTCGCTCATTTGGCGGCTTCACACATTGTCAATAGATTTTGTGGCGTTTCTTTGTTGTTGAGGCCATTTTACTCTAGGTTCGCCTATTGTTCTTCTCCATTCTCCTCTTTCAATATATGCTTGGTATGATAATGATATATAATCACACACCATTCTCTCTAGTTGTCTGAACCATTTTATTTATTACCCCTGTACGTAGCTTAGGATTGAGTCAATGCCCATGTATTTTTCAATTTAATATTATTTATGATTTTATCTTTTCTGGTCACTCCAAGCGCTTTTCTCAGAAATCTCATCTCGGTAGCGACAAGCTTTCATTAATGCTTAGTCGTAATTGTCTATTTTTGTCATTGGTAGCACACTGTGGGAGTAACTATATTCCGTATAAGATGTTTCTTGGTGGTAGCAAGACTTGCTTTGTGTTGAAGTATGGGGGATATCTGTTTCATTATTTAGTTTACATTGTTGCATCGAATGTCTATTCCTTTATTGCTTTTACCATCTTCATGGACTTTTCCCCCCTAATTAGTTAAAGTCTGTTACTTGTTTTATAAGTTTCTGTTCTATTTGTAAAAAAGAAAAAGTAAAGAGGCCCCGTCACGCCAAGTGGCGTATAGGGAATATGGTGTTAGCGACGATACATTTTACAGACCTTCAGCACATGATTTTTGGGGTACTATGGTCGATATTACACCCGTGCCGCTTTACTTTCCCATAAAAATCCGATACCCATTTAAGGCTGGGTGAAACCGGAAGCCGTTGGTTGGGATCGAACCCTACCTCTTGTCCTTTACCTGTAGTCTTTCTGTTCTATAGTTATGTTTAATGTCTCCTTTTTTTCCTCTTATTGATTTGACCTTTTTCAGCGATTATTTTCACGTTGATCATTTTACAGTCTTTGTTCAAGGACAGAGATTCAAATCTAACATCTTTACAATTTAACATGAAGACTACTTCAGTTGTATGTTCTCTGTATATATTTTGATTAGGATTTATCTTGCTACCATTGCATGTCAATTGACAACAAGGAAAAACATGCACGAATGTCGTATTGTCATATATCATGGAACTTAGGCCATGAAATCTATTTTCTGGGGAACAGAAGATCGGCAGCAAAAAAAAAAAAAAAAAAAAAAAAAAAAGAAATGATGGGAAGAAAAAATTAGAAAATAGATCGTTTCTTGTTTTATTTATTAACAATGAGCAAACACAAAGAGAGAGACAGATGTGAAGGAAGCTGGTCGCATCTATCTGTGTTGGTCAAACAAAAATGAGGGTTGCAGGCTTGAAATTTAATGAAGTAACACACAATATTTTCTACCACTGTAAAAAATGGGAGTCGCGATAGCTCAGTGGTTAGTGAACTGGACTACAAAAGATAAGAGGTAGGGTTCAATCCTAACCGACAGCTTTCGATTAACCCAGCCTTTAAAGGGTACCTGATTTTTTTCTGGGAAAGTAAAGCGGCACGGGCGTAATACCGACCACATTACCCCAAAAATCATGTACCGAGGGTCTGTAAAATTTATGGTCACTAAAACCATATTCCCTATACGCCACTTGGCGTGACCGGGGTACTTTACATTTTGTTACTTAATCCATAATCCTAAAAGAACTCTTTTATCTATTTAACGTAATATTAATTTTGGTATTTTTCTTTCTTCTCAAAACAGCGATCATCTATCTTGTCTGATCTGCAACTGATCTAAAAAATATAACGTTGAGTGGATAGTGACCCTACCTGACTCGCCATTTTCTGATTAATGTCGTTTGTACTCCTGTTCGCAAATAGCTTGGAGTATTGAAGTCCATATGCTTCTACGTGTTGGAAAGAGAATATTATTAAACATTATATGGTAAGAGAGATATCACAAATGTTTGTTTTCTTTTCAAAGCGACATTTTAATTGTACTACTACTGTACTACAACTACTATCCTTCCTCTGCTGCCGTTGGCGTTGAGGGGAGAAACAATCTGCGATTCTTTGCTCTTCTGTTGGCCTCTTCTGATGTTATTCCTCCTAGTGACTCTAGTATTCCCTTTATCCATCTTTTTCTCGGTCTTCCTCTTAATCTGGCGTTTTCGTAGCGTTTATTTAAAGGCTCTTTGAGTCATTGTTAATTCTGTTTGTCTTGTTATGTGGCAGAACCAATTTATCTGTTGTTTCTTTATGTATTCGATGGCTGGTTCAATTTCGAGTTTCTTCCTCAGGTCAGTGTTTCTTACTCTGTCCCTTAAGCTGTTTCCTGTCATTCTTCTGACACATTTCATTTCGGTGGTCGTTATCTTTCTTATTGTTCTAGAGTCCAGCGTCCAATTCTGGCACTGATAACTCAGAGTTGGTAGAAAAATTGATTTGTATATTGCCCTTTTTTGCTTCCGTAGTTATTGCTTTGTTTTTCAATAGTGTTGATACTTGGCCTATAACTTGGCATACTTTGTTACACCTTACATCTATCTCTGTCTCTTGGTTATTGTCTTGTGTTAACGCGCTACCCAGATATTTTAAATTGGCGATACTAAAAAAAAGGAAGAAAAAAAGTGGAATGGTGACAGCTTTACGTGGTAATGGACGAAACAAAAGTCGACGTTTCGGCCAAGTAGGCCTTCATCTGGACGAAGAACAGACACAAAAATTATACATAACGATATATTAACAAATCTAACTACATGGCGATAATATGCTAGATACTAAAGAGAGGACAAATAAAAAATGGTCACTTCCCTGTGTTCCCGAGCTGGGTCAGTCTCGAAATGGACTGAATTGATACGACAGGGCCGATTATAAATCTCTCTGACCAGGAAGTCAGGTGAGAAGACGGAAAGGAAGGGTTCTAAAAATATGGGGAGGTGGGTACAGGATATGTGTAAACTATGCACGTCTAACTCTGTGTATGCAACCCGAACCGATGTGTTCGTATGTAAGTATGTGTATATAACAATGCATGCGTATAAGCCTAAATCATCACATATATTGCCGCAAGGCCCACAAAAGAAAAACACAAAGGGGCCCAAATGTGCCAATACATGTGCAGACAAATATATCAAAATATACAGGTTAAGTAGCGCATGGAGGTATGAAATATGTAGTGGTTGTCCTATGAGTATGAGAGTGATATGTTCATACCTTGGGGGGGACAGCGAACCCAACTGGGCAATAAGGCGATTCTCAAGGGCGAACCTGCTGCGATTGCTGGAGTGACATGAGACAATGCCAGTAACTTGCATGTCGAGTTTACCACCTTGTCCAGGGGAGTTGAAATGGGCAGACACCGGGCTGCCAGTCTTTTGCTCAACACCACGAAGATGCTCACAAGATCTGTCACTCAAGCGTCGTCCACTTTCACCCACATACGTCATCTGGCAGTGCTTGCATATTATGGTGTAGATAATGGTGTCTGCCCCGGTGTCTGCCCATTCAGCAGCTTCGCATCTCTACGCATCTTGGTGCATCTTGATGCCTTTACCTCTATATTTAAAATTGTCTACTTGCTTCAAAGAAGTATTATCTATTATGATGTTTAGTTTTTCTTTCTTTCTCGCTATTGCCATTACTTCGGTTTTGCTTATGTTCATCTTCATGTTGTATTGTTCACAAGTGTTGTTTAGCCTGTTGATATGTTCTTGTAGGTCCTCAGTTGTTTCATGTATCAGAACTTGGTCGTCTGCAAAAAGTATTTCTTTTATTTCTTCCTCTCTTCTGTTGTTTTCTGGTACGTATATTTCGTTCTCTTTTTTGTTATCGCTTGTTATCATCCTTGTTGGTATACTTCCTTTTATTGGGCAAGCTAATTTGCATATATTGTCCATATATGTGATGAAAAGTAAAGGGGAAAGCACGCAGCCTTGTCTTACTCCGGAGTTAATGGTGAAATGTTTAGAGTAACCTGCTGAGGATCTTACTGTAGTGCAACTACTTTCATAGAGGCTCTTGCATATCTCTACTAGGTGGTGACTCACTCCGTACAAGGGCAATACGGACCATAGTTGTTCCCTGTCCACCCTATCGAACGCCTTTTCTTGGTCAATAAAAGCTGTATATAGTGTTTTATTATGCTCTATTGTTTTCTCTGCTAGTTGTTTTATGATAAATAGGGCATCTGTGCAACCTCTGTTCCTTCTGAAGCCCATCTGAACATTGCTTAGTTGTGGGTCTATAATTGGTCTCAATCTTTTTTCAACTATCTTGGCATATAACTTCCCTATGTGGCTTAATAGCGATATTCCTCTATATTGGTCGCAGTCTCTTCTGTTGCCCTTATTTTTCCATATTGGTAATATAATGGACTGTTTCCAATCGTCTGGGACTTGCTGTTGTATCCATGCAGCGTTGAATATTCTGTGTAGCCATTTACATCCTGCCTCTCCTGCTGCTGTTAGCATTTCTACTGGGATGTTATCGATTCCGGGGGCTTTGTTTCTTGGTGCTAGTCGTAATGTTTCTTCTATTTCTTCCATTAGTATATTTGGTTCTTTATCGCCAACTATTAGTTGCTTTTTGTGTGTTTTTGGACTAGCTGTTTCTACATTCAAAAGTTCTTCGAAATATTCTTACAATCGCGTTAAGATTTGTGTTTTGTTTGTTATTGCTTGGCCTCGTTTATCATTGATGATTTCAGTTGGGTCATAATTGTCTTTCTTTTGTCTTAGGGCTTTAATTGTTCTATAGAAATCTCTGGATGCTGATTTGTGATTGTTACTAATCATTTCTCTAAATTTTATCCATGCTTTATGTTTTTCTTCTTTGATTAATTTCTTCACTTCTCTTCTTTCTATTGTGTATATATCATAATCGCTTGGCTTTTTAGTTTTTAGCCAGATTTTGTATAGTTTTTTCTTTCTCTTTATGGCGTTCTTGACTATATCATTCCACCATGGAGTGCTCATCTTTCCCTCCTTCTTCCTTTGCTTCGTTCCGCATATTGCGGTTGCTATTTTCATCAATGATATTTTTGTATATGAGCCACTCGTTATCTACTGTTGTTATTTGTTGTGGTATTTGTTTAAGTTGGCTTTCTAGTTGTTTTTCTATTTCTTTCTTTTTGTCTTCTGTTTTAAGTTGGTTTAATTTTATTGTTCTTTCGGATTGTTTTCGTGTTTTCAATTGGTTCTTGTTGTCTTGTTTTGCTTTCTGGATGGTTATCAGCACATTTTATGGTCTGTATCATTTGTGATGTTAGCTACCGCTCTGCTGTCTCTGATTTTCCTCTGATTTTAATTGTAAACATAGTATTTTTGCAGTATTAACTGAAGAACATGTCCTGAGCTTAGTAAACCCCACGATCATTATCTCTGCTGCCTTTTCCTACATCTTGGGTCTGCCGGGGAGACTTGTATGACCGGAGAATAAAGGTAGCTTGTTCAATGCAGTCGCCGTGAGATGTTCGGATCTGAGTTATTATTTCACCCCAGATTAAACAAAAACACTTTTCACCCTGCTGTGATTCAAACCCCCGTACATTCTCATTAATTGATATTTTATAGAAGTGGTTTCTGTTTGTGACACTACACACACACACACACACACACGCGCACACACACACACACAATCACAGACACACACAATCACACACACACACGCACACACACACACACACACACACACACAGACACACAGTAAAATTGTAAATTGAAGTAAATATTGTTGTACGAATTATATTTTAATAGTTAATATTCACAGCACAAATTGTCAAAGACTGGCAAATTAGAGAGTCACTAGTTTCTAATATTCAATTTTTAATCGCAATCTGTTTTTTTTTTTTTTTAAATTTTAAGATACATCACCTTCTAATCATTTTGGATGTAAAATAAAAGAAACATGTTTATTGTATCTTCATGGAAAGACACACATGAGCAACTCAACTAACGTATCATGGACAAACAACTGTGATGTAAAAACATGATAATGGAAAACAACAGATGCAGTAATTTACAGTTTGAGGTAAACTTAGATTACACTGTTCAGATTACACACGGACGAGAAAGGTTGGAAATTAACAGTGATTGTAAAGATGTAGGGAAATAATGGAGTTGGGGATAGTGTAAGGAGAATTGGGAGAATCATCGCGTGTAATGTGAGAATTGAGAAGCATCGTGAGTTAAGGGATAAGCATGATATTGTTCCCACATAAGTGAGTAGAAATGAGGACATTCTCGTGGCTTAGAATCAATTGTGAGAGACACGACGAGTGAGTTATCTTAAGATGGTGAGATGATTTAATTGGATGGGATGGGAAATGACGTAGGTGATGTTTGATTGGTTGAAACAGGAGATACTTAAGCTGCTGGGCAGATAGGAAATAGTAAGAAATCCACAAGTACTAAATCGGCCACGCCGACAGGACGTAGGACCCTTTTAGCAGTAACCGAGCAAACGCACTGTCTTAGTTCCGAGTGGCTAGGATAGAATTTCCAAACAGAAGAGAAGAAGGAACATGTATGATAGAGAGGTCAGAGGACATAGTTGACCTTAATTATTAGACAAGTGAATCCTTCATTTTAGCAGTATCAGGTCGACTTGCCATATTATCTTTTTGTGTGTTGAACAACCATATGGTAAACATTACAATGTTCAGTTAACGTCGGCAGAGATTACGGATTCAATGTGTGAGTAGAGAGGCCTGAGATAGGTTACCAATAGTTCTGAGGTAACTGGTACCTCCTTAGCATTTACTTTGATACCCGAGGAAGATCTACGTAAATACTGGGCACTGTTTTTTTTTTACCGCAGTTTTCTTCAAAATTTGTTATCTAACTTGGATGTATGTGTTTAATTTGTATAGCTTATGGTGAAGATGTTTATTGTGAAACGTTGTGATTTGATTGTACTTATATTAGTTTAACTGCTCAATACATTTTTACGATTATGTTATTTGTTGAATACATCTGGAACCAATTAAAGTTGAAAAAAGTGAAGTGACGTCAGCTCTAAGAACGAACCAATAACTGATGGTTCTCTAATATGATGTCATGGGACGCACCAAGATGGACGCATGATCGCGTCCGAGCCATCGTTTGAGCAGTGTTGACTTTGAACATCACGCTGTTTGTTGTCACAGCGAGTTGGCGGATTTTTGGAGGTGTGGTCACGGTTTGATAGTAGATATTTGTGAACAGTTCGTTGACCACCGCTGTGGATCAAGTCTTTGTTCTGCTGGCTTCGTTCGAGGCTTTGGAAGTTAGTGACCTGATTTGTGCAGACGGTTGGTTTGGGACGAATTGTACGTTACAACGTCACTGCTATAATGACTCAGTTTGTGGCAAAACTACAGGGACATGCCCAAAAAATGACAGTTGTCAGCACGGGTATTTCGGACCGCAGTGTCAGTACTTGGGATCTCATTTGCAAATGCGCCCAGGGATCTGAACCAGCTTTCCTGTTTGATGACACGACACCACATGTGGTCCGGACGCGGATTCTGCATCGGTTGGGGCAACTCTCGATCAATCTTTGCCGTTCTCCTGGTTTGGGATTTGTGTGGGTGACTTGACGGATCCGGACAGTTTCACGGTGAAACTAAATCGTTCTGCCTCAAGTAACAATGAATCACGGTTTGTAGTTAGTTCGCACGAGATTGATGTCTTTTTCTCTGGGGCTGGTCTGATCAACAAGTTACGGATTGAAGGGGCGATAGTTGCAAATACTTGCTCCATCTACATTGGTTGGGGTCGGAATGTGGCTCTCAAACAGAACACAAATCAGACCGACACATTTAATGCTTGCTATACAGGAGACGGATGTGGACTAGAGACTGCAGTTAATAGCAAAACAAAGACCAATCTCTATGACAATGACTGCGCACACACACAATTGAGAAGTGGAACCAATTCTGTTTACTGGTATCTGAACTTTGCAACGTCCCGGAAGATTCACACCATTCGGATTTATCATCGAGCTAGCGCTTTGATTCGGGTAAAGAATGCTCCTCTAAAGGCTTTCTCTGACAGTATCGGTGTAGTGTTCCAGTATAATGATATATCATACCCAAACATTTATGTGAACACTATTGTAGTCACCACACAAGCAACAATGACACACATTAAGATTGAGTTCTCATCGACCATTTCGCAGGCCGACAGTGCACTGACGGTGAGTGAGGTGCAAACATTTACAGACACCTATTGTCTGGACGGGCATTCTTGGTCGTTTTGTGCAGTGTGTAGTGGGTGCTGCAAAGGATACAACGTCATCATCGGTGCGTGACGCGGCAACTGTTCACATGGGATCTGTGGACACGACTGCTCCGGGTCGTGTCTTAGTGTCTGTCCTTTATGTGAGGAAAAATCCGGAAAATGCCTACAATGTAAACGTCATGGCTACATCTGTAGTGACACTAGACCCGATGGTAATTTTGGACAACGGTGCGGACAGACGTGTTCTCATGGCTGTGACATCATGTGTGACCTGGACGGTACAGACTGTGCGTGCAAGGAGACGTGCTACGGATCAGACTGCACTCTCAAATGTCCGGACAACTGTTTCAACGACACCTGTGGACAGTCAACCAGGAACTGTACATGCAAGGGAACGTTCTACGGGTCAGACTGCACTTTCAAATCTCCGGACAACTGTTTGAACGAAACCTGTGAACAGTTAATCGGGGACTGCGCCTCGTATGTCGATGATTCCCACGTTAAGAAGAGTACTATAACAAACCCAAGCATATGGGTAACTTAATGTGTTTCTGTGCTGGACATGGTTCATTTCTTGGTGTTTTTCCGTGAAGCCATGGCTCATATCTTTTTGTGTTTCTGTGCTAGCCATGGCTCATATATTGATGTGTTTCTATGCTTGTTATGGCTCATATCTTAGCTTGTGTGTGTGTGTGCTGGCCATGGCTCATATCTTGGTGTGTGTCATATTAGTCATATCTCATATCTTGGTGTGTCCTTGTTAATCATGTCTCATATCTTTATGTGTGTATGTGTTTAGTCATATCTTAACGTGTATCTGTGTTAGTCATGTGTCATATCTTTATGTGTGCATGTTTGGGTTAGATATCTCATATCTTTGTGTGCATGTTTATGTTAGTCATGTCTCACGTCTTTGTGTGTGCATATCTGTGTATGTCACATCTCATATCCGTGTGTGTGCAAGTCTATGTTGATCATATCTCATATCTTTGTGTGCATATCTATGTTAGGCACGTGTCATATCTTTGTGTGTGCATGTTTATGTTAGTCATGTGTCATATATCTTGATGTGTGTCAGTGTTAGTCATGCCTCGTACCGCTGAAGGGCAACTCTGTGTTAGTCACATCTCATATCTTTGTGTGTGCATGTCTGTGTTAGTCACCTCTAGTGACTCGGGCAGATGGTGCTCGTAAACCTGGGAGGGCCGACCATCTAAGGGCAGAATCCCCCTACAGAAAAGACCATCTGCTGCCTTGCAGGAAGATTGGGGACAATCAAAGGCTAAGGAATGCAAACCTGAATAAAATGCTGGCTGAAATCGGATGCACTGGGCCACTGGCGCAGAACACAGTGCAACGTTTTAACGGGTGTTCAATCAGAGTGGATCTAGCAGACTCTAATTGTGATGTTCTGCCTGTAGGGGTGATTAACACACTTAACCTGACCGCTGACTTCATGTGAGTGTCTGGAATCATACTCTGATTGAGTTTGATCGCACAGATATATATATATATATATATATATATATATATATATATATATATATATATATATATATATATATATATCTACCATTTTGTTCCTTACATTTACTTCATAACAGGCTACTATTAGTCCGATCCATCATCATCATTCCCAAACATTATCAATTGATTACTTTTGTAACAATGGCTTCATGTTACAGCAGTTTACATTGATACCAAAGTGGCATTTTAGTTCAAATCCTGAAAATTAATTTTGCAGCGTTTGTTTATGAAAATGTCCAGAAGCTAGTATATTCCACTCACTCTTAAATGTGTATTTTATGAAACTGCTTTAATTTATGACTCCGCTCCTCACAAAATGTTACATTTCCAGCAAAAGTAGATATTTATGTTTAAGAGATATTTTAATAGTTAATGCTCGTAACATAAAGATCACATATCGGCAATCATAAGACAATACACACACACACACTTATATATATATATATATATATATATATATATATATCATCGTCATTATCGTCAAGTACAAAGCCTGCTGGCGTAGGTGATCTCCACAACTTTCGATCTCGACATTTACCATTTCTGTTATAGAACTTCTGCCAAGACATTCTCTTAAGATGTCTGGTATCTTTTCTCTTTGCTTCCCTCTATCTCTTCGTCTCTCAATTTTCCCAGTTGTTACAATATGTTCCAGTTGTTCCCTACTCATTAGATGGCCAAGAAAATAGGATCGTTTCTAAATAATATTGAAATTAGCTGTACTTTTTTTGTGGTCAACTTTCAGAACGTATGCGTTACTCTTCTTAGCCATCCGTGGTACACCCAACTTTCTTCTTTAAAACATTATTTCTATGTCCAGCAATGAATATATTGTCTGTTGTCATATTGTCCATGATTCACATCCATATGTTAAGACTGTCTCTACATAAGAGTTTAGAAATCTTTTTTGTTTCTAAAAGCTGCTTTACCTGAGCTATCCTTATATATGTGCTAACATATATATTTAAATATATATTTATATATATACAGTAAAGTCTCGATTATGCGGTACTCAATAATCCGGAATTCTCAATTTAACGGACTTTTTTTTTTTAATTATTATAGGGAGAAAGCTTGAATCATGTTTTGTTCAGTTAAATTAAATGCATTTATCCGGAAATCGAAAACGCTACAACACGGTTTGTGCGCTGCGCTTACTTCTACAGGCTCTATCATTACACAATATTGCGTTTACAATAGTGTATTTACAGTAATATACTTCAAATAGGAGCGAACATATTTTATTCAATCCAGACATTGTGTCTCCAAATATTCCAAGTAAAAGCGACAGACAGTCTATATCTTCACTTTTTCCCCCGACTAAATGTTTTTGTCGGGAAATCTTAGTCGTGCCAAAAACACTTATCTACATGATTTTACAAATTTGCTTAATTTTCTCATAGCCTGCTTTAGATCTAAAGTTGGTCATGAATTTGTCAAAAATATGGCGTTTGACAGTCTGACCGAACATTAGAAGCAGACGTATTGTTTGTGAAAATTGAAGAGCCCATAACTTTGATGATTATAAATCAAAGGTTGAGCAGCCGGCGTGCAGTGACATAGAGATGGTGAGAAGAAAGGGGGAGGGGTTCAAAAATTACCGACTGGAAATTCAAAAAGAGTAAGATACAGAGTTTGACGTTAGTTTGTCTCAGACATTTGTGCAAGCTGAAATTCGTTCCATCAGTATAAATTATACATGATATGCTATAAACGCATGTGTGCATACTTTTTAACGGAATACATTTTTGTGTTAAATAATGGCCTCTGCGAGTGCAAACCACACCTCAATTTCCCGCAAAGGTAAACGCAAGCGAACTGTATTGACACTGAACCAGAAGATTGAAATCGCTAGTAGACTTGAAAAAGGCGTTAATCGCAACGTTTTGATGACTGAATTTGGCATAGCCTCTTCAACATTATATGACATACGAAATCAAAAAGATGAGTTGTTTAAGTTTGCGTCGGAGTCTGAAAGCAGCAACAATATACACCAGAGACGAAGTATGAAACGGCCAAAATTTGAAAAACTCGACGACGTCCTTTATGTGTGGTTTTTAGAAAGAAGTAGAAAAGGAATGCCAATATCAGGACCCATGTTGATAGAGAAAGCTAGTGAATGTCACACGAATTTAAATATTTCTGAGCATTGCAATTTTTCAATCATGTTTTTTCATAAATTTTGAGTTTGGTTTTCTTACTCTCGATTATCCAGAAAAATTCAATTATCCAGAATGGGTTCTTCCCCGAGCATTCCGGATAATCGAGACTTTACTGTATATATTCTTTAGCATGATACAGAAATTGATAATTGATGTTGACTGTACTCACCATAAATATGGTGTGGCATATGCCCGGATATTGGAAAATACCTGACTCCAAATGCCTGCTCTAGCTTTCTCCTAAAGAAAGCATGCACCTGCTGATAAAGCGGCAATATCTGATCATACAAACTGTTAACGTCATCTATAAATGTGGCCGACTCATAAGCTGACCGCCATTGTTCTCCAAGGTCATTATATTCTAGGGAAAATAGCACATCGTTAGATGTCAAAATAAGATAGAAAGTAAACTGGAGAATCTAAAAATGAGAAAGGGTTAAAATGAGAAAGACAGTAAAAATGAGAAAGATAGTAAAATGAAAAAGACAGTTAAAATGATAAAAAATAGTTAAATAAGAAAGAACGTAACAATGATGAATGCAATCACAGAACTACAATTCACAATGAGGAAGCGGAAACATTTGGCCGAGCTAGTTCACCGAGTGAAACATTATCATCATCATCAGGTGCCGTCTGGACATCATAATTTGGTTAGTATGGATTGTCATTCGCTTTATGACTTGCCTTAATGTTACGTGTTGCCTCTGGTTCTGCTGGCCATTTTTGGAAATGCACGTTCTTTGTAATCTTTCCTTGTCTCTACTTTGCTTATCTTGTACTTTCCATTCAAAGACTTTCTGTAAGGTAATGTGTTTCTTTAATTTTTGAGTTATTAACGGGTCATCATCATTGCATTCTGAACATGTCCATAGGTGCTCAGATCCTTCCTTCAGCAAGTCCCGCAGTGTCCAGCGACTGACGACTCCAGTTCTGTGTTGTTTGATAAGTCTTCTTATACGCCCATTAAGTTTCTGGTTTCTGGCTGTGCCAATCGTTTTCATCTGAAGGAGTTATGTAAACTCACAATTGTCCTGTGCCCTCTCGCTTCTCGGAGGACATTAATGAGGTCTGCCTGATTCATTGTTTGGCCGTCTTCAACGACAGCCCAGCTAGCCAGCCTGTCCACTATTTCATTTACCCGTTCTTCTTTATGTCCTGGGACGTAGACAGAGTTGAAATTCCGTATTGTTGACATATGCAATGACAATCCATTGCCTGCGTGCAGAGCCCGCCTCCACTTTTCTTAATCGTTTTAATGCTCTACACTCATTGATTGTGCGCTATCTATATTAACTCCGCTGTGGAAAACAAAGAGATGAGAATTCTTACAGTATCTCACTTTAGAGACACTTGGGGAAATATAAGCCAAGTCTTTAAAACGAGATTAAGATCGGCTATAATGAAACAATAGTTGGAAGAAGAACAAGTGGTCTTTAGAAGAAATAAAAACTACACACATACAATCTTTACACCTACACAAGTTAAAAGTAAAATATGATAGGATGTGATAGGGAATGATGGGATATGATTGGGTATAGTGATTTCATACAAATAATTCAGCGAACAATTTATTATATTGTGCTAAATTCTATATAGCGATTATAAAAGAACAATTCAAGGAACATCAGAAAAAATTACTATAACGTGCGCAGTAAAACAGGGATGTGACCTATCACCATTATCGTTCATTATCTAATTCTTGACCGTTTGCAAACATGACAAAATAAATATGATGCCCAGGCTTTGATCGCAGAAATCCCTAAGTAACTGCAACAACTTCTCATGTCAATGAATATAGAGTACAAAATAGAGAATATGAGAATCAACATTTAAAAATAAAAATTTTATAAATGAGGAGACAGACACAAAACATCTATGTTTCATCCAAGGATACACGAGACAGGAACAAAGCGTCAATATTTCATCCGAGAACACACGAAACGGAAACAACGCATCTATATTTCAACCGAGAACACACGAAGAAGAAACAAAGCGAATATATTTCAACCGAGAATACACGAGACAGGAAACAAGCGTCTATATTTCAACCGCGAACACACGAAGTAGAAACAAAGCGAATATATTTCAACCGAGAATACACGAGACAGAATCCAAGCGTCTATATTTCAACCGAAAACACACGAGACAGAAAACAAGTGTTTATATTTCAACCGAGAACACACGAGGAAGAAACAAAGCGTCTATATTTCAACCGAGAAGACACAAAAAAGAAACAAAGCGTCTATATTTCAACCGAGAACACACGAGACAGAAAACAAGTGTCTATATTTCAACCAAGAACACACGAGGAAGAAACAAAGCGTCTATATTTCAACCGAGAACACACGAGACAGAAAACAAGTGTCTATATTTCAACCGAGAACACACGAAGAAGAAACAAAGCGTCTATATTTCAACCGAGAACACACGAAGAAGAAACAAAGCGCCTATATTTCAACCGAGAACACACGAGGAAGAAACAAAGCGTCTATAATTCAATCGAGAACACACATATATAAATTGTATCAAAACTTACCTTGAAAGACAAAATGAACGTTCGATGTGGTAAGGCAAAATGCAGTATTGGAGAAAAGCGTATTAATCATCACTCTTTGGTGTGTGTACCAGTGTACAATGAGTGAGGACATAATGTTAGTCGTCACAGAAACGGGATGTTCGAGAGACGCTGTGTTCAGCGAAGACAAAATAAAAAGCGAAGTTATAAGAGAAAGAATTGACATTAGAACAAAAATGAATGAAATATAATGACAAACATAAAGTACTTTGCTCATCTGAAAAGAACGCCTCGGGTGTCATACAAGGGGTACATAAAAAAAAAGATAAGCAGGGCACAAACTACGAGGCAGACTAACAACGTTAGAATGATAACAACATATAAGCTCGACATCATCAACGGTCGATAACTGAGGCTGTTAGAAGAACAAGAACCATAACTGTGCACATACTTCGAAACACGTAGTGTTTTAAAGAGGATTACAAGAAGATTATCTCTCTCGAAATGCCACATTTCATTTACTATATTCAAAGTGTGATAAATATTTCTTTCTTCATTGTATCTGTTTTTAAACTTTCTTATTTAATTTTTTCTATGTCCACTAGATTCTTTCCACATATGGTAATTATCATGAGGATAAATATATATACATCAGAGTCAGTTTTTCGATTTTCTTCTTTGTTTGCAATTGTTTATTACATTTAAGTTCTCCCCAATTGCTACACTGTAGAGAGAAAGAGAGTAGGCAGTTACCGACAGAAAGAAGGAAGGTTGTTCAGTATACACAGATGAAATGAGCAAATTACGCAAGCAGGCGTACTCGAATTATCACAGTCTGAAAGGGAGAGGAAAGAGAGTTCATTGGGGTTATATATAAAAACCAATTCTGACCAATGATAGCGAATCATGGACAGTAGACAAATAAATAAAAAGACGATTAGAGGCCACAGAGATGGGATTTCTCAGAAGAATATTCAAAAGTTCCCCGGACATCTAAAAAGACCAATGAGGAAATTCTCAAAGAGGTACAGAGGTACAGATACAGAGGTTACAGAGATGATTTACAGTGGAGAAGACTGGTACAGAGATTATGAGATGATTTATAGTGGAGAAGACTGGTACAGAGATTACTGAGATGATTTATAGTGGAGAAGACTGGTACAGAGATTACTGAGATGATTAATAGTGGAGAAGATTGGTACATAGATTACTGAGATGATTTATAGTGGAGAAGACTGGTACAGAGGTTACTGAGATGATTTATAGTGGAGAAGACTGGTACAGAGGTTACTGAGATGATTTATAGTGGAGAAGACTGGTACAGATATTACTGAGATGATTTATAGTGGAGAAGACTGATACAGAGGTTACTGAGATGATTTATAGTGGAGAAGACTGGTACAGAGGTTACTGAGATGATTTATAGTGGAGACGACTGGTACAGAGGTTACTGAGATAATTTATAGTGGAGAAGACTGGTACATAGGTTACTGAGATGATTTACAGTGGAGAAGACTGGTACAGAGGTTACTGAGATGATTTATAGTGGAGAAGACTGGTACAGAGGTTACTGAGATGATTTACAGTGGAGAAGACTGGTACTGAGGTTACTGAGATGATTTATAGTGGAAAAGACTGGTACATAGGTTACTGAGATGATTTACAGTGGAGAAGACTGGTACAGAGATCACTGATATGATTTATAGTGGAGAAGACTGGTACAGAGATTACTGAGATGATTTACAGTAGAGAAGACTGGTACAGAGATTACTGAGATGATTTATAGTGGAGAAGACTGAAACAGAGGTTAGTGAGATGATTTATAGTGGAGAAGACTGGTACAGAGGTTACTGAGATGATTTACAGCGGAGAAGACTGGTACAGAGATTAGTGAGATGATTTGCAGTGGAGAAGACTGGTACAGAGATTAGTCCAATGATTTACATTGGAGAAGACTGGTACAGAAATTAGTGAGATGATTTACAGTGGAGAAGACTGGTATAGAGATTAGTGAGATGATTTACAGTGGAGAAGACTGGTACAGAGATTAGTGAGATGATTTACAGTGGAGAAGACTGGTACAGAGGTTACTGAGATGATTTACAGTGAGAAGACTGGTACAGAGATTAGTGAGATGATTTACAGTGGAGACAACTGGTACATAGATTAGTGAGATGATTTACAATGAGAAGACTGGTACAGAGATTAGTGGGAGGATTTACAGTGGAGAAGACTGGTACAGAGATTAGTGAGATGATTTACAGCGGAGAAGACTGGTACAGAGATTAGTGAGATGATTTGCAGTGGAGAAGACTGGTACAGAGATTAGTGAGATGATTTACATTGGAGAAGACTGGTACAGAAATTAGTGAGATGATTTGCAGTGGAGAAGACTGGTACAGAAATTAGTGAGATGATTTGCAGTGGAGAAGACTGGTACAGAAATTAGTGAGATGATTTACAGTGGAGAAGACTGGTACAGAGATTAGTGAGATGATTTACAGTGGAGAAGACTGGTACAGAGGTTACTGAGATGATTTACAGTGAAGAAGACTGGTACAGAGGTTACTGAGATGATTTACAGTGGAGAAGACTGGTACAGAGGTTACTGAGATGATTTACAGTGAAGAAGACTGGTACAGAGATTACTGAGATGATTTATAGTGGAGAAGACTGGTACAGAGATTACTGAGATGATTTATAGTGGAGAAGACTGGTACAGAGATTACTGAGATGATTTATAGTGGAGAAGACTGGTACAGAGATTACTGAGATGATTTATAGTGGAGAAGACTGGTACAGAGATTACTGAGATGATTTACAATGTAGAAGACTGATACAGAGGTTACTGAGATGATTTACAATGGAGAAAAATGGTACAGAGGTTACTGAGATGATTTACAATGGAGAAGACTGATACAGAGTTTACTGAGATGATTTACAATGGAGAAGACTGGTACAGAGGCTACTGAGATGATTTACAATGGAGAAGACTGATACAGAGGTTACTGAGATGATTTACTAAAGAAGACTGATACAGAGGTTACTGAGATGATTTACTAGAGAAGACTAGTACATGAATTACTGAGATGATTTACTAGAGAAGACTGGTGCAGAAATTACTGAGATGATTTACACTAGAGAAGTCTGGTGCATAAATTACTGAGATGATTTACGCTAGAGAAAACTGGTGCATAAATTACTGAGATGATTTACACTAGAAAAGACTGGTGCAGAAATTACTGAGATGATGTACAGTAGAAAAGACTGGTGCAGAAATTACTGAGATGATTTACACTAGAGAAGACTGGTACAGATATTACTGAGATGATTTACAGTGGAGAAGACTGGTACATACAACGAGGAACATTAAGTATTGGATACCTCGTGCTGATGAACTATACCAAGAAGAGTATACCAGTCTCATCATCATTGTTATGTGCTGTGCCGGTTGGCGTAGTCAATCACGTTCTTCCATAACTTTCTGTCCTCAGTGCATCGTATCAATTTTGTTGTTTGCTGTTTACCATGCCATGACACCACAATATCTAGTACCTTCTCTCATTGTCGCCATTATTATATCAACTTTTCTCTTCATGATGTGGTAAAAAAATGTACACTGTTTCCTTCATATATTTTATTTTCAGTTATAAACTATTGTGTTGGTCTTTTTGAGCATTTCCTCGTTGGTCTTTTTTTAGCTGTCCTGTGACTTCCTAGTGTTCTTCTGCAAAATTCCATCTCTGTGACATCTAATCATCTTTGCATTTGTTTGTCTACTGTCAATGATCTTTCATTTTGGAAAGAAATGGCTCTATATAACACAGATGAACACTCTTTGTCATTTGTGTTAACATAGACTCACTAATATTTGTACCAGTCTTCTCATTGTAAATCATCTCACTAATCTCTGTACCAGTCTTCTCCACTGTAAATCATCTCAGTAACCTCTGTACCAGTCATCTCCACTGTAAATCCTCTCACTAATCTCTGTACCAGTCTTCTCATTGTAAATCATCTCAGTAACCTCTGTACCAGTCTTCTCCACTGTAAATCATCTCAGTAACCTCTGTACCAGTCATCTCCACTGTAAATCCTCTCACTAATCTCTGTACCAGTCTTCTCATTGTAAATCATCTCACTAATCTCTGTACCAGTCTTCTCCACTGTAAATCATCTCACTAACCTCTGTACCAGTCATCTCCACTGTAAATCCTCCCACTAATCTCTGTACCAGTCTTCTCCACTGTAAATCATCTCAGTAACCTCTGTACCAGTCTTCTCCACTGTAAATCATCTCACTAATCTCTGTACCAGTCTTCTCCACTGTAAATCATCTCACTAATCTCTTTTAGTCTTCTCCACTGTAAATCATCTCACTAATTTCTGTACCAGTCTTCTCCAATGTAAATCATCTCAATAATCTCTGTACCAGTCTTCTCCACTGCAAATCATCTCAGTAACCTCTGTACCAGTCTTCTCCACTGTAAATCATCTCAGTAACCTCTGTACCAGTCTTCTCCACTATAAATCATCTCACTAACCTCTGTTTCAGTCTTCTCCACTATAAATCATATCAGTAATCTCTGTACCAGTCTTCTCCACTATAAATCATCTCAGTAATCTCTGTACCAGTCTTCTCCACTGTAAATCATCTCAGTAACCTATGTACCAGTCTTCTCCACTATAAATAATATCAGTGATCTCTGTACCAGTCTTCTCCACTGTAAATCATCTCAGTAACCTCTGTACCAGTCTTCTCCACTGTAAATCATCTCAGTAACCTATGTACCAGTCTTCTCCACTATAAATTATCTCAGTAACCTCTGTACCAGTCTTCTCCACTATAAATCATCTCAGTAACCTCTGTACCAGTCTTCTCCACTATAAATCATCTCACTAACCTCTGTATCAGTCTTCCACTATAAATCATCTCAGTAATATCTGTACCAGTCTTCTCCACTATAAATCATCTCAGTAACCTCTGTACCAGTCTTCTCCACTATAAATCATCTCAGTAACCTCTGTACCAGTCTTCTCCACTATAAATCATCTCAGTAAACTCTGTACCAGTCTTCTCCACTATAAATCATCTCAATAACCTCTGTACCAGTCTTCTCCACTATAAATCATCTCAGTAATCTCTGTACCAATCTTCTCCACTATTAGTCATCTCAGTAACCTCTGTACCAGTCTTTTCCACTATAAATCATCTCAGTAACCTCTGTACCAGTCTTCTCCACTATAAATCATCTCGTAACCTCTGTACCAGTCTTCTCCACTGTAAATCATCTCAGTAACCTCTGTATCTGTACCTCTGTACCTCTTTGAGAATTTCCTCATTGGTCTTTTTAGATGTCCAGGGAACTTTTGAATATTCTTCTGAGAAATCCCATCTCTGTGTCCTCTAATCGTCTTTTTATTTATTTGTCTACTGTCCATGATTCGCTATCATTGGTCAAAATTGGTTTTTACATATAACCCCAATGAACTCTCTTTCCTCTCCCTTTCAGACTGTGATAATTCGAGTACGCCTGCTTGCGTAATTTGCTCATTTCATCTGTGTATACTGAACAACCTTCCTTCTTTCTGTCGGTAACTGCCTACTCTCTTTCTCTCTACAGTGTAGCAATTGGGGAAAACTTAAATGTAATAAACAATTGCAAACAAAGAAGAAAATCGAAAAACTGACTCTGATGTATATATATTTATCCTCATGATAATTACCATATGTGGAAAGAATCTAGTGGACATAGAAGAAATTAAATAAGAAAGTTTAAAAACAGATACAATGAAGAAAGAAATATTTATCACACTTTGAATATAGTAAATGAAATGTGGCATTTCGAGAGAGATAATCTTCTTGTAATCCTCTTTAAAACACTACGTGTTTCGAAGTATGTGCACAGTTATGGTTCTTGTTCTTCTAACAGCCTCAGTTATCGACCGTTGATGATGTCGAGCTTATATGTTGTTATCATTCTAACGTTGTTTGTCTGCCTCGTAGTTTGTGCCCTGCTTATCTTTTTTTTTTTTATGTACCCCTTGTATGACACCCGAGGCGTTCTCTTCAGATGAGCAAAGTACTTTATGTTTGTCATTATATTTCATTCATTTTTGTTCTAATGTCAATTCTTTCTCTTATAACTTCGCTTTTTATTTTGTCTTCGCTGAACACAGCGTCTCTCGAACATCCCGTTTCTGTGACGACTAACATTATGTCCTCACTCATTGTACACTGGTACACACACCAAAGAGTGATGATTAATACGCTTTTCTCCAATACTGCATTTTGCCTTACCACATCGAACGTTCATTTTGTCTTTCAAGGTATGTTTTGATACAATTTATATATGTGTGTTCTGGATTGAAATATAGACGCTTTGTTTCTTCCTCGTGTGTTCTTGGTTGAAATATAGACACTTGTTTTCTGTCTCGTGTGTTCTCGGTTGAAATATAGACGCTTTGTTTCTTCCTCGTGTGTTCTTGGTTGAAATATAGACGCTTTGTTTCTTCTTCGTGTGTTCTCGTTTGAAATATAGACGCTTTGTTTCTTCTTCGTGTGTTCTCGGTTGAAATATAGACGCTTGGTTCCTGTCTCGTGTATTCTCGGTTGAAATATAGACGCTTTGTTTCTTTTTCGTGTGTTCTCGGTTGAAATATAGATGCGTTGTTTCCGTTTCGTGTGTTCTCGGTTGAAATATTGACGCTTTGTTCCTGTCTCGTGTATCCTTGGATGAAACATAGATGTTTTGTGTCTGTCTCCTCATTTATAAAATTTTTATTTTTAAATGTTGATTCTCATATTGTCTATTTTGTACTCTATATTCATTGACATGAGAAGTTGTTGCAGTTACTTAGGGATTTCTGCGATCAAAGCCTGGGCATCATATTTATTTTGTAATGTTTGCAAACGGTCAAGAATTATATAATGAACGATAATGGTGATAGGTCACATCCCTGTTTTACTGCGCACGTTATAGTAATTTTTTCTGATGTTCCTTGAATTGTTCTTTTACAATCGCTATATAGAATTTAGCACAATATAATAAATTGTTCGCTGAATTATTTGTATGAAATCACTATACCCAATCATATCCCATCATTCCCTATCACATCCTATCATATTTTACTTTTAACTTGTGTAGGTGTAAAGATTGTATGTGTGTAGTTTTTATTTCTTCTAAAGACCACTTGTTCTTCTTCCAAATATTGTTTTATTATAGTCGATCTTAATCTCGTTTTAAAGACTTGGCGTATATTTGCCCAAGTGTCTCTAAAGTGAGATACTGTAAGAATTCTCATCTCTTTGTTTTCCACAGAGGAGTTAATATAGATAGCGCACAATCAATGAGTGTAGAGCATTAAATCGATTTGTTATTTATTAATTATCACCTATTTTTCCTCATTCTACGACTTGTAATTTATTACTTATCACCAATCTTTCCTCAGTCTACGACTTGTTATTTATTAATTATCACCTATCTTTCCTCATTCTACGACTTGTTATTTATTACTTATCACCAATCTTTCCTCAGGCAACGACTTGTTATTTATTAATTATCACCTATCTGTCCTCAGTCTACGACTTGTTATTTATTAATTATCACCTATTTTTCCTCATTCTACGACTTGTTATTTATTAATTATCACCTATCTTTCCTCATTCTACGACTTGTTATTTATTAATTATCACCTATCTTTCCTCAGTCTACGACTTGTTACTTATTAATTATCACCTATCTTTCCTCATTCTACGCCTTGTTATTTATTAATTATCACATATCTTTCCTCATTCTACGACTTGTTATTTGTTAATTATCACCAAAGTTTCCTCAGTCTACGACTTGTTATTTATTACTTACCACCATTCTTTCCTCAGTCTACGACTTGTTAATTATTAATTATCACCAATGTTTCCTCAGTCTAGGACTTGTTATTTATTAATTATCACCAATGTTTCCTCAGTCTAGGACTTGTTATTCATTAATTATCACCAATGTTTCCTCAGTCTAGGACTTGTTATTTATTACTTACCACCAATCTTTCCTTAGTCTACGACTTGTTATTTATTAATTATCACTAATGTTTCCTCAGTCTACGACTTGTTATTTATTAATTATCACTAATGTTTCCTCAGTCTAGGACTTGTTATTTATTTCTTACCACCAATCTTGCCGTAGTCTACGACTTGTTATTTATTAATTATCACCAATGTTTCCTCAGTCTACGACTTGTTATTTATTAATTATCACTAATGTTTCCTCAGTCTAGGACTTGTTATTTATTAATTATCACCAATGTTTCTTCAGTCTAGGACTTGTTAATTATTAATTATCACCAATGTTTCCTCAGTCTACGACTTGTTATTTATTAATTATCACTAATGTTTCCTCAGTCTAGGACTTGTTATTTATTAATTATCACCAATGTTTCCTCAGTCTACGACTTGTTATTTATTAATTATCACCAATGTTTCCTCAGTCTAGGACTTAGCGTTTATTAATTAATTATCACCAATATGACTTCAATCGGCTCCCTCAATGAGATAGAGCTGCTTGCACAGAACAGAGACAAATGGCGAGATTTGATAAAATATCTTTAAAAGAATTGAAAACTACTAGAACAAAAATTTCGATGAAGGAGTATCTTGGTCTACGCCCTACGGGCCGGCTACGGCTCGAAATGCCAATAGATAAATAGAATATGACTTCAATCTAGGACTTGCCATTTATTAATAACCTATACACCTGCATTAGATGGCGACTTCTCTGCTCTCCAAGTCTGCTTGTGTATCTCCGTGTCTTCACCTTTGTGTGTCATTGCCTCTGGGCTTAGTAGTTTTCTTCTTATACCGCTCCATTTACACCCAATGACTGTCCTAACGCCTACTCGTTGTCCCTATGCTCACGTCCTACTGCTTTCTCGTGGACAAGCATTCTGTTTGCACATACGTCAGTTCATCCATGAGTCAGCCCATCTTCGCGTCAATTCGCCCCCGTAACAAAACCGCAGCCTTTTCAGTAACGGGATATTTTAAACAACCGCAGTTACATTTCTCCTTCTTCTTCTACCGTTCACCATCCCTGTGGAGCATTGTAAAAAAATAAAAAGTAAAGTACCCCCGCCACGCCAAGTGGCGTATATGGAATATGGTGTTAGTGACCATAAATTTTACAGAACTTCTGCACATAAATTTTATGGTAATGTGGTCGGCACTAATGTTAACATAAATGTGTTGCATTTAATATTTTTCATTCTCTGAAGTGCTACTTTCTTCTTCTCTTCTACCTTTTTTAGCTCCCAATGGAGCATAGGTCTTCAACAAACACTTTCCAAGTCGTTCTATTTTTGCCATTCTTTTAAGATCATTCCATGTCTTCCCCCTCATCTTCATCTCTGCTTCTATCTGTCTTCTCCAAGAATTCCTTGGTCTTCTGTCTTTTCCCCTGGGAATTCCCAAAAATGGCCTGTTGTGTAATACTCTCAGTTGGCTTCTGTAGTGTGTGTCCTATCCAGCACCATCGTCTTCGCTGTATCTCTTTATCCACTGGTATTTGATTGGTACATTTCCTTAATTCTATGTTAGTGATTTTCTCCTGCCATTTCCATCCTTTTATCCTGCGTAAGCATCCATTAATGAAAGTCTGTATGAAAGTGCTACTTTGGCCTGTGCTATTTTGCTTTTTATTTCTGTGGTGCATGTTCTGTTTTTATGCTATTATTATGCCAAAATATTGGACGCTATGCACTCTTTTCAGATTGCTTCTCTTTATTTTTATGTTGCACGATGGTGATGATTTTTTCTTCGAAATGATTAATTAATTATGTATTCTTACTACTCAGGCTCCGACTTTTTTTGCTACTTTCTTTCTCTATTATGTGTATCATTTCGTGTAGTTCATTGTCGGTCTGGTATTAAGACTGTGTCATCCGCATATCGTAGATGTAAAATTGTTAGAATATAATAAATCGAGTAGAACATAATATAATATAATGTTAGAGAAGAGTAAAAAATATCGGAAAAAGTCTGAAATAGTCCATTCTGACCTGTATGACTGATAGCTTCTTTGGTTAGTTGGACATATCTGATGTACCGGTCCCTCACGCCTTTTCCAGTTTGATAAAGTCGGTTCATCCATGCGTTCAAAATTCTGTCATAATGAAAGCTTTCTAGAAAGGTTGTGGTCATAGGAAATAAAGAAAATACTATCAGAACTTGGAATCAGATTTCAAACACCGGTTAGGTTAATCGTCACAATGAAGTTTGCTCTGGATCTGAATGATGTCAGATGTGATACAAATTTTAAAAGACACTGACAAACATTACTTTGAGCTGATTGATCTGTTAAGCAACAAAAATAGTCCTTTTTCGTTATGTCCCAAAAAAAAAACATCTTATTGAATGCTGTAATTGCATTTTCTTTTTTAAAATCGATGTGTGCTGATGAATTTTGTGGGTCAGACGTGGGGCTCTCTATATAAAATAAAGTGTAGGTAACATTGTTGTTACCCTAAAAAAATACTACAAGGCGTATACGCCACTGACTACTTTGCGGTTCGGGGGCCTCGGTAGCCTAGTTGGGAAAACCACCTGACTGGACTACAACGTTCGGACAACCCGTGTTCGATTCCCGCTGGAAGCAGTGTGAGTTGTACTCGTGGTTGGAAAAAAAAAAACACCCCCACGGTCGACCCTGTCGTTGGCAGAAATGGGTACCAGTGTATTACCCTGGGAAGGTGAGGAATGTCGCCTCGCATCGTGATTTCGATGTTTGAAGCGACACTATCCAGAAATCTCCGAACATTTCTGGATAGACGGCCGAGTACATATGGGTGGAAACTTGCGTGCTAAGATGCCAGTTAATGTCTCGTACTTTACTTTTACCTTACTTTGCCGGAGTATTATAGGGTAGAAAGAGTAGATGCCACCAGTTGAGGTATGATTTTTTTTATTACACAGAGGTAAATGTAAATCACTATTTTTTACTCCAGCTCTTACATTTTCACTATTTATTACACCTTGCAAAATCATCATAATTATTATGTGCCATACCGTATGAAGAAGGTGATCATGTCCTTCAACAATCTTTTATGTATAGCGAATCGTATCAGTTCTGTTGTTGACTGTTTTCCAGTTGACAGTTGTAACCAAGTATTCCAACTTTCCTCTTCTCTTAATGTGCCCTAAAAATGTTGATTGTTTCTTTGTGATATTTTGTATGAGTTCGCTTTTTGTCTTGGCCTCTTTGAGAGTTTCCTCATTGGTCTTTTTAGCTGTCCAGGGAACTCTCAATATTCTTCTGAGAAATTCCATCTCTGTGGCCTCTAATCGTCTTTTCATTTGTTTGTCTTTTGTCTATGATTCGTTCCATAGTTTAGAATTGGTTCTATACAGCACCGATTAACTCTCGTTCTCACTTCTATTGACATTGAAGAGGGAAAATACTGGATTGCTTGGTGTCATGGCATCTAAAACGGACAACGGCAGAACTGATACGATGCTCTGTAGATAGAAGATTGTGGCAGGACATGATCGCCTACGCCAATCGGTATGGAACATGATGATTGACATAGACTTGTAGAATAATATATTTTTCATTTTCGGCAATGCTATTTTGGTCTCAGCAATTCTGTTTTTATTTCTGTTGTGCATCTTCAATCTGATGTTATTGTGACCAAGTATTTGACGCGTTGCACTTGTTTCAGATGTGTCCTGTTTATTTTTATGCTGCATGATATGCAAAAATACATGAATTAAAAGTTTATCTTTCTTCATCTGGTTAAAATATATTAAGAAAATGTAGATTAAAATATATTCCATTTTTTTTTTATATATGGATGTTTGTGTGGCACCATAGATGCAAATGATTGAGATCTGGTTGTCACTGTCAACTATTTTAGTTTAAAAATAACAGAAATTGAGACACTTTCATGTCTATGAAGGATCGCCTGGTAACGAAGAAAAACTAGTGAGAAAAAGCAAGTAAAATAAATAAATACTGGAGGCTGGTAATTAAACCAGGTCGCAGAGAAAAAAATTTGACATAAAACCCTGCTAAATAACAGACAAGCAATGACGGCAATCGTGGCGACCGTTTCTTTCAGCCATTTTTCAGATCGGTGCTACTGTAAAGCTTCAGTGTTTAGATTTCTGTGTTTATATTAGAATAGTTTGTTTTTTACCTGATGAAGGCTGTTGCCGAAACGCTGTAATTTGTCTCGTGTTTTTGTTAGTTTATCTGCTTTATACTATTTTGTGTTTATTTAACATTGTTGAAATTATATCTAATTATAACACTCTATCTTGTGCGCAGTGAAAGTGTCACTATCTTTTCTCGTGCCACGCCTTCACAGCATCCGGCATCCTTCCTATTGTCCTAATCTATCCCGCCAAACTTTATATATTATGTTATATATTTGTATTATATTTGTTATTTATTTTTATTGATATATTATTATACATTATATTTTTTCCGGTTGTTATTAAATATTCCTATGTTCCACCTCTTCAAACATTGCATGCAAAATCATGAAATCTGGACTTTTTCTCAATTTGTAAGACAAACAGGGTACCAAACTGGTCAGCAAAAATATGTCTTGTTCTGATAAAATTGTTTTCTTCTTTTTCTGGCTACAAACAACTTCTGCTTTGTTTGAAGATCAAGAAAAAAGTCACAAACAAATTTGCGCTGTAGAAGGTTGTGCTGGGTGTAAGTAGGACACAGTTGTTTACTTTCAATCCAAAATGTCATTTTAGTTCTAATCTTGGATGATGATCTAAGCCCTGTAAGTTCCTCTTATTCTTTAAAAAAAAAACGACATTTTATGAGAGTGTTACCTGTATTGTGACACCACAATATTCCTGTATGGTGCAAAAACATGGACAGTAGAAAAGAAAACAGAACAGAAAATTGAAACCATTGAAATTTACAGAAAAAAGGTAGAATTGGATGGAAAGAAAAGAAAACAAATTAGACAATTAAGACAAGACAAATGATTTTTTTTGGACACGTCAAAAGACACAACAGCCTACTAAAAGTAATATTGGAATGGAAAATACAAGGTAAAAGAGGCAGAGGCAGACCAAGACTAACATGGACGAGTAACATCAAAAGATGGACAAGTCAATATATGACAACCTGCACCATCAAAGCAAGAAACAGAGTGGAATGGCGATCCATGGTAGCCAACCTTCGTTGCGGAGACAGCACTCGATGATGATGATGATGACATCACATATAAAGTTTACAATTGTTAAGCTAATGTCAATGTTTGTGTATGAACGATGTGTTAGTAGCTAATGCTCTAAATAAAAAAAAAACATCCAGATTAAAAAAAAAAACCCGTTTGAGACTTTTTTTTTTTTTTTTTTGGAGCTACAATATTCAATTTTTAAACCATTAACATTTAATTTTTTTCATTTTAAGATACACGTACAACCACTTCTAATCACTTTAAAGGTATAATAGAAGGAAGCATCTACATTTTTATTTCACGAAAAGACAGAATTGAGCAAATCAACTAAAGTATCAGTGACAAACAACTATGTGCAAAACACATTGTAATAGAATTCACTAATAAACATGTAGAAACAAGGAAGAGATTTGATTGGTTAATTTGTTTGTGTCGTCATCGGACTTCATTAAGAGCTGGTTGTATTTCAAAGAACAAAGCGATCTTACCACTATGATGTTGCTCCCATCTTTCACAGATTATGACTTCACAACATTTGACGTGTTCAATGGCGACTGACAAGTTTCATCATCATCATTATCATCATCATCATCATCATCATCATCATAAAGTACAATGCCTGCTGGCATAGGTGATCATGTTTCTCCACAACTTTCGATCTCGACAGTTATTAAACATTTCTGTTGTTGCCCTTCTGCCAAGCCATTCTCTTAAGCTGTCTGGTATCTTTTCTCTTTGCTTTTCTCTATCTCATCATTCTTCAATTTTCCCAGTTGTCACAATATATTCCAACTGTTCCTTTCTCATTACATGGCCAAAAATATGATGATCGTTTCTTCTTAATATTGGAAATTATCTCTCTTTTTGCTTCGTTCTCTTTCAGAATATTTTCATTATTCTTCTTAACTGTCCATGTTATTCTCAACATTCTTCTGTAAAAGCACATTTTTATGTCCCCGGGTGATTTTCTTGCTTATAGTACTATTGTCCATAATTCACATCCATGTGTTTAGACTGGCTCTTTATATTATTTAAGAAGGCTTTTTCTTGTTTCTATTGTCAAAAATAGATCACAAAGTATCTTCCTCATTTTCGGTAAAGCTCTTGACAAGTTTACTGCTTTAACAAAACATGGTCAATATCTGTTGTTTCTTGAGTAGCAGGCAGGTCTTTTTGACCATCATGTTTATTTGGGTAAATTGTACGACAGAATTAGTTTCACCTTCTTATTTATGTATTTTATTATTGTTTACGTCCATTGTTGCACTGAGACATAAATATTGCCATTCCATCTATCTCTACTTTCTCTTTGTCCTTGACAAGCTACGAGTGGTAACTATATTCTTTTGATTGAGAAAAATACATTTCACCTCTCTTCTTTCATTTTCATAAGCGCTACAATTCACACATATCGCTGGATGTTTCAAAAATCTGTTAACAGAAACATCGAATCTAAAGAATCTAAAGAAGTAGGAAATAATAGGATTTGTTTAAAATTCACATACAATTTGTATTTTAAATTTGAATACTGTTTTGTTTCCTCACTTAATTCCTTATTTGTAGCAACACTCGTCGATTTACTACAAACCTGCACATGTGCCCGCACTTAGACAATTTTGTGCTCTTGCATAGATCAGCTGCATTTCAGACAAGATTGATGCGCGCTATTTTGAGAAGGAAGAAAAACACCAAAATTAATATTACGTTAAATATATAAATGAGTTTTTTTATGATTATGGATTAAGTAAGAAAAGTAAATTACCCCCATCACGCCTAGTGGCGTATAGGGAATATGGTGTTAGTGACCATACATTTTAGAGACCCTCGAATCATGATTTTTGGGGTAATGTGCTCGGTATTACGCATGTGCCGCTTTACTTTCCCAGAAAAAAACCCAGTACCCATTAAAGGCTGGGTGAACCCGGAAGCCGTCAGTTGGGATCGAACCCTACCGCTTGTCCTTTGTAGTCCAACTCACTAACCACAGACCTATCGCGGCACCCTGATTATGGATAAAACCTTTGTTAAATAAGGATATAAGAAGCAAGATATGCATTCGTTGCAAGAGGAGCGTTCGTTGCACTGGGAAACATATGGAAGTCCAAATAAATTAGGTTAAATACAAAAATTACAATTATCAACTCCAGCATTAAGTCAATCTTAATACATGGCTGTGAAATATGGAAAAAACAAACATGATAATCGTGAAGATATAGACTTTCATTACTGGTTACTTACGCAGAATAAAAGGATGGAAATCGCAGGACAAAATCATTAACATGGAAATATGGAAATGGACCAGTATAATGCCAATGGATAAAGAGATACAGCGAAGACGATGGCGCTAGATAGGACACACATTGCGGAAGCAAACTAAGAGTATTACACAACATGCCCTTTTTTGGAATCCCCAAGAAAAAAGACAAAGAGGAAGATCAAGGAATTATTGGATAAAACAGATGGAAGCAGAGATGAAGATGATGGGGAAGACATGAAACAATCTTAATAGAATGACAAGAAACATAACGGCTTGGAAAATGTTTGTTGAAGACTTATGCTACACAGTGCCAGTAGTTAGTGAGCTGGACTACAAAGGACAAGAGGTAGGGTTCGTTCCCAACCGACAGCTTCCGGTTCACACAGGCCTTTAATGGGTACCGGATTTTTGTGTGGGGAAGTAATACCGACCACATTACCATAAAATTTATGTGCAGAAGTTCTGTAAAATTTATGGTCACTAACACCATATTCCATATACGCTACTTGCCGTGGCGGGGGTACTTTACTTTTTATTTTTTTTACAATGCTCCACAGGGATGGTGAACGGTAGAAGAAGAAGGAGAAATGTAACTGCGGTTGTTTAAAATATCCCGTTACTGAAAAGGCTGCGGTTTTGTTACGGGGGCGAATTGACGCGAAGATGGGCTGACTCATGGATGAACTGACGTATGTGCAAACAGAATGCTTGTCCACGAGAAAGCAGTAGGACGTGAGCATAGGGACAACGAGTAGGCGTTAGGACAGTCATTGGGTGTACATGGAGCGGTATAAGGAGAAAACTACTAAGCCCAGAGGCAATGACACACAAAGGTGAAGACACTGAGATACACAAGCAGACTTGGAGAGCAGAGAAGTCGCCATCTAATGCAGGTGCATAATATATTAATAAATGGCAAGTCCTAGACTGAAGTCATATTCTATTTATCTATTGGCCTTTCGAGCCGTAGCCGGCCCGTAGGGCGTAGACCAAGATACTCCTTCATCGGAATTTTTGTTCTAGCAGTTTTCAATTCTTTTAAAGATATTTTATCAAATCTCGCCATTTGTCTCTGTTCTGTGCAAGCAGCTCTATCTCATTGAGGGAGCCGATTGAAGTCATATTGGTGATAATTAATTAATAAACGCTAAGTCCTAGACTGAGGAAACATTGGTGATAATTAATAAATAACAAGTCCTAGACTGAGGAAACATTGGTGATAATTAATAAATAACAGGTCCTAGACTGAGGAAACATTGATGATAATTAATAAATAACAAGTCCTAGACTGAGGAAACATTGGTGATAATTAATGATTAACAAGTCGTAGACTAAGGAAAGATTGGTGGTAAGTAATAAACTAACAAGTCCTAGACTGAGGAAACTTTGGTGATAATTAATAAATAACAAGTCGTAGAATGAGGAAAGATATAAGATAATTAATAAGTAACAAGTCGTAGACTGAGGAAAGATAGGTGATAATTAATAAATAACAAGTCGTAGAATGAGGAAAGATAGGTGATAATTAATAAATAACAAGTCGTAGAATGAGAAAAAAAAAGTGATAATTAATAAATAACAAGTCGTAGAATGAGGAAAAATAGGTGATAATTAATAAATAACAAGTCGTAGACTGAGGAAAGATAGGTGATAATTAATAAATAACAAGTCGTAGACTGAGGAAAGATTGGTGATAAGTAATAAATAACAAGTCGTAGAATGAGGAAAGATAGGTGATAAGTAATAAATAACAAGTCGTAGACTGAGGAAAGATTGGTGATAAGTAATAAATTGCAAGTCGTAGACTGAGGTTATATTGGTGATAGAATTAAACCTTAGTAGTGAAATAAATATTACAGCTAGATTGAGATAAATAATTAGCTATTACGAAAGGTCATGTGCTATTATTTCAAGTAGTCAAATGTTCCGTATTATGCTGTTATGTCGACCGCCACGTAGTAAAAGCTTTTAATATGGTCAAAGTAATATGCACAATTGAATTTAAATATTTGGGAACTTTGTTAACATCAGACGAAAGATGTACAAACGATGTGAGATGCAGAAATGCTCAGGCAAAAGCAGCTTTCCAAAAAAAAAAAAATGGGGAAGATACTATGCAATCCATTTTTGTTTGACAATAGAAACAAGGAAAATAGTTCTTAAATGTTATGTAGAGCCAGTCTTAACATATGGATGTGAATCATGGGCAAATGGACAACAGCCAAGAAAATCACTTGAAATGGGGTTATACAGAAGAATGTTGAGAATACTATGGACAGCTAAGAAGAGTAATGAAAATGTTCTGAAAGATGTCAAAGCAAAAAGAGAGCTAATTTCCAATATTAGGAAGAAACAATCATCATTTTTTGGCCATTTAATGAGAAGAGAACAGCTGGAATATATAATAACAACTGGAAAAATTGAAAGACGAAGAGATAGAGGGAGGCAAAGAGAAAAATTACCAGACAGCTTAAAAGAATGGCTTGGCAGAAGTTCAACAACTGAAATTATAAATAACTGTCGAGATCGAAAGTTGTGGATAGACATGATCACCTACGCCAGGAGGAACGGTACTTGATGATGATGATGATGATAATATAAAATAATTTGATAAATGGAGAGCAAAATAGAGAGAACACTTTCCAGGATAGGCACTCAGCAGACGCTGTTTACATCTTCCACGCTCAAGAAACATAGATCTCTTGGTTGCAATCATAAAGGCGCCGTTTTCTAAGTTCATTCAGAATTTGGTGCCCACAGAGTTGATTAATTATCTCGGAAACTAAACTGATGAATTTCTGTAATTCTTTGTTGGCGAAATCTTAATTTGTCACCCACCTTAATTCTGAATTTTTTGCCCTACTGACATGCATTTAGGAAATATTTTTGCTTCTTTGAGGTATATAAAAATATGATTATCTTGGTTGTCCTAATTTTTAGGATTTTATTATACCTACATTTCTTGTAATCAACTCACCGTTTAAAAAGGCAAATTCCACGTGCTGTCCACACAATCTTAACACTATCTCGCGTTCATTGAACCGTAATTTGTGAGACGCAATCCACTGAGAGGTTTGTTAGAAAATGAACATAATTTACAGTAAAATATGATGTTTCGAGCCCACAGTTTGATATGTTCCTAAAATTATATAACAAAAAACGATTTGTGTAAAATTCAGACTACCTTTGTACTTAAATGTTATAAAATCTTACGGTCAGTGACAAAATAAGATTAAATGAAAAAAAGAATTACATAAATTTATAAAACAGTTTCCGAGATAATTGATAAACTCTGTGGTCAAGCATTTCTGAACGAACTATAATATGGCAGTGTTACTTATAATGCTCGTCCTTCTAGTCCATATAACGCACATACAATCGTACTATCACATCAAAACACTCTACACTGATTAAACAACTTTACACTGATTAAACCACTTTGCACAGATTACACCACTATACACTCAAACTAGCATATGCAAACATGTACATTGATAAAACAATTATCAATCCTATTAGTACATCAAAGCACAATACATTTGTAAAACACTTTACAATTGCATTAGCCCGTCAAAACACTTTACAATGATACTTTCTCTCTCCCCCCCCCCCCCCCTCTCTCTCTCTCTCTCTCTGCGATCAAGAGTCAATCAAAGTAGGATTCCAGACTTTCTCATGAAGTCAGCTGTCCGTTTAAGTGAATCGATAGTTAGTTCATTGGCAATTACAGCGAAGTTGCTCCTCTTTAGTCGTACAATTCCGGACCCAGTTATTCTTTGGTGCATGAGTTGGCTAAGGAGTCTTCCATATTTCTCCGCTTGTTGCAATACTTTAGTGACCTGTCTGTCATCTAAGGGTTGTAAGCCTGTTACTGTTTCTAGAGTCTTGATAGGTGTAGATTTCATAACACCAGTGATGATACGGGCAGCTTGGTTCTGTGTTCTGTTAATTTTGCTAAGATGTGATTTGGGAACCATAGCCCAGGCTGTGACTCCCTACTCTAGAACTGGTCTGACGCTTTCTACGTATAGTCCTTTCAAGATATTGCTGTCTGCTCCCCAGTCCGTTCCTGCCAATTTCTTCATAATATTAGTTCGTTTTCTGGCTTTTTTCCTTGCTCTGTCTATCTGATTGTTCCAAGTCATTCTCATTCATATTTATGGTGACGCCAAGATATGTTGGGATTTGGTCAATAGGGAGTGTATGGTCTTTTATCTTCAAGTTTGCAGAGAGTGTGTTTCTTGATAAGCTGAGAATTGTATATGTAGTTTTTTTTTTTTCGTTCATTGGTAAGAACCAGGTGCAGCTAGGGCATCTTGATTCCTGGGTCCAGCCACCGACATACTTTTCTCGCGAGCCCATAACGCCAGATCATCTGCGTACATTGTTGAGTGTAGTCTGGGTGGAATGTCCATTACCATGTCAATGATACAACACTTTACAAAGATACAACACTTTACAATCGTACATGAAATGCACTTTACCTCTTGAACTTTGGTATCGTTGGGCTCAGCAGCGACGCCGATGTTCAACACTTTACTAAACTGTCGCTGAACGTCCTTAGACATAGCAGACGTGTTGTACTGTAAGGCTTCTAATCGCTTGGCCCGTTTAAATCTGGAAATGATTATTTCCTGATTTACCTGGAGATGTCAAATAGTTTGAACTAACAATCACCTTCAAGGTAGTAGATAAATAGAAGTAACATTAATACTAATGGAAACAGTCTTAAGCAATTGTGAAGAAGGTGCATCTAACCATACATCCATCCATCCATCCATCCATCCATCCATCCATCCATCCGCCGCCCACCCGCCGGTCGGTCGGTCGGTCTGTCTTTTTGTCTGTCTTTCTGTCTGTCTGTCTATCTACATACTTACCTACCTACCTGTATGTCTGTATGTCTGTCTACATACCTACCTACCTGTCTGTCTGTCTGTATGTCTGTCTCTCTGTCTGTCTATCTATTTATCTATCTATCTATCTATCTATCTATCTATCTATCTATCTATCTATCTATCTATCTATCTATCTATCTATCTATCTATCTATCTATCTATCTATCTATCTATCTATCTATCTATCTATCTATCTATCTATCTATCTATCTATCTATCTATCTATCTATCTATCTATCTATCTATCTATCTATCTATCTATCTATCTATTTTTGTCTGTTTGTCTCTCCATCTATTTATCTGCCTGTTGTCTACCCTATATATCTATCTTTGTCTATTTGTCTATCCATCAGTCTCTCTGACTGTCTATCTGTCTGTCTCTCTATTTACTTTTGTCTATCTTAGGTTCTTTTGGTTATGGAAGGTCCCGTTATCACTTCAAACGAATTAAAATCCATAATTGCTCAAACGTCCGTGCCAGTGTAATCATTCGAATTTCTATCTCATCTCCCAAACAAATAAAGTTTGCTATAGTCCCATCATAGCAGCCTCAGCACACGCCAAAAGACATAAGGCAAAACCGCACAGAAGGTGAACACATCAAACCGTTCCCTGTAATACGATATCATCACTCATCGTAAACAATCGAAATATCAAAACACGATCAAAAGGGATGAGACACACATCTCACGGTGAGCACAGAGCACTTAACTCAGTAGCTCCTGCAACAAGCCGGACCTGGAATATGAGGAAACTGCAACAACAAACACCTTCATACATAGCCTCCAATGGTTCATGCCGCCTATCCACCTTATTGACCAGAAGTTCCCGTCCTCCCGAAAATGATGATCCTCATATTTTTTAAATGTATAGTGCTTGATGATGTTAAGACATCGTTGTTGACTCCAAATCCGAACATATAAAACACAGTTAGTCGTCAGATTATCCCCGTCGCACATCAAACAACAGACCATAAGACTAGCGTTTGGCCGGTCTTGGGATGTACGATGAGTCATTATGATGACGTAGCACACACAACAATGGCAACGTCCTTAGGTTCCTCATTACTCTAGTGAAAGCAGCCTACAACGAACGAAACACGGTGCAAAGTCCACTAAAAAGATAAAACTGCGACTGTCTTGACGAAGCAGATCACAATAATGAGTTGTAACATGTAAATAACGTGCGTCAAGCAATACCAACAACGGTCATGAACAACACTTTTGTATATCTATTATGTCTATCTGTCTATCCATCTATCCCTCTATCTATCTGTATTTACCTATCTTTAAATATATGTCTATCCATCGATCTCTCTATCTGTCTATCTATCTTTGTCTATCTCTCTATCTATCCATCTCTCTGTCTGTCTATCTTTCTTTGTCTGTCTGTCTATCCATCTATCTCTCTGTCTGTTGTCCGCTTGTCATTATGTCCTACTTAATGAACACAAGTCTTGTGACAAAAATGTCCTACGTGACAAATTCTTCCTCGTGTCTCGCCAATTCATTTATTCCTGGGTACTCCCACCTTCGGGAGTGGCCGTTAATGTCTCCAACCACAATCCAACATTTATTGTTTACTTTGATATTCTTCAAGTTAATATATTTGTTAGTCGGCGTTGTCTGTGATTATGTCTTCGTGTATTGTTTCATGCTAGTAATTATGTATTCTGTTTGGTGCAGTTGGGATTTTTCTGTTTTTGTGATCTGGTTAGAAACCCTCTTTTAAATCTCTTTTCGGTCGTATCAGAAGATCCATTTCATTGAAAGAGAGTCTGTGTGCATTAGTGAGATGGGCTTCTGTTTGCAACACACATCATTGTTATATTCCTTTAGAAATGATCTAAATTCCAGCACTTTGTGCCTTATTCCCTCTGCATTTAAAATAATTATTTTGAGCTCAACTTCTCCGTCTTTCTTGGTCTTTTGAAATAATTATGGGCTTCTGGTTCCAGTCTTGCTGGATTGGTCCTTTCTTTTCATGAAAACTGACATCATCAACGACTGGTCACTTCTCGCACGAGATACTCCATATTAGTGTAGGATGTGTTTCGTATTCGTTGCTGTATTGCGGGTATGACTGTTTTATTGTGGTGCATCACATGGGCAGATATTTTCCCACTCCATTGAGGTTTCCTTTCTTGATGCCTAATCCCAGAGACAGATTGCCTTTCCAACAATTTGGAATATTTGCCTGTCCGCATTTCCTGCGGTACTTTGTTCCCTTAACATTTGGTTTAACATAAACGTATGTAAGGTAGCCGTTGTTTCGATGTATATGTGGGCTTTACATAGACATACATTTACACATGAACTTCCTTTTGTCTTTTTAGTGTCAACGAGAGCGAGCTCTGAGAGAAGGAAAGAAAAAAGAAATGTAAATAGAGCGCGCTATCGATAATAGGTCGCAGGAGTTAAAACCGTGATAATGAAACTTGGTATACGGTTTACCATAGAACACTCTAACCAATATATTTCTGAAATCACACAAATGTATGGTCCATGTAGATAGAAGAATTACACAAATGTATGGTTCATGCAGATAGAAAAATCACACAAATGCATGGTCCATGCAGATAGAAGCATCATACAAATGTATGGTCCATGCAGATAGAAGCATCACAAAAATGTATGGTCCATGTAGATAGAAGAATCATCAAATGTATAGTCCATGTAGATAGAAGAATCACACAAATGTATGGTCCATGTAGATAGAAGCATCACACAAATGTATGGTCCATGCAGATAGAAGCATCACACAAATGTATGGTCCATGTAGATAGAAAAATCATCAAATGTATAGTCCATGTAGATAGAAGAATCACACAAATGTATGGTACATGCAGATAGAAGCATCATCAAATGTATAGTCCATGTAGATAGAAGAATCACACAAATGTATGGTCCATGTAGATAGAAGCATCACACAAATGTATGGTCCATGTAGATAAAAGAATCATACAAATGTATGGTCCATGTAGATAGAAGAATCACACAAATGTATGGTCCATGTAGATAGAAGAATCACACAAATGTATGGTCCATGTAGACAGAAGCATTATACAAATGTATGGTCCATGTAGATAGAAGAATCACACAAATGTATGGTCAATGTAGATAGAAGAATCACACAAATGTATGGTCCATGTAGATAGAAGCATCACACAAATGTATGGTCCATGTAGATAGAAGCATCATACAAATGTATGGTCCATGTAGATAGAAGCATCATACAAATGTATGGTCCATGTAGATAGAAGCATCACACAAATGTATGGTCCATGTAGATAGAAGCATCATACAAATGTATGCTCCATGTAGATAGAAGCATCACACAAATGTATGGTCCATGTAGATAGAAGCATCACACAAATGTATGGTCCATGTAGATAGAAGCATCATACAAATGTATGCTCCATGTAGATAGAAGCATCACACAAATGTATGGTCCATGTAGATAGAAGCATCACACAAATGTATGGTCCATGTAGATAGAAGCATCATACAAGTGTATGCTCCATGTAGATAGAAGCATCACACAAATGTATGGTCCATGTAGATAGAAGCATCATACAAGTGTATGCTCCATGTAGATAGAAGCATCACACACATGTATGATCCATGTAGATAGAAGCATCACACACATGTATGGTCCATGTAGATAGAAGAATCACACATTTCAATTCTAAAGAAGCAAGTATTTTCGATTTCATATTTTGGAATCTACATGTTTGTCCCCTTGCCGTAAGCCATTACATGACAATAATAAGACTCAACTTATATACCGTCTGTTGGCAGTACAGCTTTCTCGTGTGTACACGTATCGTGCCTACAGGTTTATGATCATGACTCTCTCCAACTTTCTTCTTCTACAGTTATCTAACATTAATGTTGTTGACTTCAAACATAACAATCCACGTCATCTCTCTTGTATCTTTTCTCTATTCCCCTTATCGCTACTTCCTTCAGTTATTTCCCACTTGTTACAGTATATTTAATTTGTTAATTTCTCATTACATGCAGACAACTATGATTATTTTCTCCTGATATTGGAAATATGATTCTTGTTTGCTTACAGTAAGATTGTTCTCGTTACTTTTCTTTTGCCGAAAGTGTTCTCAATATTCTTGTGTAAAATCATATTTGTCGGTCTCCATTGATTTTCTTGTCTCTAGTTCTGTTGTCCATACTATTCAAACTCATCACTATTCGTCCCTATATACTCTACATAGCACATTGCCCTTTTTCCTTTCTTCGTGCCCCACTGTCAAACACGTGAATACTTATACTTAAATACATATGATTTCGCATGCACCCTCACCATGCACAGTAATTCACATATAACTATTTTAAATAACAAACACTAACCAGCTCAGCCTGATTGAACTGCGTCATGTTCGTGTGGAAATTCCAGGATTTTAGAGACAAATCACGTAACTTAATTCTATATTCCGCGTTATAGTTTTTCAGAAATTTCAGAGCCTGTGTTTCGTTATAGTTTGACCCCTGACACGTGACAGGGATCACGAGGTACAAGACGACCAGTAAAGAGCAGGTAGATAGTCCCATCTTTGGAATGGCGTCGATGTGTTGAAAAAAACAAAACCAGTTGTGAAACTAGTTGAACCAGTTGTGATCTGCATTCAGAAACAAGGAATAAGTTGTTTGTGTAAGTAGCAGGATTACCGGGCAAACAACGTCACAGAGCAAGTATTAATAACAAGATACTATCCAGTCTAATGTCTTCAGAATGGATTTTGAAGACCCGGGTATCATTATCACAAAAGGTAAATCATCATCAAGTGGCGGGACTGCTGGCGTAGGTGATCATGTCTCTCCACAACTTTCGTTCTCGGCAGCTATTTATCATTTCTGTTGTTGACCTTCTGCCAAGCCATTCTCGTAAGCTGTCTGTTATTTTTTCTCTTTGCTTCCATCTATCTCTTCGTCCCTCAATGTTTCCAGTAAAAGGTAAATAAACTTAGAATAAAAACCTGGATATATACAAGAAATGACAGTATGCCCTGCACGACAAAAAATGAATTTGAACAAAATGTAAACCAATGAAAATAAAATTACGTAAAGTGAAAGCTATGAATTAAACGCGAATTGTATTTTGTTAACTAATTATTATAGTTCTTCATGATTTGTTGCCTATTATACAGTATAGTCTGCACATCTTAGATTATTGATTATATGTCCATTGATGTTTATATTTGACATCACGATGATGTCTTTAAAGATCTGTTCAGTGAAAAATTATAATAAACATGGTTATAGGATGCAGTCTGCAGATTTGTGTATTATTTAGCATTATCACGCAGAACGGTTCTTTTGCCTCACTGTTCTTTCTAAATCGAAATCGATGTTCTGTTAAATTCTTTTTTTCTTCATTTGGATTCTACCTTGTATTACGTTAAGCAAGAAGCTTGTTCATTAAACTTATTGTTCTAAAGTCACTACACTCCATTGTACCGTGAGTAGGAGGGGAGAGGGGTTTTAACTAGCCTTATCTAAACATAAAATTAAAATTATTGTATGTTTTACAAATAAATCAAACTAGAACTGATGTATTATTATGAAATTATTTTTACCTGCAATTTAACAGTACAGTCTTAACAACATCAGACTTAAATACATTTTTCTGCCTGCTTTTTCTGAGCAGTTGGTATCACATTTAAAATACTTTAGATCGCACCGACTAAACTCATCATCATGTGCCATACCGGTTGACGTAGGTGATCATGTCCCTCCACAATCTTCTATCTACAGTGCATCGTATGAGTTCTGTTGTTGACTGTTTTCCATGCCATGACACCAAGCTATCCAGTATTTTCTCTCTTTGTCGCCCGCGATCTCTCTTTCCTTTTATTTTGCCAGTTGTAACCAAGTATTCCAACTTTCCTCTTCTCATGATGTGCCCGAAAAATGTTGATTGCTTCTTTCTGATGTTTTTTAAGAGCTCCCTTCTTGTGTTGGCCTCTTTGAGAACTTCCTCATTGGTCTTTTTAGCTGTCCAGGGAACTTTCAACACTCTTCTGAGAAATCCCATCTCTGTGGCCTCTAATCGTCTTTTCATTTGTTTGTCCATGATTCGCTTCCATAGGTCAGAATTGGTTCTATGTAGCACCGATGAACTCTCTCTCTCTCATTTTTATTGACAGATTTGTTGCATAAGATATTTTTCATTTTCTGAAATGCCATTTTGGCCTGAGCTATTCTGCTTTTTTTATTTCTGTGGTGCATCTGATCTGTTATTATTGTGCCCAAGTATTTGAAACGACTAAACTCAATATAATTAAAATATAGATTCAGCACTCTTTTTTATGAATAGTGAATATGGAAAAATAATACTGAATATTATTTGCTAATAATTATAATATACAATAAAATTATATACAAAGTCATTACAATTTTGATATACTTAAATTAATGGATGTCAACATATCAACAGGCTAAACAACACTTGTAAACAATACAACATGAAGATCAACATAAGCAAAACCGAAGTAATGGCGATAGCGAGAAACAAGAAAAACTAAACATCATAATAGATAATACGTCTCTGAAGCAAGTAGACAATTTTAAATATCTGGGTAGCACGTTAACACAAGACAATAACCAAGAGACAGAGTTAGATATAAGGTGTAACTAACCATGCCAAGTTATAGGCCAAGTATCAACACTATGGAAAAATAAAGCAATAACTACAGAAGCAAAAAGGGCAATATACAAATCAATTTTTCTACCAACGCTGTGCTATCAGTGCCAGATTTGGACGCTGGACTCTAGAACAATAAGAAAGATAACGACCACCGAAATGAAATGTGTCATAAGAAAGACAGGAAACAGCTTTAAGGATAGAATAAGAAACACTGACCTGAAGAAGAAACTCGAAATTGAACCAGTCATCGAATACATAAAGAAACAACAGATACATTGGTTCTGCCACATACCAAGACAAAAAGAACTAACAATGACTCAAAGAGCCATAAACAAACGCAACTAAAACGCCAGATTAAGAGGAAGACCGAGAAAGAGATGAATAAAGGGAATACTAGAGTCACTTGGAGGAATAACATCAGAAGAGGCCAACAGAAGAGCAAAGATTTTGCAGATTGATTCTCCCCTCCACGCCAACGGCAGCAGAGGAAGGATAGAAGAAGAAGAATGAATGTCAAAGTATTTGCTCATAATATTATTATCGATAACATTAATCATAGTATGCGCCTGTCAATACTTATGTTCATTAATTCTGACTCCTTTTATTTATTATTTAAATATAACATCAATATATTAATTTAAATTAATTCCTGGGGAACGGTTGGTATCGAGGCAAGATGACTGAGATGTTGTGGGTTCAAATCCCGTCTGCACCAGTTGGTATTTTTATTTATGATTTCTCTCTGGGGCATCCAACCCTGGTCTCAGCAGCGAGGCCTGGCTTGAAACGTCAATAACAAATGGGCGGAATAAAAAAAATATGAGCTCCTACGAAAACGGAATTATCTGTCTGAACGGCGGGGGACTCCTGTTGTCACGGCGGCCCGGGAATAACGGATTAACACGCAAAATGCAGTTCCTAGTCTCTAGGGACTTCGTCAGAGGTAAAAGCTGGAGAACGAAAAAATAATAGTAATAATTCCTCATTCATCTATAACATCGGTCTACTGTAGCGTGTTTACTATTGAACAGTTGAAAGAGACGAATTAGGAGTTTCAAATTACAGCAGGTGTTTGCGTCACATAGGCTCAAACTTTCAAACACTCAGAGCATCACTGTTTTATTGTTGTATTTCTCTTTGTAAATCCAAATGTAAAAATACATTATATATATATATAAGGTAAATATAAAGTAAATAAAAGTTAATATGTTAAGTATCTCATTGTATATACATTTAAATAATGGGGCGGAATAAAACAGTAAGTTATTTTAGTTAATTTATATATAAAAGGTAAAATATATAAAATAAAAAAAAATAAAAAAATAAATAAAAATAAATAAAGAGCCTCGTGACTCCAAGTGCGTATAGGGAATATGATGTTTGTGACATTCGTGCCGCTTTACTTTCCCAGAAAATATATATATATATATATATCCAGTACACATTTATGCCTGGGTAAACCTGGGCGCCGTCGATTAAGATCGAACCTGACCTCTTGTCCTTAGTAGTCTAGTCCACTCACCAGTGAGCTATTTATATACTTATATATTTATTGACGGGGATTTTTACTTTACCTTTTACTGACATATATATTTTAAATGACTCTATTGAAGTCTGATCATTTTTACTTTACCTTTTACTGACATATATATTTTAAATGACTCTATTGAAGTCTGATCATTTTTACTTTACCTTTTACTGACATATATATTTTAAATGACTCTATTGAAGTCTGATCATTTTTACTTCATCCAATATGGTCGTGTTGAATCGTTAGGTCCTTATCGTACACGTTTAAACGGTTTATCCACTAACGTATATTTTGAATATTTTACTGCTGCAATAATCGACAATATGTAACTGTTTAATAATAACAAATATTAAAGATTTTAATTAATCATTATTTTTTGCATTATTATACAAACTTACTATTTACCTTTTTACGTTTATGTGACTGTTAAATGCGTGATAATTGTATTGAGAAACGCGCACTGTTACAGTATGCCTTGGTTTATATAGTTTCATAATCGCAAGCAAGATGAGTCGTTTTAATGTGGTATAATATGACATTAAACGAAGTGTCATATATTAGGTTTATTCAGTTTCCTTGCAAGATGGGGTTGTAGACTAGAGGAATTGTGCAATAGGTACTCAACTGAGAAAATGCTAAAAATAACCCCCGCCGTATAATATAAAAAGAAACAACATATAAAATGGTTTGGCCACGCGAAAAGGCAGGAAGTTCAAATCTCAATGCAACGAGTTTTCAATTAACGTTGCGACAATACCAGACCCAACGGCCGACCACGAAAAATATGGATTCACGGAATATTAGAAGCACTAGGAAACATAACAGTAGCAGAGGCGAACAGACGAACACAAGATCGCACATTATATCTCATATTGACGCTGAAATTCAAATGAGGAAAGGAAAGAACAAGTAGCAAAAGAAGAAGTACAACAGGTAAAGTTGTCCTATAGCAAATGCCGTTTTTTATTGAGGTGTTAAAAAACGGCATTTCACATAGAACTACTTAACCTGTTGTACTTCTTGGAAAACTGCCACAACTGCAGACCTTATTCTGCATGCACCACACGGTTGCCCTACAGTGGATTCCACCTCATTGTGCATTACCATGAAATAAGAATGCAGATCAGTTGTCAAAGGAAGGTTCAATAGCCACACCACCAGATGCACCGGTTACATACCATCATAAAAAACAGATGATCAAAACAATCAGAGGACCACAAGTCCCAAATCAGGATGTCTTTCATAATATGAGTAGATGTGAACAAGTTATCATTATACGCCTTAGAGAAGCACACAAAAGACTCCACAGTCACATGTATACAAAATTCAAGATAGGCACGTCAACTACATGTACATATAGTCAGGTGCCCCAGATTTCTGAACATATACTTCAAGACTGAACTGAATATAGTAGACTGAGGAAAATCCAATGACCTATATATACAATACTACATGCAAAACTATATGGGCCACTGCAAGAAATACAAAAGACAGTAACATTTATACAGGAAACGACATTGCAGATATAGACAATACATCAGGCGAACGAAAGATAGACGCTAGATAGACAGATAGATAGATAGATATATATATAGATAGATAGATAGATAGATAGATAGATAGATAGATAGATAGATAGATAGATAGATAGATAGATAGATAGATAGATAGATAGATAGATAGATAGATAGATAGATAGATAGATAGATAGATAGATAGATAGATAGATAGATAGATAGATAGATAGATAGATAGATAGATAGATAGATAGATAGGTAGATAGATATATAGATAAGATAGATAGATAGATAGATAGATAGATAGATAGATAGATAGATAGATAGATAGATAGATAGATAGATAGATAGATAGATAGATAGATAGATAGATAGATAGATAGATAGATAGATAGATAGATAGATAGATAGATAGATAGATAGATAGATAGATAGATAGATAGATAGATAGATAGATAGATAGATAGATAGATAGATAGATTTCTGCGATCAAGTCTCAATCAGAGTAGGATTCCAGACTCTCTTATGAAGTTAGCTGTCTGTTTAATTTGAGCATTTGATATGATGTTATATTTAGTTATGGAAGACATATTTGATGTTATAGATTAATGTATGATAATAAAAGCATAACACATAGCAGGAAACATCAATACTGTCTGGGGAATACTAAAAATAAAAAACATGTTATATAAAACCTTAAACAGTTGTACATGCTGGTTTCATGTAAGAGATATTGGGATATCCATAGCTTATTATGAGAGCCGCGATAGCTCAGTGGTTAGTGAACTGGACTACAACGGACAAGGGGTAGGGTTCGATCCCAAGCGACGGCTTCCGGGTTCACCCAGTCTTAAATGGGTACCGGATTTTTTTCTGGAAAAGTAAATACCGACCACATTACCCCAAAAATCATGCGCTGAAGGTCTGTAAAATATAGCGTCACTAACACCATATTTCCCTATACGCCACTTGGTGTGACGGGGGTACTTTACTTACTTACAGTTTATTATGATAAATGTTGTTCTTCTTTCCTTCCTAATTTTCCTTTTAGCCTCGAGAGGAGATATAATTTGCGCTCTTCTGTTCGCCTCTGCTACTATTGTTTCCTAGTGTTTGTAATATTCCGCCAATCTATCTTGTTTTGTTGTTGTCCCTTAGGTCTGGTGTTCTCGCAACGTTTATTGAAGGCTCGTTGTGTTGTGATCTTTTTGCTTTGTAACATGGCCAAACCATTTTATCTGTTTATATATTCTATGGTGTAAATGATCATCAAATAATGAGTGTGTGTGTCTGTAAATCTAATTATCGTACAATATTGTTGTGAAATATAATAATAGGAATGGTAAAATAAATAAAACGGAGAAATGGTATGATCACAGCCCGACAGTTATTTTAAGATAACAAAAGGTTGTGGTCTAAAGATTGACTTTCTGTTGTGAAACAGATAATACACACCAACTAGAATAACTCAAATGCAATGCTTAAACATGGATAAGGCAGATAAAAAGAAGATAGTAATAATGAAAGTAATATTTATATTTTAAAAAAAAAAAGATAAATGATTTATTTCAAAAGTGTAATGCATTGATTTGAAAGCTGGCAGAAGACAAGCACAGTTTGAAGAAATCAAGAATTGAAGTGCTAACTATAGAGCAAATGACAAAAAGAGTCAAATATCTCTCCCATGGACACTCAAAGGAAAATGAGGAAGAAAATATTAAGAAGAATTTAATCAAGATAAAGCATCATTTATAAATTCACTTCGTGTGAAAAACATGGAAAAGTAAAATAAATTTTAAAAAAAAATAGCATTTAAAAAAGATGAGTTAATATTTTGCATGTCGGTGCATTACTTTTCAATTTTATAAAAGCATGATAATTATTTAGAGAAATATAACTAAAAATATAAAATATAAATACAAATATAGCTACACTAAATTTGTTACAAAATAAAGCAACCGCAGCAGCGCTTGGCTGGATAATCAGGGGCATAAACCTTGTGCTCATCTCTATAGACAAAGAAGGTAGATCTTTTGTCCTTGTAATTGTACGATAATTCAGTGACTGGAAATATGCGAACTCTGTGCCTCTGCAACATGATTCTCTCACTATTGAGCTGTGATCCATGTCTACTGATCAAGTTATTGGAGGCTGCATTAATTTCTTGCTCAGGAAAATGGTTTATGGGCCAGACCCTTGGACTAGTTTCGTCAAATGCTATCTGGCCTGTAACTTTTCTGATGAGATGATCTGGTAGAGATGTCCTCTCAACTATGTGATCATCCAGGTGATTAGTCCTCTGAAATCTGAGGATATCAGCATTTGTGAGGGGCATGTAAGCAACGGCTGCCAGTGTATAAAAACAAAAAAAAATCAGAAAATCATGATTCTCATTTCGGTTCCACTTGGCCTTATGTCTTTTGGCACGTGCTGTAGCTGCTGCGATGGGGACTGCAGCTGCCTTTCTTTGTTTGCATCCTTCAATGAGGTGTTTTATTTCGGATGATTTCACTGGCAAGAGCGGTTGAGCAGTTATGGATTTTAATTCGTTTGCAGTGACACCGGTTCCTTCAACTAACCATATTCAGCCCCTCAATATTTTGCTGAAGATATCAAAAGCATTTAATTGTTAACAGAATAAACCAGCGCAAGTTGGCTCTTTCATCACACTTTTGGCATATAATACGTCCTGTACCATTACAAGAAAAACATCTCTTCCCTCCATGTTGGCAAAATGGGCAATGACGATGATGATGTCGCCCATCTCTGTACTCACTTGTGTGACCTGTACAACCGCATGAATGACACCTTGATCTTCCATATCCAAAACAATGGAGGCATCTTTTGAATCCCCTTGCACGACACACATAACAAGGTTTCACATTAGCCGTGTTTGGAACTTCAATATCCAGTGTACTTGTTTTGAACATCACAGGTGCCTGGATTTGAATATCCCAAGGTCCTGGTGGAGGGCCGGTCACAGTAATACCTTCACCTCTGTAAGGCTGACTAGTCCACCTAGTTGAACGGCCTTCGCCAAAAGTCTCTAACGTGTAATGAAAGGCTGACGATGAAGACTTGTTTGTAAACTGCATATCTTTGGCAGGGGACATTCCATAGCAGCAGTGCTCGCCAACATGTTGAATTTTAGCATCTCTTGCTTCTTGCTCACTTATGGCTGCTGTACTTCTGATGTTTTCCCTTGTTGGTGGTGGTTCTCGGGTGGCTTCATTATATGAAGGAGGAAGCAACTGAGCATCATCAGAGCCCATGTTGGTGTATCCAGGCAGTTGGTCCATGGAGCCATAGATAGATAGATAGATAGATAGATAGATAGATAGATAGATAGATAGATAGATAGATAGATAGATAGATAGATAGATAGATATAGATAGATAGATAGATAGATAGATAGATAGATAGATAGATAGATAGATAGATAGATAGATAGATAGATAGATAGATAGATAGATAGATAGATAGATAGATAGATAGATAGATAGATAGATAGATAGATAGATAGATAGATAGATAGATAGATAGATAGATAGATAGATAGATAGATAGATAGATAGATAGATAGATAGATAGATAGATAGATAGATAGATAGATAGATAGATAGATAGATAGATAGATAGATAGATAGATAGATAGATAGATAGATAGATAGATAGATAGATAGATAGATAGATAGATAGATAGATAGATAGATAGATAGATAGATAGATAGATAGATAGATAGATAGATAGATAGATAGATAGATAGATAGATAGATAGATAGATAGATAGATAGATAGATAGATAGATAGATAGATAGATAGATAGATAGATAGATAGATAGATAGATAGATAGATAGATAGATAGATAGATAGATAGAAAGATAGATAGATAGATAGATAGATAGATAGATAGATAGATAGATAGATAGATAGATAGATAGATAGATAGATAGATAGATAGATAGATAGATAGATAGATAGATAGATAGATAGATAGATAGATAGATAGATAGATAGATAGATAGATAGATAGATAGATAGATAGATAGATAGATAGATAGATAGATAGATAGATAGATAGATAGATAGATAGATAGATGTGTTAGTGACTTCACAGTGTTAACCTTTTGCTTCATGAGAATGGATGGTAGAATTGTATAAAAACCTACCAGCGACGGTAGTGGAAAGTGTTGATGAAATATTGCTAATGGTAGTGCTTGAAGTGGTAGTATAAACAGTAGCAGCGATAGTAATGGAGTATCTGTTGCAGCAGTATTGTTACTAACTGTAGTAGTAGCGGTGGTTAACAACAATGTTGATAATGGTGGTTGCCGTGGTAGTTTAGTTGGGACCCACCACTCGTCTTGTCTACCGACGTTTGGACAACCAGTGTTTGACTCAACGTTTGGCTTCTCGCGGCAAACAGCTGTGCCGAGGGCTACGTGTTCGATCCTGCATAGGACCATATAGTGTTCTTTTTTTTATTCTATTGTTGCTTATTTGTCATTTTTTCCGAGAACTGTAAACATACCTCTTCCTCTGAAACCATTCGCTGATTATCGCCTCGGATGTTTCCCTCTATAATAATATCCATGTATTACTTTTATTTGACAGTTGTTCGATTCCCGCTGGAAGCAGTGTATGCATCGTTGTTTGAAAAAAAAAAATTACCCCGGCTGTAGACCAAGTCGCTGGCAGAAAAAAGTACCAGGGTAACACTCTGAGAAGGTGAGGAATGCCGCCTCAGATCGTGAGAAAGCAAAGCGGCACGGGTGTAATATCGACCACATCACTACAGAAATCATGTACCGTAGGTCTGTAAAAATTATGGTTATTAACACCATATTGCCGACATGCCACTTGGTGTGACAGGGCTCTGTAGTGTTACTTACTGTGACATATAGAATGATGTTAACGACCGTTTTGAGATGTTCTTGCTATAGAAGTCAGTACTTAGGGAAGAGTAATGGAAAAGACATAAAATATTTCTTTCTTTCAGGGATACTAATGAGAATAATTTTCAGATGCTATGTTGCAGCTTATATAACGGATTCCGTCACAGAAAAATGAAATTAAAATTTACTTTGTGAATGCCCTTAGATTAGACATGATTAAGGTTAATGTTCTAATGACATTAGAAGAATGACATTCAGTTAAGGTATCATGTGAATTATATGAAGAATATATGCAGACAAACTATCAGACCGGGCAAAGAAAATGAAAAAGAACAAAGAGAGACAGAGAGAGCATTTAATGTCACTTTGAAATGTTGATGTTATAGATTTTTAACTATTTTAATTGATATTAAACCGTTTTGATGTTGTTTGCAGCACAAGTAACTGATTATTGACAATAGTTTGCAGTAGAAGTAGTAGTTGTTTCAATATTAGATTTTTGGCTAACAAAGGGGAGGTTTTTTAGTGATGTTGATTTATATGACGTAGTGTAATCAATTATAAATTTACTCATTTCTAAAGTAAATGTGTATATTATTAAATTTTAGCTTTGATACATAATGGGCCCTGGCCATTTCAAGAAATTGTTCCCTCGCATACCACGTGACACAAGGTCGATATTACATCAACTCATCAATGACGTAACACATCTTGGCTGATTCAGGAAGCGGAACATTGTATTCAAAAACGTTGACTCATGTCATTTTATCGTCAGGGAAAAAGAGAGAGAGAACTGCCGATGTGTGAATAGGCCCATCGAGGTGGAATTTAGTGTATATATATATAATAGAGAGATATATGAACATTCCAACAAATGATGTGTAAGCGTTTCATGGAGATATATGAACATTCCAACAAATGATGTGTAAGCGTTTCATGGAGAGATATGAACATTCCAACAAATGATGTGTAAGCGTTTCATGGAGAGATATGAACATTCCAACAAATGATGTGTAAGCGTTTCATGGAGAGATATGAACATTCCAACAAATGATGTGTAAGCGTTTCATAGAGAGATATATGAACATTCTAACATATGCTATATGAGCGATTCACCGAGAGATATATGAACACTGCAACATATATGTTAGCGATTCACCGAGAGATACATGGACATTCCAACAAATGATGTAAAAGCGGTTCATCCAGTTATGTATGAACTTTCCAACGCAAAATGTATAAGCAGTTTGTCGAGAGTTTCTCCGGCTTGGTATAGAACCGTTGATCAGAGGTTTAACAAGCCGCTATCGTAAAAACGATGTTGTTAATGAAACGTAGACCTGATACAGAATGTGTAAATTAGCAGTAGATAGTAGTGATAGTTTTTTCGGCCCTAAAACAACAACAAAAATAGGATTCTGGAATGTGCGAACAATGGCCGCTCCGACGAAACATGCACAGGTCGCGAGCGAGATGGACAGATACGATCTAGATATTTTAGGATTAAGCGAAATGCGCTGGCCTGGAACAGGTAGGAGATCTATTGATAATAAAATAGTAGTTTTTTCTGGAAGGGAAGATGGAAAACACCGTGAAGGAGTAGGCATAATGATGACAGACAAAGCTGCAAGAAGTTTATTAGAATGGGAACCGGTAAATAGCCGTCTGATACGAACACGATACAAAACAAAACATGGAAGACTTTCAATTATTCAATGTTATGCGCCTACTAACGAAGCTGATGATGAAGTTAAGGATGATTTTTATAACCAACTGCAACAACTTATAAACAAAATACCAAAACACGATCTTTTAATTGTAATGGGAGACTTCAACGCCAAAGTAGGACAAGATAACGCAGGAGTGGAACATGTGATGGGGAGAGAAGGCTGTAATACAACAAGTCAGAATGGAGAAAGATTAATAGAATTATGTTTAATAGAAAATTTAGTTATAGGTGGGACATTATTTCCACATAAAAATATCCACAAAACAACATGGATATCTCCTGATGATAGAACATCAAATCAAATTGACCACCTATGTATTAAACAACAATTCAGATCATCATTAATAGATGTAAGAGCATACAGAGGTGCTGATGTTAATAGTGACCACAACCTGTGCATTGGGAAAATAAGATTAAAATTTAGAAACCAACAGAAGAGGTCAATTACACATAAAATTGATAGTCATAAACTGAAAGATGAAGCAATAAAGGAAAAGTTTAACATAGAGCTAAGTAATTGTTATTCAGCACTTGGTGAAATAGACTTAGATATCAATGAGATGTGGGACTCACAGAGCAAAATACTAATGACAGCAGCAGAAGCAAGTGCTGGACTGAAGAAAATGGAAAAACGAGCTTGGATCTCAGACACCACATGGAAATACATCAAAGAAAGAAGAGAAGCGAAGAGAGCCATGACTAATGTAAAGACAGATCTTGGAAAGGTTCTGGCAAAAGCAACATACAAAGAATTAGACAACAAAGTGAAAAGTTCGGCAAGAAGAGATACAAGAGCTTATATAGACAACTTGGCAGAGAAAGCAGAGACAGCTGCAATTACAGGAGACAGCAGAACTCTTTATACTGTACAAAAGATGCTGACAAACACCTATAAATCCAGTGGAACACCAATTCTAGACAAATCTGGATTAATGCTAACAACAAGCGCAGACATAAAAGCCCGTTGGGCGGAACACTTCAAAGAAATTCTTAACCGTCCACTACCTCACAGTTTAATAGATTTTGAAGCTGAAACACCAGCAGCAGAATTAGATGTAAATTTAGATGACTTCACCTTGAGTGAAATAGAAACCACCTTAAAGCTAATGACCAATAACAAGGCTGCTGGAGAGGATAAGTTAACAGCTGAGATCCTCAAGGCAATTGATAGCCATAATTTAATACATCTCCAAAAAATGTTCAACATCATTTGGAAAACAGAGAAGACGCCTCATAAATGGAAAAAAGGAATCATTGTTAAGATCCCAAAAAAGGGCAATCTTAGAGATTGTAACAATTGGAGAGGCGTGACACTTTTGTCAGTTGCCTCAAAATTATTCTGTAAAATCATCCTAAATAGAATAAAGGATTCAATAGATACAGTAATGCGTGAAGAACAGGCTGGGTTTAGAAAAGGGAGAAGCTGTCTTGACCACATTTTCACTCTACGACTTATATTGGAGGAACACATTGAAAAGCAAAAACCTTTTGTACTTAACTTCATCGACTTCAAAAAAGCATTTGATAGTATTCATAGAGATTCTTTGTGGAAAATTCTGAAGCAATATGGCTTACCATCAAAAATCATAAATATTATCAAAGACATGTATGATGGTTACACATGTGCAGTTCGAACAGAGGAAGGACTGAGCGAATGTTTCCCAATAGAAACTGGGGTTAAACAAGGATGTATTTTATCGCCCTTGTTATTTGGAATTGTTATGGACTTCATAATGAAGAAATGCTGCACTGGTAATAAAGGCATCGAATGGATACAAGGAGACCATTTGGAGGACCTCGACTTTGCTGATGACATAGTTCTCATCAGCAATCAGATAAAAACGATGCAGGAAAACACAAATGAACTATCATCAATAGCCAGCAAAATTGGGCTTGAGGTCAATCATGAAAAGACTAAAGTCATGAAAAGTTTAATTCCAACAAGTGACAAAATATACATGGAAAACAAACCAGTAGAAGAGATCGATCACTTCATCTATCTTGGAAGTCACATTGATCGAGAAGGGGATACGAGCAAAGAAATTAGAATCAGACTGGCTAAAGCAGCAATGTCTTTCAGAAGCCTTGAAAAGTTGTGGAAATCAAAACTCATTAGCACAAACACAAAACTTAGGCTATTCAAATCAAATGTACTATCAACCCTTACATATGCGTGTGAAAGCTGGAAAACAACAAGAGATATAGAAACAAAGTTGAACGCATTCGAAAATAAATGTCTAAGGAAAATACTTGGTATAGAATGGAACGAATTCAAAACAAACGAGGAAATTAGAGAAATCGCCAATCAACCACTAATATCTTCAGTAATAAAGAAAAGACGATGGTCATACGTTGGACATGTGATGAGAAGAGATAATAATCGAATAGCAAAGCAAGCCCTCATATGGGAAACAACAGGTAAAAGAAAAAGAGGAAGACCCAGGGAGACACTGAGAAGAACATTGATGAGAGAGGCAAGAGCAGCAGGAATCGGCTCCCTCAATGAGATAGAACTGCTTGCACAGAACAGAGACAGATGGCGAGATTTGATAAAATATCTTTAAAAGAAAACTGCTAGAACAAAAATTCATATAGGAGAAGGTGTATCTTGGTCTACGCCCTATGGGCCGGTTACGGCTCGAAAGGTCAATAGATAGTTTGTCGAGAGACATATAAGAGATTCACTGAGAAATGCGAATGTTTGATTTTACTCATATTCTGCATTAGACGCTGGCGCTGTCTTGGAGGTTTCAGGCCAGTATTGGTTATCCAAACTTGTCTTTAGATGACATTCGTGTGTTCGTATTTTCTTTGTGTCCATAATAGTTGTTTCTCTAGCAGGCACGAAAGCTGTCGCACAGCCCCAAATATTTGTTAATTTTCCGTTTATATTATTCCACAATTACGCCATGTTTAAATCGAGACAACCTTGTGACACGTTACTTATTTGCAATATTTGGCCTCCAACATTTGTTATTCTATCTTTACATGAACAGACGTACAGCCTGTGTATGCCACGTTCACTCACTGTTCCTTTATATTATTATTGTTGTCTATCTTTTATTAACAACATAGATTTAATCAAGCTTGTTTGGATCGAAGCTATAGAAATTATACACAAAACTATTTGACCAATGAGTAAGATTTGTTGATGCAATTTAGCACATAAATAAACAAGACAAGATAAATTGGGTTGAGTTAGGGACCACATGCATGTATGGGAGAAACTAAGCAAACACTTGACGAAAGTGGTAGTGGACATTAAAATAAATCTGACGTTAGATTTGGCATTGCTTCAAGTTACGGTAACGCTATTTTGAGACGTTAAAATAAATCTGACGTTAGATTTGGCATTGCTTTAAGTTACGGTAACGCTATTTTGAGACGTTAAAATAAATCTGACGTTAGATTTGGCATTGCTTCACGTTACGGTAATGCTATTTTGAGACGTTAAAATAAATCTGACGTTAGATTTGGCATTGCTTCAAGTTACGGTAACGCTATTTTGAGACGTTAAAATAAATCTTCCATATCAAGCTAACCCTACAAAAAAACCTCTGAATAACATCTTCCTTAACTCTATGTGTACGTTTCAATTCATTTGTGTATTATGCCGATTTCGGCCGCGTGCGTTTCGCCACATTGTGCGTCACTCTGAATTTGATTAGTGTGACTCGTCATCAAACCATTTTCTTTTTACATGCTTTGTATTATCCTTAGTGTTAGTGAAAACTAATATCTTGTTCAATTATCTAACAATGCATATATAAAATGTGATTTGTTAGATAAATATAATATGTATATTTATTCTTAAAACCAGGAAAAATTTAGTCTCTGAAATCTCTTCCGTTGAATAATAAAAAGCTTGCGTACGGAAAGAAACATCCTACATAGGGTTTATTACACATTTCTTCGTTAGAGCGGGGAATAGCATTTTAGCACGTTCACAAATTTTTACAAATGTAGCATTGGGGAATATGTCAGCATTGGGGAAGTAAACATTATTGACTATACATCGTCAAAATTATGTCACTATGTGTTCCCTTCTATCATGTGAATAGGAACAATTATTGCTTCTTCCAGGTATAGAAATATAGCAATTCTCACTCAATTACTATTTATACGTTTTTATGGACTAATGTGGTAGCATTCACCTGGCTGTTCAAAATAGCACATTTAACGCTTCTTTTAAAAAAAAAAACATAAATAAATTTGCTCATAATAAACGTGAAGTTTAGAACGTGCTGAACATTGACATCATTGTCTCGTTGACGAAATCTCTGTGCGGTATTCATAGTCTTTTCATAACTCACAATTGTGGTTTTATTAAAATCATTAATGTCAAGAACAGGACATTGACATGAAATAATTAATACACATTCGAGGCTAAACGTGGAAAGCTGTTTTATTATATTTCGTATATTATATTATTTTATATTTATAAACAACTAAGATATGATATCATTATAATTATATTGATTTAGGGCAGTAATGAAAGAACTATTTTAAAACCGTAAATTACTTCAGTTATTGAGTTATTTGCGGGTCATCATCATTGCACTCCGAACATGTCCATAGGGGCTCAGATACCCTCCTCAGCAATTCCCTCAGTGTCCAGCGACTGACGACTCCAGTTCTATGTTGGTCGATGATGTCCGCCCGATCCATTGGTTGCCCGTCCTCAACGACAGTGCAGCTAGCCAACCTGTCCGCCCTTTCATTTTCCCGTACTCCCGCATGTCCAGGGACATAGACAAAGGTGACCTTACGTATTTTTGATTTCTGCAACGACTCTACCCATTGCATGCGTACAGAGCCCGCCTCCACTTTTTTATCATGCTCATCGAATCACTCAGTATACATGCGTGGGTGTAGTCTTGTGACTCTAACCATTTGAATGCCTTGGTCACTGCCATCGCCTCCATTGTCTTGCTATTCGTGGTCACGACGTATGCACCACTGTCTTCGTAGACTATTCTGCCTTCCGAGCGTGCTGTAAATGCCCATGCACTTTAGTGTCACAAATTATCAATTTAAAATCAAATTAAAGTGTATTTCATCTTGATTGTGTTTTTGATTTTCCGGTTGCATACGATCATTGATGATATCGTATGAAGAAGAACAATTCAGCTGCGTTCACTGTCGGTGCCGCCTTGCCTTACGTCTTTTGGAGTGTGCTTTAGGCGTTTGAACAATTTTGGATTTTAATTCGTTTGTAGCGATATCAGGGCTTTCAAGTAAATATAAACTTAATAGAAAAACACAAAAGAAAACAAGCGAGACCCCGGGACATCAAATTGCCTTGATCATTCTGCAACATTGCATGATATTCCAATATCGGCAAAATTAACCATGACAGAAGCTGCTCGACAAAACAACATATGAGAGATACTATTAAAAATCGTCATTTACGTGTTTTCATTTATCTGAGAGAAGGTGTTAAAGATGTTAATTGTAGTTTATTTTTTTTTAAAAACATGTTAAACATATTAAACATGTTACTTCATATAAACGCATATAAACTATTTAAACTTGTTAACTGGTAACAAAGTGTGTAAATCTGTTAGATGTAAATGTAGATTGGTAGAGATCCCTTATTTCTATGAGTCAAAATTGTGGAGCATTATTTTGGAGTAAAGCCAAATCTGACATAGATTTATTTATCGCCTCTTTAACTTGATCAATTTTTTCTGTAGTCTTTTGCCACTACAAACATATAGTCGCTGCTACACCTTGTACGTGGTCTTGTTTATGTATATGCTGCATTTTGTCTACAAATTAAACTGATTAGGAAAATAGTCGATATTGTCTTATATAAATAAGCGACAACTCCGTTTGAGAAACAACAGAACTATAAACTCACTTAACTCAAAGTAAGAATAACAACTGGAGTAGTTATACTAATAAAATAAGTGACGTGTCTGAAGTGTGCTTGTAATATTATAATCACAGAGCGCTGCCGAAATAACATAAGCTAGATATAGACACATGTTTCGGACTGTACAGCAAATTTCGTAGATTACTAAGAACAGAAAAAAATGTAGATTAAATAAATGTCCACCTCTTATGCCCGGAATGGAAACTGTAATTTGCTTATCCAGAGTCCGAAGTTGATACAGTTCTAGATCGCCAAGTCAAATAAGAACTAAAGTGTAGGTTCCGCCATTCTGTAACTGCACCTCTTATATTATTAAACTTTATCAATATGATTTCTATAGTTATTTTGTTGATAATTTTGAAGATAGTTATTCATTTTCTAGTTCAGTCAGATATGTGTATGTAACAGTGGCAGTGTGAGAATGTGTAACAATAACAAGAATGAGTGATTCAGGAACAAGGACATTTCACGGGCAGTGAGGGAATCAGCCAAGTTAGAATAACGAATTCTCGGGATTTTGAGAGGTATCAGTTAGAGGGGAAGAGGATGTAAGAAGGTTGGGGATTGGCTGAAGATGAAAGATATAATCGAATCACAAGGTTAGGTAGAGAGTTTTACTCATAAGGTAGGCCTGAGAGCAGGGTCGTCGGAGGGCTGTAGTCATTATGGCTTACCAACCTTCAAATGTGTCGTGTTAAAACGGTTTTTTTCCGCCATTGATTAGTGTTAGTGGGACAATTGAAGTCTTAAGGTAAGGATGATTAGCAAAGAGATCGCTAACTAAGTAAGTTTGTTAATATTCATTATGTGTGAGCAAGGAGATGCTAACTGTTTCAGCTTTAGTGGAAGAGCTGAATATTCCAAGTTAATTATGGGCGAGCAGCCGAGGGCTGAGTAAGTTGCTGGTTTTGTCTACTTTGTGGTGTTACTGGTCAGATGAACAGTGAATAAACTCAGTCAGATTTTGATGAGTGAACGATTTTGGTCAGTCATTTCGTCAGTGTTTGTGAGTATGATCGTTATGGTGAAGAACGAACATCAGGGTTGCAGAGAAGTCTGGGGTCTGAACATTTGCATGGTCGTCCATCAGTGAAACAGCGCGAATTACCACTATACGGAGATCACAAGGGGAAGCTCATCATTAGTTTCCTGTCCAGTTTTGAGCTGCAGTTCTTTCAAGTAAGAAGCAGTCAGGAAGTGACGCAAATCACGGGTCCATCCTTCCAGCAAGGCTGTCAGGGAGGAGGCCGACAGTCAGTGCAGCAGGCGACCAGCGGCAAACGCCGACTTTGATCTGTGTCCAGTGGGGAGCATGACTCGTCACTAACACCGTTATCATTACTTTATGTCATCAGTTTGCGTTGACAATTTAATGCCACGGAGGTCAAGGTACAAAGTTAGATGTAGCCTCAATAGGAAATTTCATTAAAACCGTTTTTACTACTAACCTTCTTGTCCAGGAAAGAGCGCTTACATTGCATAGAAGGTTATTATTTCACTTTTCTTTATTGAACAAACATTAAGAGCACAACATAATATGTTGTTTGTATGCGAGAGACTGAATCTTCACTGAATATCAATTTTTGTTTTCAATTTTCACATCGGCAAATGTATAATCAGGTGTCATTTGCCAAACATACAGAGTAGCTCTTATTTTTTAATGATCGATAATTTTTAAGTTTTTAAAAAAAAATGTACATGGTTTTTTTTTTAAATAGCAATGTTTGGTATGGGCTGCGGCCATTTAGTGCACTACTCTTTTTTTAGATTTTCACCCCCAAAGAGTTCATTAACGTGCGCAGAATGTACACGAAACCTGTGTTTTATTTCCGTTCTAGACATCGAATCTCACTAACTAGAGATCAGCCACGAAGAAACCACGGATTACTTCTTGAAAAAAGAATAATATTTTTGCCGCCCGTGTTAGGAGTCGAACCCGAAGACCTTCATGTCCGGAGGTCGATGTCTTACATCTAGACATCGCAGCCGGTCCCCCTCCTCCCCCCTCCAAAATATTTAATTTTACTTTCTTCTAAAAAATTGAAAGAAAATAAAACAAACGATGAAGTCTTAAAGCAACTAACAATAAAAAGGGAACCAGTAAATACAATTCAAACAAGAAAAATTAGCATCTTAAAAGACACAACAGCCTACTTGAAAGTAATCTCGGAAGGTAAAATACAAGGTAAAAGAGACAGAGGCCGATCAAGACTAACATGGACGAGTAACATCAACAGATGGACAAGTCAGCCTATGCCAACCCGCACTATCAAAGAAAGAAACAGCAAAATTTCGCTCCATGGTAGCCAACCTTCGATGCAGAGACGACACTCAATGATGACGATGATCTCACAATTCACAAACATAAAGCATACATCAACGAAGTAATTTCCCCATCCATGGGCAAACCCAACCACTCAAACTTCGAAACATATGACCAACATATAACAAATAAAATACAGCGCAGACTTGTCGATGCTGTTACAAGTATATTTTTTTGCCGTCTTATATTAGTTTGTCTTACTGTCTTTATTTTTTAATAGTTTAAAAGAAACAAATTCACAATGTTAATTAATGCGAAGTTCCTCAATAAGAAATTATGTAAACACAAATAAAAGTCGTAGATCTCGACATGTTGCTATTATTCTACGTGACAACAGGACATTCCGGATCCCACCCGACATCATTTCCATTCTCAATGCGGAGATAATCCATAAGCGGTTGGACGTATTCCATGAGAGCGTCCGCGCTAATCTTTTCTTGTCCTGTGAGAGCTTTCAAGATTTCAGGCCACGGTTTGGAAGATCCAGCTTCCAACATTGTTCTGTAAATAGAAAGAGCTTTCTGGTAAATATTGTTAGCTATAATCGACCTTGACGATATTGAAAATGCAAAAATTTCTATCAAAATTCTGTAATAGTAACCAGCATCTGTCATCAGCAGCAATGCCATCTTAATATCAGAGACAAAACTACAAGGGAAAGATAGACATAATAGTATAAGAGAAAGAAAGATCTCAGTTTGAATAGCAAGAATAAAGAAGTAATGGTCATATTGAAGAACATATCATCATCATCATTATGCAGAATTAAAATAAACAAAATAGCATTTCACAAAATGAAATACATCTTATGCAACAAGTCTATGTCAATATAAGTGAGAAAAAGAATTCATCGGCGCATTATAGTGCCAATTCTGACCTATGGAAGCGAATCATGGACATAAGACAAACAAATGAAAAGACGAATACAGGCCACCTATATGGAATTTCTTAGCAGCGTTGCATTTTTTGGAATACCTATCTTTTAGACAGTTGAAGAAGATATATATTCTTGTATCTCCAAATATCAGAATCTTTTATTATACAAAACTAGCACAACTCAACAGACACGAGAATATTTTATCATTGAGTCACCTCATGCTCGTATAGCCCCTAATTCAAGTAGACACAACAAGATGCATTTTCATGGTAAAAAATGTTTTTTTCTAAATCTTTTTGTAAGTAAAGAAAAAGTAAAGAGCCCCCGTCACGCCAAGTGGCGAATAGGGAATATGGTGTTAATGACCATACATTTTACAGACCTTCGGCACATGATTTTTGTGGTAATGTGGTCAGTATTACGTCCGTACCCAATTTATTTTCCCAGAAAAAAAAATCCGGTACCCATTAAATGCTGTGTGAACCGGTAGCAGTCGGTTGGGATTGAATCCTACGTCTTATCAATTATAGTTCAGTTCACTAACCACTGAGCTATCGCGGCTCCCAAATCTCTTAGTGTACTAAAGATATTCCTCTTACCGAAGTTTCTCTCCAGCTCTGGCACTGTTGTAGATGTCACATCTGTGTAACGGTCCAGTGTGGCCTGCTGCTTCACATAAAGCCTTATGGAACTGGAACTGTAGGATAAAGCTAATAAAATAACTGTTGAAGAAAAAAGATGTAAAATATAGTTGGTTGATCTAACACTTGCATGAAGTGTATATATCTGTTATGTTTATTCTTGGATATAGTGGATTATTTGCTGTTAACTTTGAGTACTCGTGGTCAATGTTTATTCTGCGACTGGGTAACATTCAAGCAGTTCATTTTTTTTATTCTCTCAGTCAAGATTGTTGTTTCGCTCAATTATCATCAGACTTATTTTTTTCCATTGCTGGTACTTACATGTCTTATTTTCTTCTTTAAGAATATAGTCCTTGAAATTTTTGAAATTGTCTGATTAGAATTTAATTAGAATTAGTAATCTTATGACTACGTTAGTATATTTTTCATGGCTTTGAAATTACTTTTTGCCATACCTATTCTTTTATTTATTTCAGATGGAAAATGTACAACTGAAATAAATAAAAGAATAGATATGGCAAAAATTAATTTCAATGCCATGAAAAATATACTAAAATCAAAACAAATAACACCAAGGTTGAAACTAAGACTTTGAAATGTGGATTTATAGAAGTATAGGTAGAATTGGATGGAAAGAAAAGAAAACAAACAAGGAAGTTTTAAACAAACTAAAAATGAAAAAAAAAGAACTACTAAACACAATTAGAGCAAGACAAATGAAATTTGTTGGTCATGTTAAAAGACACAACAGTCTAATAAAAATTATATTCAAAGGGAAAATACAAGGTAAAAGAGGCAGAGGCAGACCAAGACTAACATGGACGAGTAACATCAAAAGATGTACAAGTCAGCCTATGGCAATCTGCACCATCAAAGCAAGACATACAGTGGAATGGCGCTCCATGGTAGCCAACCTTCGGTGCGGAGACGGCACTCAATGATGATGATGACTTTGTGCACAATATCTTCTCAATTTATTTACTATGACAAAATTAGTGCATCATCAGAGTTACTTCTAGATGGCAATAAATGCATGTTTAAATTATTTGCCAATACAAATTGCAATAATAGAAATATTATCAACATGTTATTATTTTATCATAATTATTATTAATTAATTTGCATCAATACGATATCCTTCATTTAATTATAACCTTACGCTCTCCATTTGACCAAGCCAAAACAATGAAAATAAACCTAAAGAGAAACAAACAGAAGAAGAATCCACAAATAATACAACGGGACATAACAGCTCAAAGTCAAACATAAATTCAACAGACATGTACTAGCAACAAACACATAGGAACAATCTATTAGAAGGAGGAATTGAACTATAAAGAAGGGGAAATCCTGAAGAAAATGTTATAACCAAATAACAATGCATAAAGCAAAGCATACAAGAAGCCAACAGCGTAATATCTGAAAAGAAAATGGACAAGAAACAAAAATAGATGACTGAAGCCATAGACGAAAATGGATAAACAGAAGGCAGGCAAAAAACACTAACGCATACACCAAAATAGATAATGATATCCGCAATATGTGCTTACAAAAGAGGTCTGACTCAATCAAAGATATTTGGAAAACCATAGAAAAAAATTCAGATTTAAAAGTGATGCAGACAGAAGTAAAGCTAATGATCAAAACAATTTTAAAAGTCTCATATTGGGGTGCATTGTAAAAAGAAAGGACAAATGTTGAGCGACAATATGTAAATAATCAACAGATGGCAGGAACACATAGCAGAGCTATTTGAAGATAACATACACAAGAAACCAAACAAAAGTAATAAACCAATAATAAAGGTGTATGCCAGGTTATAAAATATTTAAATCTGAGGTAGAGAAAGCTATAAACACAATTAAAATGGAGAAAAAAAAACTGAAGGGACAGACAACACTAAGATTGAGATGATAAAAACCCAATGAATTTCTGACACAGAATTGATCACAGACTTGTGCAATGATATATACAATACATGGTCCATCCCATATGATCTTAAAATACACATATTTTTTGCCTTGTCCAAGATGACCAGAGCTGTCGAGTGCAGTTGCTTCAGAACAATAAGTTTGATGAGCCATATAATAAAAATCTTACTTAGTATATAGCAGTATTGTTTATAGTTGAAGTATATATGTATATATATATATATATATATATATATATATATATATATATATATATATATATATATATATAGGTTATTGGTTATGGAAGGCCCCGATATCATTGCAAACGAATTCAAATCCATAATTGCTCAACCGCCCGTGCCAGCGTAATCATCCGAATTAATATATCAACTCCCAAACAAAGAGAGGTAACTGTAGTCCCCATCGTAGCAGTCTCAGCACACGCCAAAAGACATAAGGCGAAACCTCGCAGAAAGTGAACACAGCCAACTGTTCCCTGTCATACGATATCATCATTTATCGTAAACAATTGGATAATCGAAACATGATCAAAACGGACGAGACACACAGCTCACAGTGTGCACAGAGCACTTAACTCAATAGCTCCTGTAACAAGCCGGACTTGGAATATGAGGAAACTGCAACAAGGAACACTTTTCATGCATAGCCTTCAATTGTTCCCGCTGCCTATCCACCATATACCGGAAGATCACGTCCTCTTGAAAATGATGATCATCGTATTTTTTAAAAAATGTATAGCACTTGATGATGTTAGGCCATCGTTGTTGACTCCCTTTCGGAACATATAGACACACAGATAGTCGTCAGATTATCCCCGTCGCACAACAAACACTAGACCGTAAGATTATCGTACAGCCGGTCTAGGGATGTACAATAAGCCATTACGATGACGTAGCACTCAAAAATGTCGTACCCACAATTTCGCTCCCTTTAGATTCATGTTTACAGTTACTCTAGTGAAAGCAACCTACGACGAACAAAACAGGGTGCAAACATCCCAAAGAGATAAAACTGCGGCTGACGAAGTAGTTTACATTAATGGGTAATATGGAAATAACTTGCGTCAAGGAATTCCAACAACGGATATGAACAACAGCAATGATATGTAAAGCGCAGATCAAGTCTAGACGTTGGAAGGTCGCATTCGCAACACTTGTTTTGTCAAAACTGGACTGTTGCCGATGTACGACCTCTCTTTAGCGGCGCAGATGTAATAAGTTGATCATCATTTTTACTTTAACGCAGAAAAGTGCAACGAAGAACCTAAATTAATTAGATTCCGAATGCACATTACGCAGCGATAGAGAGAACATGACCTAGATCCACCATCTGTACAACGGAAGTCCATATATATATATATATAAATATATATATATATATGTGTATATATATATATATATATATATATATATAATTCTTCCTATTCTTCTATATATATAGTACCGTGAGTTACCTGGGCCTCATTACGAGAGAAGTAAAGAATAGTGAACAACAAAACAAATATCAGCAGGACTGAAACTAAGAATGGCAAAATGTTACATCTTCTCAATATTCCTGTATGGTGCAGAAACATGGACATTAGACAAGAAAACAGAACAGAAAATTGAAGCCTTTGAAATGTGGATTTATAGAAGAATAGGTAGAATTGGATGGAAATAGAAGAGAACAAACGATGAAGTTTTAAAACAACTGAAAATAAAAAGAGAACTACTAAATACAATTAAGACCAGACAAATGAAATTCTTCGGGCATTTTAAAAGACACAACCGATAACTGAAAGTAAAATTGGAAGGGAAAATACAAGGTAAAAGAGGCAAAAAATTGAGGTAGATACTATGCAATCCATTTTTGACAATAGAAACAAGAAAAATAGTTCTTAAATGTGTTGTAGAGCCAGTCTTAACATATGGATGCGAATCATGGACAAAAAGAAAGACAACAGACTAGAACATCACTGGAGTCTGTAGAAATGTGGTTTTACAGAAGAATGTTGAGAGTACCATGGGCAGCTAAGAAGAGTAATGAAGATGTTCTGAGAGAGGTCAAATCAAAAAGAGAGCTAATTTCCAATATTAGGAAGAACAATCATAATTTTTTGCCATGTAATGAGAAGAGAGAGCCGCGATAGCTCAGTGGTTGGTGAACTGGACAACAACTGACAAGGGGTAGGGTTCGAGCCCAATCGACGGCTTCCGGGTTCACTCAGCCTTAAATGGGTATCGGATTTTTTCTGGGAAAGTAAAGCGGCACGGGCGTAATACCGACCACATTACACCAAAAATCATGTGCCGAAGGTCTGTAAAATTTATGGTCACTAACACCATATTCCCTATACGCCGCCACTTGGCGTGACGGGGGTACTTTACTTTTTTTATGTAATATGAAGAGAACAACTTGAATATATTGTAACAACTGGAAGAAGTGAGGGACGAAGGGATAGAGGGAAGCAAAGAGAAAAAATAACAGACAGCTTTAGAGAATGACTTGGCAGAAGATCAACAACCGAAATGATAAATAGCTGCCGAGATCGAAAGTTGTGGAGAGACATGATCCCCTACGTATGTAGGCACGATACTTGATGATGATGCTTGTCAAAAATGGATTGCATAGTACCTTCCTTTTTTTTTGGAAAGCTGCATTTGCCTGAGCCATTCTGCATCTCACCTCTGTTGTACATCTTCCGTCTGAGGTTAACAAAGTTCCCAAATATTTAAATTCATTTACCTGTTTTAATATTGTTCCACTTATCTTTATTTTGCAATGAGGAGATGTTTTTTCTTTGTTGTTACCATTACTTCTATCTTTTTGCTATTAAGGCTGAGTTCTATATTTTTTGCTTGCTGTCACTATAATGTCTAAGATTTCTTGTATAGATTACATACCTTAGATTATTTATATTATGACCTCAAATTGTTATTCCAGGAATGCCCCTTATGGATCTAAAGATAATCTCACTATACGTATTAAACAAATCTGGCGACAGCACACAATCTTGCCTAACACCCTGTTTTATTTGTTGAAACATTCCCAATTGGTTTCCAGTTCTTATGGCCGCTGTTTGTTGCAGTATATGTTCTTCATTATTCTTAGATTTTTGCTATCTACGTTTATGCTTTCTAAAATTAGGATATTTTCTTGGTGCTTTACTTTGTCAAATGCTTTGGTATAATGTGTGAAACAGGTATAGATCTGTTTTCACCTCTATGGCTCTTTCTACTAAAGATCTTATGATGTATATGACATTTCTTGTTCCTTTATCTATAACAAAACCGCACTGTTCATCATTAATTTCTGGACTGATTTTGTTTCGCACTCTTCGCATGATGATTCTTAGTAATATCGTAGTCATTTGACTCATACGGCTTATTGTGCGATGATCATCGCATTCAATCGCGCCAGAATTCTTTGAAATTATATATGACATTATGAATATTAATTTGAGTTGATCTCTTCGTATTTATCCGGTGTTCTGGTATCATTAAATATGGTTATTATTATTTCTATTCCAAAATCACCCATGGCATCGATCTCCTCTTTAGTTATATTATCTGGTCCAGGAGGATTTCCTGCTTTCATATTGCGCGAGGTGTCTTCTACTTCTTCTTTGAGTATGTCTGGTCCTTTTCCATTATCCTTAATATTTAATTCTGCTCGTTCACCATTATAAAGATCTTTAATGTATTATGTCCATCGTTTCATTCTGCTTTCTTTTTCAATCAATAGTTTTTCTTCCTTTGATTTTAAACATCCCGTTTTTTTTTTGCGCTTTTCGTCCTGTTAATTATTTAATTTGTTTGTATATAGCTTTGTAATCTAATTTTTGTTGCACTTTGCAATCTCTTTGCATCTGTTTTCGTTGTGCTTTTTATTTGCTTCATTGCATTTTAAAACAATTTCTTTATTTAATCTCTTATACTCATCTTTATTTTCTTTATTTCTTCTTCTTGTATCCATTAGCTTCAAAATGGCATCTGTCATCCATTTCTTTCTTGAGTTTGTCCTCACTGGTGGTATGATCTCTTTTGATGTTTGTTGCATTGATTCTTTTATCATTTCCCACTGTTCATCAATGCTTTCTATCTTCTCTATTGCATTGTACCGGTTCTGAATTGTGATTTTATATTTGTCTTGCAAAATCTTGTCTGATTCTCTCTCTCTCTCTCTCTCTCTCTCTCTCTCTCTCTCTCTCTCTGCTATCAAGACTCAATCAGAGTAGGATACCAGACTCTCACAAGAAGACAGCTGTCTGTTTAAGAACATTGATCGTCCCCACAGATAGAACATCATAATTAGAGTCTGTTATATCCACCTGATTGAATACCTGTTAAAACGTTACACTGTGTTCTGCGCCAGTGGCCCAGTGCATCCGATTTCAGCCAGCATTTTATTCAGGTCTGCTCTCCTTAGCCTTTGATTGTCCCCAATCTTCCTGCGAGGCAGCAGATTGTCTTTTCTATAGGGGGATTCTGCCCTTAGATGGTCGGCACTCTCAGGTTTACGAGCACCATCTGCCCGAGTCCCTAGAGGTGACTATCACAGACATGCATACACAAAGATATGAGATGTGACTAATGTAGGTTATTATGTGCAAGAACATCAGCCTTGCACTTAGCAGGCATTTGTCTGGACCTATCTCGTTTGGCGTTACCTCAGTAGTGGCCATATACAGCCAGAACGACAAGACTAGAATGTACATGACCACGATACTGGCGCGTCGCCTTGTGCACACAACCACAACGCCTGTTGGTAATTCTTGGTAACTGATTCACAAAGTGTGCTACTAAAGATTGACAGACAGTGTCTGCGGCAGGTGTGAATGCAGCTCGTGGATGACTCTAAAGGGACGTCTTTAAACTGGGTGTATTATCCAGGGCACGCTCGTGCAAATGGCAATGAAGTAACCGATAAGCTCGCCTCTGCAAATTCAGATCTTGGCCAGTGGGCTTTGTTCAAACGTAAACAAGCGTCATTCTTGGTGCATCCATCTTGGAGTTGAGTAAATCTAAATGTAATTTTATGTTAACTGAGGCTCGTTTTGTTGCTTTTAATTTTACTCTAAGTTTTCCCACAACTGGTACATCGTCACTATTGCAATCTGCCCCTGGTCTAGTTTTCACAGATACCAGACTGTTTCTAAATATATTGCTTATTATTATGTAATCAATTTGATTACGTGCGTTGTCTCCTGTGCTTTTCCATGTCCACAGACGTCTTGGATGTTGCTTAAACCCGTGTTTCCTATCATCATGTTGTTTGTTCTTGCCCAGTCAATATGTTTGTCACCTCTTTCCTTCCTCTCGCCTAAGACATAATGACCGACTACTTCCTCAACTCTTTCCTTTCCTACTTTTGCGTTAAGATACCATATAACTATGGTGCTTTCATGCCCTATTTAACTCGTCGTAAAATGTATCAATTGTTTCCTCTAGACTGTCTGATGTTGGTGCATAAACTTGTATAAGATTTATACCTATTGGCTTTCCATTCAATTTCACTAAAAGGAGTCTGTTAGATATTGGGTAAAAGCCTTTCACTGATTTTGCTCTTTCTGCATCCAATTGATGCCTACTCCTATTTTGTGTTCAGTACCTCCAGAATAGATTGTTTTATGTTCATCAGAATATATCTCTCCTGATCCAGTGTATCTCATTTCGTAAAGTCCCAGTAAATGTAGACCCATTCTTTTTCATTTCCTGTTTGATGTTTCCCAGTTTACCCTTCTGCACGAGTGTTCTCACATTCCAAGTATCTATCTTTAGAGTCTGTTTTATCTTTATTGTGCTTACAGTAGCTTGATGGCGATCAAGTATCACCTGTAGCTCATGATGTCCCCTACCGAACGAGAGTTTTCCATTGAAATCCCCCTTAACGTTGTTTACATTTCTATTATTGTGGCGATTCATGATTGTAAAAAGAAATTACAATGGCGGTTTTCTATTGCCTTTCGCCGGTTTGTTTACGGTTGGCTCCGCTAGCCTTTGACTAAAAAGTCTCAGCCACAAGCAGTGCGGTTGTTTAACTTCATGATACCCTCCCTTAGCCTTTTACTCTCCCGAGCTTATCTGCAAGGCAGCAGGGCAGCCGCAGGTTGTACTGTTTACTGCATACAGCAGCAAGTAAAATTACCCGACCTGAAGAAACTAGTAACATCAAGATATGGACAAGTCAGCCTATGACAACCTGTACCATCAAAGCAACAGAAAAAGCAGAATGGCGCTCCATGGTAGCCAACCTTCGATGCGGAGAGAGCACTCAATGATGGTGAGTAGTAAAACTTACAACTCCGATTATCCTCTCCAATGAACCAAAACTTTAAACAATCTACAATTTAAACACAAAAAGCTAAAACATGCAATGATCACAATATTAATAAAACACCATATCCCACCTCATAGTCTGATATTCATGTGAAGTGTGAAAAATATGGCCGGTGTCAAAATGAGCTGTACTTCTTCGTACTGGTGAATATACTCCCTCATATTTGCACCTGAGAAAATACAATTTCGTTGTTTGTTTAAAGAACATCATTCACATATTTAACTATTATAATATGTTATTGATCATTATCAAATGATGCGTTGAAAATAGAAATTATGACAATTTTCAAGGACATTGGTAATAAAACAAAATAAGTGGCCAAGATTAAAGGTGGATAGAAACCTGGTTAATGCTTCCAAGGAGGAGAAATGAAAAAAAAAGCATTATATAATGGTTTGGTTAAAGCTTTGCGTAACAATTGAACACCACAAATCAGAACAACGTTTCAGCGCAGAGGCCTTCAACAGGAGCAAACATTATGTTTCAAGCATATGATTGTTCCTGTTGAAGGTCTTTGAACGTCATTCTGATTTGTGGTGTCCAACTGCAGCTTCTCATTTTGATGCATTTATGTGCATTTCTTTGCCTTGACCCTATTAATGTTTTCAAGCCGGTTCTAAAGAGCTTTTAATGTTTTCATTTGTTATTATGCTTGTTCACAAATTCAAATCTTTCACCTTAAGACATCACTTATTTATCTATTTTTTGACAGGTTTGACTCAATATGTCTTTTTCTTCTTAATTTTTTTTTTGCAAGCTCTTGGTAGCCCCCCTTTATAACAAAGTAAACCACATATATCAATGGATCTATCTTCAGAAGGAGTACAAATTGGTAAGTGTTTGTTGAAGAGCTATGCTCCACTGGGAGCTGAAAGGTAGAAGAGGAAGAAGTGTAAGAGCGGATTACTTTTTGGAGTGTTTAGTAAATGGAATCATATTGTCATATCTTTAACAAAAAGCATTAATATAAAGATAGTTGACTATACCAGCATGAGATCATCTGTCCACACAGTGGTGGACGTGTTTCAGCATTTAAAGTCACATCAGTAAATGATGGTGGGATTGTATTCCTGAAATCTCATCCAGACGCCAATTCCCAAATATGGAACATTTTGGAACATTCTGTGACAATAACACTACATAAATTAGAACTAAAATCAATATGTAGAATGCTTGAATAAAAAAAAAATATGTTCTTCATATTTTGATATTTCTCTTATTTTATGACTCAAAATCAGCCTTCATTAGTGTACATCGTCTAATAATTCAAGCAGTATCTAATTTAGCAACAAATTGTCCACTTTAGTGCTTTAGACGTTAATCCTTAAACCCATTGCTGAAACCAAATTATTGGAACTCCAACCAGCATTAGAAACACTTTACCATCTGCATCACATTGTTCCTGGATAATAGACTTGCACTCGCACCTATGACACATTCAACACTTAACAAATGGTGTCCGATCCAGCCAGTTGTGTAATTGTTCCAAGTCTTTGTGCTAACGAGATGCAATGACAGTTGTAAGGACTTGGCTTGAGCCAGCTGACCTTAATCATAATAGATCAGATCTGATACCATGCAATATTATAACTCAAATAGATGTTTTATCTAATAAAAACTTGACCTGTTGAGCAACCATATAAATTTGCTCCTCTGACATATCTCCACCACAAAGTGGTAGAGGGGGTCTGTGTTCCCATGTCCTCAAGAGCTGTGGTGCAATGCTAACAAGGGAAACATAAATCTATGTGGTGTCCACCCCGTGGATTCCCGTCAAGCGCGGTTAGAGTACTGGGTCCATTGTCTCGAAAGACAATGCTACTAGTTGTCACCAACCTCCATGTTGTGGAGTCAAATCACATAGAGACAATGTAAGAGCAAACATAAACATTGCGAAGGCTCTTGTGTGATCATCACTGGTACCATATCAAAACAAGCTGTACGGAGATGTCACAATCCTTGAACATGTAAACGATTTCTCAAACCCATTAATGTTAACGTCAACATATGTAAACAGAAGAAGAGAAGTAAGGACATGAATTAGTGGTAGAGGTCTTTTCAATGTGGTAGTTCATTGATGATATTTAGTGAGTGAGAAGGGATCTTACTAAGACAAGACAAAACCTAGACCTTGTGAGCTAGTCATTTAGAACCTAGACGCACTCACAAAGAACGGCTAGAAGGTCTGGGTAGTAAATCTGGGTCGTCATTTAATTATCTTATTGTATAATGGGTTATAATGGGTTCTTTAGATACATAAATTGACACTCGTATTGGTAAAGCTGCTACCACCTTTGCCCGTCATTCTAGGCGTGTCTGGCAAAACAGCAAACTGACAATTAAAACAAAAGCCGCAGTGTACAATGCCCACATAATTAGTATCCTCCTGTATGGCAGCGAATCTTGGACAACCTATGTGAAGCAGAAGAGAAGTTAAATGCATTCCATATGCGATGTCTACGCCGTATTCTTGATATCACCTGGAAGGATAAAGTGACAAATGTGCAGGTCATGACTTGCACAGCCCTCCTGAATATCTACACGCTGCTCAAACAAGGTAGGTTACGCTGGCTTGGCCATGTACACCGTATGAAAGATGGCCGCATACATAAAGATATACTCTACAGACAACTGGCAGATGGTAAAAGAACTAGGGGGCGCCCAAAACTTCGATTTGTGGATGTGTTTAAACGCATAAAGACTCTGAACATAAACCCTACAGCATGGGAAGACATAGCTGCAGACTGCAATCTCTGGAAACACACTCTAAAGGTTCACCTCAAACAAGTAGCAGACAGATTCATAGAGAAAGAGAATACACAATGAAAGAAAAGAATATATAACATTTCAAGGGGCGCTGAAAAATCCATAGTCAACTTTGACTGATGGAAGCTACTACTACTACTACTACTACTACTACTACTACTACTACTAATACTACTACTACTAATACTACTATAACTACTAGTACTACTGCTGCTACTGCTACTGCTGCTGCTACAGCTGCTACTACTGCTACTGTTGCTACTACTGCTACTTCTGCTACTACTGTTAATGCTGTTGCTACTGCTATTGCTGCTACTACTGCTACTACTACTGCTACTGTTGCTACTACTGCTACTGCTGCTACTACTGCTACTGCTACTACTATTACTACTGCTACTACTACTACTGTTGCTAATACTGCTGCTACAGCTGCTACTACTGCTACTGTTGCTACTACTGCTACTACTACTGCTACTGCTGCTACTGCTACTACTATTGCTGCTACTACTGCTACTGCTACTACTACTGCTACTGTTGCTACTACTGCTACTGCTGCTACTGCTACTACTACTACTACTGCTACTGCTACCGCTGCTGCTGCTACTACTGCTACTGCTACTACTACTGCTACTGCTACTGCTACTACTGCTGCTGCTACTACTACTGCTGCTGCTCTGCTGCTTCTACTGCTACTGCTACTACTATTACTACTATTACTACTACTGCTACTACTATTACAGCTACAATTATTACTACTACTACTGCTACTGCTACTACTACTACTACTACTATTACTACTACTACTGCTACTAATGCTGCTACTGCTGCTACTGCTCCATCTTTTGCTACTGCTCTGTTACTACTACTACTTCTACTACAACTATAACTACTACTACTACTACTTCTACTACAACAACAACAACTACTACTACTACTTCTACTACAACTACTACTACTACTACTACTACTACTACTACTTCTACTACAGCTACTACTACTACTACTACTACTACTTCTACTACAACTACTACTACTACTACTACTACTACTTCTACTACTACTACTACTACTACTACTACTTCTACTACTACTACTACTATTGCTACTAATGGGTTATATCTTTTACAATTCTAAAAATTAACTCAAAACTTAATGAACATAAAATAATTCACCTCAAAGCCCACCAGTCCCTGGTATAATTTGCAGGAGTAGTGTTCCCACTGAAAACTGACCAGCGCCATTTGTCAAGGACATATCCATATGAAATACTAGGAAGCATCGGTAGACTCATGCTCATCAAAAAATTAAGATCAGTTTCTGAAATAGAGAAAAGAGCGTACACATTCAGTTTCATTCACTTTTCAACATTGTTCTTTCTTTAATATTTCTTTTATATTATAATAAACTTATATTAATCATAATGTTCAACACGTGGGCCACGGTGACACGTCACTTAGAAAGGATTAGAGCAATTGTAAACTAACATGAATAAATACTAGCATCAGTAAAGTCAATAGTTGAAGGTGCCCTCAGGTGGCCTCATGTATATTACCAAAATAGTAAATTTTGGGTTATGAAGCTCTTTCACGCGACTCTATGCTAAGATATCAAATGTGTATTTTGAACAAAGAGAAAGCCTTCCTCCATATTATGAGCAAAAACTGTTAACTGATAGCTTGTTAACAGCAAGGTGTTTTTCATATTTATTAAGGCACCAAGATGGAAGCATGATCGCGTGCAAGCCATCGTTAAACAATGTTTAATTTGAACATCACACTATTTGTTATCACAGCGAGTTGGCGGATTTTTAGAAATGTAACCACGGTTTGATAATAAATGTTTGTAAACAGTTCGTTAACCACCGCTGTAGATCAAATCGTTAATCTGCTGGTTTCGATCGAGACCTTGGAAGTTAATGACCTAATTTGTGCAGCCGGTTGGTTTCGGACGAATTGTACGTTACAATCTCACTGCTATAATGACTCAGTTTGTGACAAAACTACAGGGATATGCCCAAACAATGACAGTTGTCAGCGCGAATATTTCGGACCTCAGTGTCAGTACTTGAATCTCGTTTACAAATACGCCCAAAAATCTGAACCTACTTTCCTGTTTGATAACAACGACACCACATGCAATCCGGACACAGATTCTACATCAGTTGAGGCAACTCTCAATCAATCTTTGCCGTTCTCCTGGTTTAGGATTTATGTGAATGACTTAACATATCAAGAGAGTTTCACGGTAAAACTAAATGGTTCTGCTCATGTAACAATGAATCACGGTTTGTAGTTAGTTCGCACGAGATTGATGTCTTTGGCTCTGGGGCTGGTCTGATCAACAAGTTACGGATTGAAGGGGCGATAGTTGCAAATATCTGCTCCATCTACATTGGCGGGGTCCGGAATGTGGCTCACAAACAGAAAACACAAACCAGACCGACACATTTAATGATTGCTATACAGGAGACGGATGTGGACCAGAGGCTGCAGTTAATGGCAAAACAAAGATCAATCTCTATGACAATGACTGCACACTCACATAATTGAGAAGTGGAACCAATTCTGTTTACTGGTATCTGAACTATGCCACGTCCCGGAAGATTCACACCATTCGAATTTATCATCGAGCTAGCACTATGATTCGGGTAAAGAATGCCACTCTACAGGCTTTCTCTGACAGTGGCGGTGTAGTGTTCCAGTATAATGATATATCATACCCAAATATTTATGTGAACACTATTGTAGTCACCACACAAGCGACAATGGCACACATTAAGATTTAGTTCTCATCGACCATTTCGCAGGCCGACAGTGCACTGACGGTGAGTGAGGTGCAAACATCTACAGACACCTATTGTCTGGACGGGCATTGGTCGTTTTGCGCAGTGTGTAGTGGGTGCTGCAAAGGATACAACGTCATCATCGGTACGTGTCACGGCAACTGTTCACATGGGATTTATGGACACGACTGCTCCGGATCGTGTCTTAGTGTCTGTCCTTCATGTGAGAAAAAATCCGGAAAATGCCTACAATGTAAACGTCCGGGCTATATCTGTAGTGACACTTGTCCCGATGGTAATTTTGGACTACTGTGCAAACAGACGTGTCTGATGGCTGTGACATCATTTGTAACCCGGAAAGTACAGACTGTACGTGCAAGGATACGGGTCAGACTGCACTCTCAAATGTCCGGACAACTGTTTCAACGACACCTGTGAACAGTCAACCGGGAACTGTACATGCAAGGGAACGTTCTACGGGTCAGACTGCACTCTCAAATCTCCGGACAACTGTTTGAACGAAACCTGTGAACATTAATTGGGGCCTGCGTCTCGTATGTCGATGATTCCCACGTTAAGAAGAGTACTACAACAAACCCAAGCATATGGATACCTTAATGTGTTTCTGTGCTGGACATGGTTCATTTCTTGGTGTTTTTCCGTGAAGCCATGGCTCATATCTTGATGTGTTTCTGTGCTAGCCATGGCTCATATCTTGATGTGTTTCTGTGCTAGCTATGGCTCATATCTTAGCGTGTGTGTGTGTGTACTGGCCATGGCTCATATCTTGGTGTGTGTCATGTTAGTCATATCTCATATCTTGGTGTGTCCTTATTAATCATGTCTCATATCTTTATGTGTGTATGTGTTTAGTCATATCTCATATCGTAGTGTATATCTGTATTAGTCATGTGTCATATCTTTTTGTGTGCATGTTTGGGTTAGATATCTCATATCTTTGTGTGCATGTTCATGTTAGTCATATCTCATATCTTTGTGTGTGCATACCTGTGTATGTCACATCTCATATCCGTGTGTGTGCATGTCTATGTTGATCATATCTCATATCTTTGTGTGCATGTCTATGTTAGGCACGTGTCATATCTTTGTATGTGCATGTCTATGTCAGTCATATCTCATATCTTTATGTGCATGTTTATGTTAGTCATGTGTCATATATCTTGACGTGTGTCAGTGTTAGTCATGCCTCGTATCGCTGTGTGCAAGTCTGTGTTGGTAACATCTCCTATCTTTGTGTGTGTATGTCTGTGTTAGTCACCTCTAGTGACTCGGGCAGATGGTGCTCGTAAACCTGGGAGGGCCGACCATCTAAGGGCAGAATCCCCCTACAGAAAAGATCATCTGCTGCCTTGCAGGAAGATTGGGGACAATCAAAGGCTAAGGAATGCAAACCTGAATAAAATGCTGGCTGAAATCGGATGCACTGGGCCACTGGCGCAGAACACAGTGCAACGTTTTAACGGGTGTTGAATTCAGAGTGGATCTGGCAGACTGTAATTGTGATGTTCTGTCTGTGGGGGCGATCAACACACTTAACCTGACAGCAGACTTCATGTGAGAGTCTGGGATCCTACTCTGATTGAGTCCTGATCGCAGAGAGAGAGAGAGAGAGATATTTATTAATAGTTTTTCTTTGTTTAAGGTTTAGTTGAATCGACGAATCATCATCATTGCACAGCGGAACACATCCATAAGTACTCAAACCTCCACTCCAGTATGTCCCTCAATGTGTGGAGACTGACGACTTCAGTTATGTGTTATTTTGTTATTATTATTATGTTCGTGCAGTCTGAATGTGGCAGTAAATTGAAGATCACGGCTGGTATTATCGTCCGTAGAATATCGATTGTTTATTAAACTGTTGTTACAATAAACGCTAAGTACGTACAAATATATGGTAGGGTGTTTTCTCCACCCGTTTTTACATCATAATAAGCTTGTGCCATACCGGTTGGCGTAGGCGATCATGTCCTTCCACTATCTTTTATCCTGCATGCATCGTATCAGTTCTGTTGTTGACCCATGCCTTGACATCAAGCTGTTTAGTTTTTTCTCTCTTTATCGTTCGCGATCTCTTTTTCCCACATTTTGCCAGTTATAACCAGGTATTCCAACTTTCCTCTTCTTATGATATGCCCAAAACAAGTTGATTGTCTTTGTTTCTTTCTATTTTTCATGAGCTCCCATTAGTGTTGGCCTCTTTGAGAATGTCCACATTGACATTTTAGCTGTCCAGGGAACTTTCAACATTCTTTTGAGGAATCCCATCTCTGTTGCCTCTAATTGCCTTATAATCTGTTTCCTTACTGTCCATGATTCACTTCCATACGTCAGAATTGAACTCTTTTTCTCACTTTCATTGATATAGACTTGTTACATAAAACACTTTTCATTTTCCGAAATACTATTTTGTCATAAGCCAATGTGCTTGTCATGTTATTATTGTGCCCAAATATTGTTTCTACATCAACGTGGCAAATATTAAGATGAAAAGTTCACTAAATTAGTTGCGACATAAATTGAAATATACTTGCAGTCTTCACCAACGTGTGTATTATCATTTTTATTTTATCCATCACAATTTTGGATTTTCCAATGTGCCACAAAAACCCATTAAGTTAGACACCACTGCGCTTGCTGTCTCTGAAAGTGTCTTTCGTTTTCCAATTACTCTTATTTATCTTCATGAACTTATGTTCTGTCAGTAGCCAGGAACTGCCTACATCAGTATGGTCCGACACTTCGTTGCTCAAGGGCTAATCAGAAATATAGCAAAAGAGAACACGCGTTATCCCTCTCTCTATATATATATAAAATAGGTGAAGGATATACGGTAATAATAAAAGTTTTCAAGCGAGCAAGCGACGTTCCAGTTGAAAATTAGAACGTCAAAGGAATTGCTCATTCTGCCACTGGATATTTTAATGTAAAGATTTGCACTGCTTTTCTGAAGTAAGCGCCTCAATGTTTACTTTAAAATATGTCCAGGAAAGTCTTAGACAAGTTTCCAGCAAAGTGTATTCAATATGTTTATCTAGTTTTGGATTTAATGGCTTGGTAAGGCACTATATACATATGCTACCTAATAAAGAGAATATAGTAGCCTCCGTCAGTCATAGTTGATAATAGATTTCGCAGCACCCATAGAAATGTTACATTTTTCTTTTAATTCGCCGCGTATTCTTTTATTCCATGAATCTGTTTGCTTCTTGTTTGAGTTGGAGCTTTAGAGTGTGTTTTCAAAGATTGAGGTCTGCAGCTATGTCTTTCCAAGCTGCACGGTTTGTGTTCAGAGTCTTCATGTCATGTTGACACACGTCTACAAATTGAAGTTTTGTGCGCCACCTAGTTCTTTTGCCATCTGCTAGTTGCTCATAGAGTATATCTTTTGGTACGCTGGCAACTTTCATACGGTGTACATGGCCAAGCCAGCGTAACCTACATTGTTTGAGCAGCGTGTACATGTTTGGAAGGCCTGTGCGAGTGATGACCTCCACGTTTATAACTTTGTCCGTCCAGGTAATACAAAGAATACGTCGCAGACATCATATAATGAATGCATTTAGAGCATATTTAAATTGAAAATGTATTGTATTTATGTAAATGGTATTTTGGCAAGATTTCCCCTAATTCCTTAGGAGTGCCACACATTTTGGCTTGAAAAGCAGAACTGCCTGAAGATCACACATTCTTCATTTGAATGTCAGGGGGGCTGTTGACTCACTTCAATCTCCATAGGGTTGTTAAACAGTGAACATTGTCTTTATATGCCCTCAATTTCATATCTGACACATTCAGATTTCATTCAGAAAGGCTGACATTTGTAAGAATGTATTATCTTGTAGCTTATCTCATCATCATCATCATCATCATCATCATCATCATCATCATCATCATCATCATCATCATCATCATCATCATCATCAAGTACCGGGCCTGCTGGTGTAGGCGATCATGCCTCTCCACAACTTTCGATCTTGACAGTTACTTATCATTCATGTTGTTGACCTTCTGCCAAGCCATTCTCTTAAGCTGTCTATTTTTTTTTCCTCTTTGCTTCCCTATATCTCTTCGTCCCTCAATTTTGAGTTGTTACAATATATTCCAGTTGTTCGCTTCTCATTACATGGCCAAAAATGATGATTGTTTCTTCCCAATATTGGAAATTAGCTCTCTTTTTGCTGTGACCTCTTTCAGAACATCTTCATTACTCTTCTTAGCTGTCCATGGTATTCTCAATATTCGTCTGTTCTTCATTCACTAGCTTATCTACATATCTGTATTCAATATCTTTAATTTTTCAGAAAAATAATGGTAATATTCCTGTTAACAAATGTTACAGACAATTTTCAGCACTAAGACATATTACTTCCCAGTACAATAAAATGTCATTATATTCAGCGTGATAGGAATGGCAGAAAGCAATGTTAACAACATGAAAGATATACTCCCATCAATGCAAATAGCATCAGAACTAAAAACTACGAATAGCAAAACTTCTATATTTACTTAACACTAGTGTTTAATGCAGAAACATGGACTTTAAAGAATAAAACAGAGTAGAAAATTTAAACATTTGAAATGTGGATGTAAAAGTAAAGTAAAGTACCCCCGTCACGCCAAGTGGCGTATAGGGAAATATGGTGTTAGTGACCCTATATTTTACAGACCTTCAGCACATGATTTTTGGGGTAATGTGGTCGGTATTACGCCCGTGCTGCTTTACTTTCCCAGAAAAAAATCCGGTACCCATTTAAGTCTGGGTGAACCCGGAAGCCGTCGGTTGGGATCGAACCCTACCCCATGTCCTTTGTAGTCCAGTTCACTAACCACTGAGCTATCGCGGCTCCCGAAATGTGGATGTAGAGAACAAAAAATGGTGGAAGGAAAATAAGACAAACAAACAATTTCTAAATCAGCCGAAAATGGAAAAAAAAAACGACAACTTAACAGAATTAAAAAAAAAACAACCGACATTTTTTGGACATTTGAAGAGACATAACACCCTATAAAAGTTATCTTGAAAGGCAAGGTACAAGGTAGATAAGGTAGAGGCAGCCCAAGACTAAAGTGGGCTGATAACATCAAAAGGAGGAATGTGAACCTATGACAACATGCACTACCAAGACAAAAGAAAGAGTAAAATGACTCAATGGTACGCGACCTTCTATGGGGAGACGGCACCAAATGAATGAATGAATATTTAGTATCCAAAGAATCTAAAAAAGACAAAATATACTTTCTATGTCTTGATCTTGCCCTGATGTTATTAAATTTATAATATTTACAGCAGTGGTCACAGTGTCACTGATTTTTATGTTTACTATAAAGTGCCTCCTGATAGATAACGCAATTACAAAATAATGTATTCCTTTTTCTTTAACAAATCTCACTAATGGATGTGTATGGTCAACCTTTGCCTTACCTCGAACTATGAGCGATTTACAAAATGGCTCCCAAGTATTGACTTGAGCTAGGCTCACTTACCACAATGTCTGTAGTGCTCTTAAACGGTTGGTCTTGTTCCTACTTTCACAGTTATGTTTGTGTGCTTTTATTAGTCACGTTGTGTTTACGTTATGAATAAATCTTTGCTCCCTGATGTGGTTGCATCAATATATTGTAATACTGAGACCATCTATAGGACTTAGTTATAATTACCGTTATCTGTGTGCATTTCATCAATTAAACATAATTTCTTCAAGTGTTCTTGCGTCTGAAATGACATTGCAATGGTATCACCAATAGCCTCGTGAAAACCTAGAATTGAAAAGAATGAGATTAGCCACAAATATTTGTCAATGAAATTTTCGTTTTTTTGTTCTTGTTTGGTTCTTATAAAAATATGAATGTATAATTCTCATTTATGGTAAATCTAGACTGATCAAGATATTTAAAAGTTCGATCTGAGTCGTCAGTAGCTGGGCTCTGCGTTACATACAAATGAGTTGATCTGAGCACCCATAGGCATTTTCGAAGTGCAATGACGATAACTCAGGAATAACTCAATATCTCAGGAATAACTCAATAACTCAGGAATAACTCAATTCTTATTTCAAACTGTATAACTAGCCTGGTTAAATATCTATAATTCCAAACAAGTAAGTCTCACATTTGTCAATATTTAATATTGTTTTTATTATAAGCATTATACCGTTATCTTCTTCTCCTTCAGCGCTCAAGTCTTGTGGAGATGAAGACTTCTGTTTTCTTCTGTTTTATAATAGAGAGGAAAGAACAACGTGATGACACACAATGAGCTGGTCACATGGTCAGCACTCGTATGTACGTGTGTCACTTAATATCCCCCCCCACCCTCCATAAACCGTGGAAGTCCCACTTCGTCTTCTGCAGGCTGGATCTTGGTTTGACGTAGTTTTCCTTCTTGTAGGGTGGATGCCGATATATGTATGTGTGTATATTCTTACACCCTACCGATCGTTTCTTCCTGGGCGTTCTCCCATAGACTTTCCGCGTCCTGATGGTAACTGCTAGGCAGCAGTGTTTATTTTTAAGATGTGCCCTTTCCGGTGCTTAGAGCTTCGAATGCAGTTTCATAATCACAATACACGCGTTGCCAACGCTAGACATAACGCGACTTTGAATGGTCAGTCACGAAATGAAACCACTTCCATTGAAAACAAACTTTAATAAGTAAGTGGAATGTACTACACCCTGACGATCATTACCTTTAAATGTTACACGATTTCAAGTGTACAACTAAAAAAAAAACACGTTAATATTTCAACATTCATTTATGTTGATATCACTTTAAGAGTATGTCATATTGTTCACCGGATTTGTTATTAATGAATATATACATTGTGTGTTAGTAGTTACTCACTCAAAAGTGAGAGTCGTGCAAGACTAGGATAATGGCATAATGAACAAAAACCAATTATGATTGCATGCAGAACTGTCTATGTGAAAGGACAAAGAAGATATATTAAATTACATAAAATATTGAATATTAAGACAATTAATGTATTGCATCACTTGTTAACACAAATGTGTTGAATGATAATTTTATCTCAAGCAGTTTCACTTGATATTTTGCTAACATAAGATGAAGACAATTTTCTCAGAATCACTTTGTTTTGTAGATATCTGGAAGCGATGTTACTCTCCAGTTATATTGATCAATGGCTGAAGAATTACTCCGGTGATACTTATATGTAGGTTGCTCCAGGAAAATGATAGAGGGTTTAGTATTATTTTAGGGGCTTTTTATTGTTTTATTGGATAGTTTATATGATTAGTAATATGGAATAGGGAGAAAAACAGAAGTAATGATCATATCGAAGAAACAATGATGTCCATCCGGCAACATAAGAATAAACAGGACAAATCCGAAATAACTGCAGAGTCATACACATGGACAAAATAATAACATCAGATGGAAAATGCGCCATAGAAATAAAAAAAAGTACAATAGCTCAGGCAAAATAGCAATAAAGAAAATTAAAAACGTATTATGCATCTAGTCTATGTCAATAGAAGTGTGAAAGTGAGCTCATCGATGATGTATAGAGCCAATTATGTTTTATGGAAGTGAGCATGGACAATAGACAAACAAAGAGAAGACGATAAGAGGTCACAGAGATCCGATTTCTCAGAAGAATGTTGAAAGTTCCCTCGACAACTAAAAAGACCAACGAGGACATTCTCAAAGAGACCACCACAAAAAAGGAGCTCCTAAAAAACATAAAGAAACAATTAAAATGTTCCGACACATCATGAGAAGAGAAAAGTTAGAATACTTGGTCACAAGTGGCAAAATATAGGGAAAGAGAGGTCGCAGACGAGAAAGAGAGAAGTAACTAGATAGCCTGGTGTCATGACATGGAAAAGAGTCAACAATAGAGTTGATACGATACATCGTGAATAGAAAACTGTGGAAGGACTTGATCGTCTACGCCAACCTGTATGGCACATGATTATGATTGCTGTAATGTAAAATAAACACAAAATGTCATTTAGCAGCTAAACTAAATAGAAATACAAGACAAACGGTGAGCTTTTTGGAAAAAAAAAAGTCAAGTACAAAATATAAACTATTCTAAAATAAAAATAAAATCCAAAAACTAACGAAATCAAAACAGTAAAACAAATCATAAAAATGGCGGAAACTATTATTATTGCACATTTTACATAGACTGTGTTACGACTTCAATGTCATATAACTTATTACAACAACACTTATTTCGGTAAGGCACAGGGATTTATAACCTAAGGCTCTTTCAAGTGCTAACTTTATCTCAAATAGCACTGTGACTATACATTAGAACTGTCACTGGTATTTTTTTTTCGATTTCTACACTGAAATCATGTTGTAATTTTCACAATACCACTTAGTAAGAAAATATTATTTCTGGTCTTTTATGGCATCCATTCTTAAAAGTGTCACATAGCATTTTATTCGTTTCCCTAGTTTTTTTTAATATGTTCTGCGTATACGATACATAGTCCATGTGATAAGATGTTCCCCGATCTAACAAATTTCGTTTACAAAACCAGTCTGATTTTCATTTTGCCTAGTTGATTGCTAATCATATTGAACAATTCGTTATCATATGCACTGGGTAAGATGAAAACAATATATATATATATATATATATATATATATATATATATATATATATATATATATAAAGGGAAAAAAAGGATTAGAGACAAAAGAGATGGGACTTCTCAGAAGAATTTTGAAGGCTACCTGGACAGCTAAGAAGACCAATGAGGAAGTTCTCAAAGAGGCCAAAACAAAAAGGGAGCCCATAAGAACCATCAGAACAATACAATCAACATTTTTCGGGCACATCATGAGAGTGGAAAGTAGAGATACTTGGTTGCAGCTGGCAAATACAGGGAAAGAGAAATCGCGGATAACAGAGCAAGAAAATATTGGAAGGTTTGATGTCATTGCAAGAAAACGGTTAACAACATAATTGATAAGATGCATCATGTATAGAAAGTTGTTGAAGGACATGATTGTTTATGCTAACAGGTCTAGCACATGATGATTATATATTTATATTTATATATTGTACAAAGAATAACATATATATATATATATAATCTTCGTCATGTGCCACATTTGGGGACTTTGTTAACCTCAGACGGAAGATGTAAAACGAGGTAAGATGCAGAATGGCTCAGGCAAAAGCAGCTGCACAAAATACTATGCAATCCATTTTTGACAATAGAAAGCAAGGAAAATTGTTCTTAAATGTTATGTAGAGCCAGTCTTAACATATGGATGTGAATCATGGACAATAGGACAACAGAAAAGACAATCACTGGAGTCTGTAGAAATGTGGTTTTACAGAATGTTGAGAATACCATGGACAGCTAAGTAGAGTAATGAAGATGTTCTGAGAGAGGTAAAAGCAAAAAGAAAGCTAATTTCCAATATTTAGAAGAAACAATCATCATTTTTGGCTATGTAATGAGAAGAGAACAACTGGAATATATTGTAACAACTGGGAAAATTGAGGGACAAAGAGAAAAAAGGTAGCAAAGAGAAAAGATTCCAGACAGCTTAAGAGAATGGCTTGACAGAAGGTCAACAACGGAAATGATAAATAACTGTCGAGATCGAAATTTGTGGAGAGACATGATCACCTACGCCAGCAGGCCCGGTACTTTATGATGATGATGATATATATATATATATATATATATATATATACATACATATATATATATATATATACATGTATACATATATATATATAATTATATATATATATTTGTTATCGAATATATATATAATATAGTATGTATATTTACCACGGCTTCTGATGTTGTACATTGTCAACTGACTCAACAAAAAATGTATATATATGTTTTTGCATTCTTTATTTAGTTTATTCAATTATGCTTCTCATATTAAATATATAGTTCCTTTTGCTTCTGTCTTTCATATATCCATGTGTATTATGTTGATTTTATTTTCCAGATCTGCATTGATATTTATGTTAATAGTTTAATTAAGTTTGATCTCATGGCTGCTTAAAACAACTTTCATTTCTGAAAATACGTCAATGAGAAGCATGCGTTTTTCTTTTCTTCCTCCTCTTCTGCTTTTTTCTTCTTTTGCGATCATCGTTCATTCAGACAAGGAATCCGGACACTCTCTTTAATTTAAAATCACCTATACCTACATATATTTTAAGTTTTTCATTTTGATTTTTCCATGTTATTGAAAATCACCAAATCAATTGGTTTGGGTATGTAAGCCAATAAGTATTAAACAGCATCCCCCATATATGACCAAATACACAAACAATGAATGTAAAGAAAAGTCAAACACACAAAAAAACAAATAGATCTAGAAGGTAACAGAAATCGAGATGAGTAGTGTAATGTACAATGCCACTTCAGAATTTTGATCACATAATTTCATTTTGCTCCGATGCCTAAAGACAAGGGGAGAGGGAAAATATAACGTCTGTTTTAAAATAATATATTCAACTATTGATTTAAAATTGATCTTTTTTATATAATTATATATGCTTTATAAATGTTTGGCAGAAAAGAGCCATTGCTAAACACAGACATTACCAGGGTTGGCACTCTCCTTGTAGACTGTAGGTTGTTTTTGGTACAGCATGGCGTGCTGGATATGTCCCATCTCATGGTGAACCGTAGCTAAAGCATCAGATGATACGGAAGTACACATCCTTATTCTAGAAAAATTATATTTAATAAAATGCATAAAATTAATATAATTTTCAGGCTAAAGCAAAATAAAACAATGTTTACTTAACTGTAAAATAAAGAGAGAATTATGCAACATTAAATATCCAAGTATGAAATATGTTGCTATCTTTATTTTTATACTGTCGCTATTTATGAAGCACTTATAAAGAACCATCCCTGCACATCAGTTGAGCTGAGAAAATCAAAATGAGTTATTGATTTAATGAGATTTTTCCGGGTCATCATCATTGCACTCCGAACATGTCCATTGCTGCTCAGATCCCATCCGCAGCATGTTCTGCAGTGTCCAACGACTGACGACTTCAGTGTTGAGTTGGTTATGTGGATAAGACTTCTTATAGCCCACTAAGTTTCTCGTTTCTGGCTGTGCCCATCTTAGCTCCCATCTCATTCATCCGAAGGAGTGATGTGAACTCACTGTTGTCGAAGTCCTGTGCCCTTCCCACATATTGAAGGGCATTGATGATGTCCCCCCGATTCATTGGTTGACCGTCTCCAATTATAGCGGACCTAGCCAACCTAACTGTTCTTTCATTCCCCGTACTCCTTACGTATTTTTTTTACTGCTGCAATGACTCTACCCATTGCATGCGTACAAAGCCGGCCTCCGCTTTTTTACCATGCTCATCGAATCGCTTAGTATGGTCGTAGTCTTGTGACGCTAACCAGATGAATGTCCTAGTCACTGCCGTCACCTCCATTGCCATACTATTCATGATCATAACGTAAGCACTACTATCCTCCTTGACTATTCTGCCTGCCGAGAAAATCAAATGTTATTTCTCATGCATGCCTGGCAATCCGCACATTTGTGGTTTATGTTGTCCAGTAACTGTCCCAGTGTAGTGTTTCATTTAAAAAAATAACACAATTCCAATTTAAGACTGAGTGAACCTAGAAGCCGTCTACTAGAATGGAAACTCTTGTTCTCAGTCCAATAACCAATGTTCCAACACCGATCCCATGTTCTGTTTTATTTTTAACTTACAACTACCTTGAAAAAATTGTTTTCAGTTTTCCAGCACATTCTTTCATGTTCCTCATTTGGTGTCTCATTATTAACGTCCTATCAAACCTCTGGGTTATAGATGTCCATTTAGACCCCGTGATTATAATAGATCCATTTATCCTTGTGATTATAAGTATCCTATTAGTATCCTTGGTTATAAATGCCTAATTAAACAGATGTGATTATAAAGGTCTCATTAAACAAGTGATTATAAACGTTCAACTAGACCCCTGATTATAAATGTCCCATTACACCCCTTCATTATAAACGTTCATTATACCCCGTGATTATAAACGTTCAAATAGACCCCTGGATTATAAACGTCCCATTATACCCCTTGTTTATAAACGTTCCATTATACCCCTTGATTATAAACGTCCCATTAGACCCCTTTATTATACAAGTTTCATTAAACTCTTTGATTGTAAACTACTCGTTTTGCCATTTTGATTATCAAAGTCTCATTATACATATTCATTATAAAAGTCGCATTATACCCCGTGATTATTAAACACTCCATTACAACACTGGATTATAAACGTCCCATTATACACCGTTAATACAACCGTTATATTACACTCCTTGATTATAAAAGTCTCACTATACCCTTAATTATAAATGTCTCATTGTACCCCTTGACTATAAACGTCCCGTTAGAACCCTTGATTTTAAACGTATCATTAGACCCATTGTTTATAAATGTCTGAATATATCCCTTGATTTTAAACATTACATTTTACCTCCTGATTATAAAAGTCCCTTTAGACCTCTTGATTATAAATGTTTCATTTTACCCCTTAATTGTAAACGTCTCATTTTACCCCTTAATTATAAACGCCCCATTATACACCTGGATTATGAACGTCCCATTATACCACTTGATTATAAACGTCCAAATACAGCCCTTGATTATAAAAGTCGCATTATGCCTCTTCATTATAAAAGTATTATTATACCCCGTGATTATAAACACTCCTTTGACCCCTGGATTATAAACGTCCAACTATATCCCTTGATTATAAAAGTCTTATTATATCCCTTGATTATAAACGTCTCATTTTGCCCACTGATTATAAAAGTCCATGTAGACCCCTTGATTATAAACGTTTAATTTTACCCTTTAATTATATACGTCCCAATTTACTCCTAGATTATGAACGTCCCATAATTCCCTTGATTATAAACGTCCAAATAGACTTCTTTGAATATAAACGTCCCATTTTGCAACTTGAATGTAAGCGTCCCATTTTACCCCTTGATTATACAAGTCTCATTATACCACTTTATTATAAACATTCCAATAGACCCCTAGATCATAAACGTCACATTATACCCCTTTAATATAATCGTCCCATTACACCCCTTGATTATAAATGTCACATTATACCCCCGATTATAAACGTCTCAAAATACACCTAGATTAAAAACGTCACATTTTACCCATTGACTATACACGTTCTATTAGAGCCCTTGACTATACACGTTCTATTAGAGCCCTTGACTATAGACGTTCCATTAGAGCCCTTGACTATAGACGTTCCATTAGAGCCCTTGACTATAGACGTTCCATTAGAACCATTGAATTAATTTTGGAGGACAATAATTGCTATACGTGCAAGTCTCAATACATTTTTGAAAAAAATGTTTTATTTTTTTAATAATGAAAATCACTAATTTTGTACCTGCTACCCACATGTGTGATTCACTGACGGACTTATAGACGCAGAAGAGATATGTTCTCAAATTACATAGTGATAATTTAGTAATGACATTAAATTCACGTAAAATTCAAACCTGAAATCATTTTCTTTTGAAAAATCAAAGGCACCTGCATGGCACTCAAAATTTCTTCCATCCCCTGGTTTCATGAATATGGACTTTGTCCAAAATGTTTGTGTCATTTCTTTAAATCCAAGAGAGATGAAAAAGTCTTCGGCTAAGCAGTAGAGAGTGTCCACTGTGTAATTCTAAGATCAATTTTTTGTCAAAAATTAATCAAATGAGGACTGACGTAAAACAAACACGTTCTACATCTTCTTCACTTTCTCTTGTACCATTTCTGGTGGCGAGGAAGATATAAAGTTCTTGTTCTCACTCCCGTGGCGGCTTCACTCATTGCTAATTGATTTTGTAGTTTCTCTTTGATGTTGTCAGCCATTTTAATCTTGTTTCGACTATTGTTGTTCTCCATTCTCCTTTTCCAATTATGCTTGGTATGATAATGATGTATAATCACACACCATTCTTTCTCAGTGTGTGAACCATTTTATTTATTATCCCTGTATGTAGCGTAGGATTGATTCAATGCCCATGTTTTTTCCATTTAATATTATTAATGATTCTATCTTTTCTGGTCACTCCAAGCTCTTTTCTCAGAAATCTCATATCTGTAGCGACAAGCTTTCTTTAATGCATAGTCGTAAGTGGCTATTTTTATCATTGGTAGCACACTGTGGGAGTAACTATATTCCGTATAAGATCTTTCTTGATGGAAACAGGAATTGCTTTGTGTTGAAGTATAGGGGATATCTGTTTCATAATATAGTTTACATTGTTGCATCGAATATCTATTTCTTTATCGCTTTTACCATCTTCATGGAATGTTTTTTTTACCTAGTTAGTTAAAGTCTTTTACTTATTTTATAAGTTTATGTTCTATAGCTCTGTTTAATGTCTCATTGTTTCTGATCATTGATTTGACCTTTTTTCAGGGATTATTTTCATGTTGATCATTTTGTATTCTTTATTAAAGGGCAAGATTTATGCCTATGTTTCATAGATTATACAAAAGCATTTGACAAAGTAAAGCACCAAGAAATAATCACAACTTTTGAAAGCATAAACGTAGACAGCAAAGATGTAAGAATAATAACGAAAATGTACTGGCAACAAACAGCGGCCATAAGAACTGCAAACTAATTGGGAATGTTTCAACAAGTAAAACAGGGTGTTAGGCAAGGTTGTGTGCTGTCACCAGATTTGTTTAATATTTATAGTAAGATTATTTTAAGATCAATAAGAAGAATGTCTGGAATAACAATAGGAGGTCATGATGTGAGCAATGTAATTTATGCTGATGATACAATCTTAATCCATAAGAGTGTAAATGTGTTACAAGAAATGTTAGGAATTATAGTGAAAGAAAGCAAAAATAAAGGAATCAGCCTTAATAGCAAAAAGACAGTAGTAATGGTAACAACAAAGAAAAAGACATCACCTCAGTGCAAAATAAAGACAAGTGGAACAATATTAAAACAGGTAAATGAATTGAAATATTTTGGAACTTTGTTAACCTCAGACGGAAGATGTACAAAAGAGGTTTGATGCAGAATGGCTCAGGCAAAAGCAGCTTCCAAAAAATGAGGAAGATACTATGCAATCCATTTTTGACAATACAAACAAGAAAAAGAGTTCTTAAATGTTATGTAGAGCCAGTCTTAACATATGGATGTGAATCATGGACAATAGGACAACAGACAAGAAAATAACTGGTGTCTGTAGAAATGTGGTTTTACAGAAGAATGTTGAGAATACCATGGACACCTTTGAAGAGAAATAAAAACTTTCTGAAAGAGGCAAAAGCAAAAAGACAGCTAATTTCCCATATTAGGAAGAAACAATCATTATTTTTTGACCATGTAATGAGAAGAGAATAGCTGGAATATATTGTAACAACTGGGGAAATTAAGGGACGAAGAGATAGAGGGAAGCAAAGAGAAAAGCTACCAGATATCTTAAGAGAATGGCTTGGCAGGTCAACAACAGAAATGATAGATACCTGTCGTGATCGAAATTTATGGAGAGACATGATCACCTACGCCAGCAGGCCCGGTACTTGATGATGATGATGATTAAAGGGCAGTGATTCAAAGCTACCATCTTTACAGCTAAATATGAAGACTACTTCAGTCGTATATTCTCTGTACATATTTTGATCAGGGTGTATGTTGCTACCAAAGCATGTCAATTAACAAGGAAAAACATACACTAATATGGTATTGTCATATATCTTGTAATTTAGAACTGGGAAACTTTTTTTTCTGGGGAACAGAAGATGGGCAGGAAAACAAAGAAAAGATGGCAAGAAAATATTAGAGAATAGATATTGCTTTGTTTTATTTACTCACAATGAGCAAACACATAGAGAAAGATAGATGTGAAGGAAGCTGGTCGCATCTATCTGTGTTGGTCAAACAACAATGAGGGTTGCAGGCTTGAAATTAAATACAGTAATAAATATTTGTTTCTTCCACTGTAAAAAAAAAAAATATAACGTTAAGTTGATAGTGACCCTACCTGATTAGCCATATTCTGATTAATGTCGTTAGTTCTCCTGTTCGGAAATGGCGTGGAGTAATTCATCCCATATATATCTACATAATGACAGCAACACAAATTGTCAAAGACTGGCAAATTAGAGAGTCCCTAGTTTCTAATATTCAATTTTTAACCACTATCTTTATTTTAAAAAAATTATTTTAAGATACATCTCTTTCTAATCACTTTGGATGTAAAATAAAATAAATATGTTTATTGTATCTTTATGGAAATACACAAATGAGCAAATCACCGAAAGAATCATTGACAAACAACTGTGATGTAAAAACATGATAGTGGAGAACAACAGATGCAGTAATTTACAGTTTGAGATAAACTTAGATTACAATGTTCAGATTACACACGAGAGACAGGTTGGAATGTAAGAGTGAATGTAAGGATGTAGGGAAATAATGGAGTTGAATAGTGTAAGGAGAATTGGGAGAATCATCATGTGTAATGTTAGAATTGAGAAGTATCGTGAGTTAAGGGATAGGCACGAGATAGTTTGAGTTAGTGAGTAGAGATGTGAGAATCATCATGAGTTAAGGGATAGGCACGAGATGGTTTGATTTAGCAAGTAGTGAGAGGATAATCATCGTGAGTTAAGGGATAGGAACGAGATAGCTTGAGTTAGTAAGTAGACATAAGCTGATTCTCGTAGCTTAGAATAAATGGGGAGAGACTGGATGAATAAGTTGTCTTAAGATGGTGAGATCATTTGACAGGATGGGGAATGACGTAAGTGATGTTTGATTGGTTGAAACAGGAGATACTTAATCTGCTGTCCAGATAGGAAACAGAAGAAATCACATGTAGGCTAGGGAGGTAGAAAGGAGGTCGGCCACGCCGCTAGGGCCCTTTAGCAGTAACCGAACAACCGCTCTTTCTTAGTTCCAAGTGACTAGGATGGAATTTCCAAACAGAAGAGAAGAAGGAACATGTAAGATAGAGAGGTCAGAGGACATAGTTGACCTTCATTATTAGACAAGTGAATCCTTCATTTTAGTAGTAATAGGTCGAATGCCCATATTATCTAGTTGTGTGTTGAACAACTATATAGTAGACATTATGTTGGTCATCATCATCATGTGCCATACCGGTTGGCGTAGGCGATCATGTCCTTCCACAAGCTTCTATCCACAGTGCATAGTATCAGTTTTGTTGTTGACTGTTTTCCATGCCATGACACCTAGCTATCCAGTATTTTCTCTCTTTGTAGTCAGCGATCTCTCTTTCCTTTTAGTTTGCCATTTGTAACCAAGTATTCCAACTTTCCTCTTCTCATTATGTGCCCAAAAATGTTGATTGCTTCTTTCTGATGTTTTTAGGAGTTCGCTTTTTGTGTTTTTCTCTTTGAGAACTTCCTTATTGGCCTTTTTAACTGTCCAGGGAACTTTCAACATTCTTCTGAGAATCAGAATCCCATCTCTGTGGTCTCTAATCGTCTGTTCATTTATTTAACTACTGTCCATGACTTGCTTCCATAGGTATGAATTTGTTCCAAACTCTTTTTCTCGCTTCTACTGACATAGATTTCTTGCAAAAGATATTTTTAAAATTTTCTGAAATGCTATTTTGGCTTTAGCTATTCTGCCTTTATTTCTGTGGTGCATCTTCCATCTGATTTTATTGTGTCCAAGTATTTGACGCTTTGCACTTGTTTCAGATTTGTCCTGTTTACTGTTTTGCTGCATGATGGTGATGATTGCTTCTTCGATATGGCCATTACTTCTGTTTTCTTACTATTCAGACTGAGACCTGTCTTGTTGCTTTTACTATTATGTCTATCATTTCTTGTAGTTCATTCTCTGTCTCTGATATTAAGATTGTCATCTGCATATCGCACATTATTTATGTTGTGACCGTTGACTTCAAATCCATTTTTGTCTACAATTGATTTCATAATATGTTTGCTGCAGAGTGAAAACAAATCCGGCGACAGAACATAGCCTTGTTTGACTCCTTGTTTTATATATTGGAATTGTCCTGTTTGGTTGCTAATTCGTATAGCTGTTGTTTGTTGCCAGGACATGCTTTTTTTTATGATTCGCTGATCCTTGCCCTTAATGTTTAATTTCTCCAGCATATTGATTATTTCCACGTGCTTTACCTTGTCAAATGCTTTTGTGTGGTCTTTATGTGGCAGTATCTTGTTGTTTGTTGATGTTAATGAATCTCTTTATCAGTTTGACATCTTGTTGATGATTTTCAGTGACTTGTTTGTCTATATTGCTACTTTCATTTATTATATATTTATAGAGACACACATAACTCGTCATCATAGTTTTCGAACAAATATAAACACTGTCTTTATTGTTGACATCCACACATGGTTTAACATCATGTCTCTGGTACAATTAACAAGTTCTAAATTCTCGTATAAATCTGGCGATACTATAGCGTTACTTGATGGAGCCTATCGGTGATGATTATCATAAGTAACTTCGTGATCGTATTAGTGTTCTTTGTCATTATATGTATATCTCTATCTAATGATCCTGATGAACTTACTGATATATTTACTTTATCTCTAGTCACTACCGTTCACCTTCTAAAACTATTATACTTTCTCGGTCCAAAACGTATCACAAAATTCTCTAGACGAACCATTTTAATCTTCCTGGCTGCTAATTCTATCTTCTGCCTTGAGGCAGGTTCTCTGCTCTCGTCTACTATTTATGTCTAGTGTGTATCCCATGAGCTCCCTGGTCCAAAAAGTTAAGTTCCTTCCAAAATCTGTCTCTCGTTGTCTTTTTGAGTCCATCTTAGCCACTCCCATCTAGCTAAGGATCATGGGAATCCAATAAATAGTCTCCTTATCATTCGTCTGCATCCAAACACTAGTTCATTAACTCTGCCGTCTAATTATGTCCATAGTCTCATTACTTTAGGAGTCCTACCGACACATGTCAATTCTCATAAGCTCCGTTCCCTAACAACTAAAGCTTTCATTGGCCATTGACCACGTGCGGCGATTTCTCTATCAGAACTCTTTCATCCCAGTCTCCCGTCTCTGGACTTCAAAGTGTTTGCCGACATAGAGATTACCGTATAGAGATTTCCCCTGAATGCGCACAACTCGACCCTTCAAAGGATGTTTCAGAAATAGCGTCAGTGATAGCGATGACGTGTCAACACCTGTTCGACTGAGTCCAAATCTATATCCGTAGCGTTACGTAAAACCGCCTGGACAGTGGCAAAATCTGTCAGGGTTTCCACATTCAGATTGAACACCTGTTCGTATCTTCTACGCAATCTGATCGCTGACTCGACTTCTGAGTTTTTATTGAGCTAACTTCATCATCATCTTCATCATCGAGTGCAGTCTCAGCAACGAAGGTTATCTCCCACGGATCGCCATTCCACTCTCTTTCTTGCTTTGTTGGTGCAGGTTGTCATAGATTGACTTGTCCATATTTTGATGTCACTCGTCCATGTTAGTCTTAGTCTGACTCTACCTCTTTTACCTTGTATTTTCCCCTCCATGATTACTTTTATTAGGTTGTTTTGTCTTTTTACATGCCCTAAACATTGTATTTGTCTTGTCTTAATTGTATCTAGTAGTTCTATGTTTATTTGATTAAAACTTCAACGTTTGTTTTCCTTTTTTCCATCCAATTCTAACTATTCTTCTATAAATCCACGTTTCAAAATCTTCATATTTCTGGTTTGTTTTCTTGTCTAATGTCCATGTTTATGAACCATACAGGAATATTGAGAAGATGTAATATTTTGCTATTCTTAGTTTCAGCCCTGCTGTTATTTGTTTTGTTGTTAGTATATTTTTCATGTCATTAAAATTACTTTTTTGTCATACCTATTCTTTTGTTTATTTCAATTTTACATTTCCCATCACTGGTTATAGCATGTCCCAGGTAGTTGTAGCTCTGAACTGTCTCCAGATGTATTCCTTCAACTGTGATACTTATTTGTAGGTCTTCATAATTTTCTTTGTTTATGATCATAGTTTTCGTCTTTTTGATATTCCTATCTAGACCATATTTTTTGCTTTTTATGCTTATCACATGAAAGCAATTGTTTTAGGTCTTTTGGATTTTCTGCTAGTAGAACAGTATCATCAGCATATCTTAGGTAATTGATTAATTTTCCATTAATGTTTGGGCCTGGAATCTCTGAGATGTTTTTAAAGATTTGTTCAGTGTATAGATTGAACAAGCATGGTGATAGGATTTGTCCTTGTCTTACTCCTCTTTATATACCCATGGGTGTAGAGTTCACCTTGTTATATCTTATTATTGCTGTTTGCTCCCAGTACAAATTAAATATTAGTCGTATGTCTGTGTCGTCTAGATTTATATCCCTTAATCAGTCTATATTTTGATTATGGTGTATTCTATCGAAAGCTTTGGTATTTTCTATGATGCAGGCCTATATTGGTTTGTTTAATTCTATGTACTTTTCAATCAATGTTCTCATGCTAAATTTAGCTTTTTTGTACCACTGTTTTTCTTGAATCCAAATTGTTGCACATCTAATTCAGTTTTGAATTTATTCTGATTCCTTCCCTGTATAACTTTTAGCAAAATGTGTGTTACCTGGATCATTAGGCTTATTGTTCTAAAATCACTGCATTCAACGGTACCATTCTTTTTAGGCAATGCAAAGAAAGTTGATGTTTTTAGTTTGTTTGGTACGTATTCTGTATGGTATCTGTCATTGCAAATGTATGTGATCACTTCATTACCAAATCTTCTAGAGCCTGTATCATCTGTATCTGTAAATTGTCAGGTCCTGCTGCCTTTCCCTTTTTCATTGTATTTATAGCTTTTTCTACTTCAGATTTCAGGATTTTATAGTTGTATGTACATTTTATGTCTAGCTTTTTGTCCCTTTCTTCGTGAAATAATTATGTTATAATTTCCTTCCATCTATCTGTTATATCGTTGTTGTCTGTTAACATTCTTCCCTCTTTGTTTGCAATACATACGCTTCCTGCAGCTTTTTTGTCTTTATTAGTCATTCTCTTTATTTCAGTTTGCATCTCTCTTAATTTTTGTTTACTTTCCATAGTTTCGACTTCTAGACGTCTTTGGTTGAGCCAGTTTTCTTTTGCCTTTTTGCACATTCTCCGTATTTCATTGTCAATATCCTTGTATCTGGCAGTTTTTCGCTTGTTTTCTTTCTTCCATTTTTTCTAAGATTTTGTCATTTATCCATTTTTTCTATTTTTGTTACTTTCCTTTTTGAGTAAGGTGTTGCAGGATTTTTGCATGCTGTTTTTTATGCATTGCCATTTTGTTGTGACTTTTTACTCAGGATTTAATCTTCTGTACTGCTCAATCCCTTCTTCTAGCAGCTTCTGATATGTGTTCTTTACTTGTACAGCATACGTTTCTTTAACATCTTTCTGATTTAACGCTGTTATATATTTTGGTGTTGCTGAATTAGTTTTTTTGTTTGTTTCTATTTAATTTGATTTTCCTTTTAATCATTACATGATTGTGATCTGAATTACTATCTGCTCCTGGGTAGGTTTTGGCTTTCTTGACGTTCTTCCGGAATCTGTCTTTTATTATTATGTAATCTATTTGATTCATCTTCTTATCTCCAAGGCTTTTCCATGTGTATAGTTTTCTTTTCTCTTGCTCAAAGAAGGTGTTACATATTATCAGCCTGTTTTCTTCACAGAATTGTATTAATCTTTCTCCTCTGTTTTTTTCTTTTTCCTATACCATGATTTCCTATAATGGTCTTATATTTACCCTTTCCTACTTTATCGTTAATATCACCCATTACAATCAAGATGTTCGATGATTGCACTTTCTTCATAACTTTATTTAGATCTTCATTGTGTGCTTCGGAATTATGCAGACGGAAATGTCCATTCCGAATTGTACAAAGTCTGTGACGGTGGATGGGGCAGATGAATCAGAAATGATCAACGGCCCAGAAAGTGAAAACAGCAAAGTGTGTGGTACACAAGAGGCATGTTCAGGACACGAATGACGAATGTGGCTGACCACCAAGAAAGAGAATGGAGTCTCATCACGTACTATTCCAGAGGGAGCCATCGAGAGGAATTCGAACTTATGTCGGAGGAAAGATCTTAAAATATGTTCATGGAATGTTAGGACTCTATATCAAGAAGGGAAATTGGAAAATCTGATTCAAGAAGCAGAACGAATAAACATAGATATTTTAGGCATATCAGAGACAAGATGGAAAGAATGAGGGTACATTGAGGACGATAAATATACATTTATATACTCAGTAAAAACAACAGAACATCAAAGAGGGGTAGGGATACTGATAAAAAGAGAGCTACAAAAATAGATAAGTAAGCACTGGACATACATTGATATGATTATACTACTCAAGTTGGAAGCAAAACCATTCGACATAGCAATAATACAGACATATGCACCTACTCAAGACTACACAGATGAACAAATAGAGGCATACTATGAAGACCTAAATAAAGTTATGAAGCAAGTGAAATCTTCAGACATCTTGATTGTAATGGGTGACATGAACGCTAAAGTAGGAAAAGGTAGATATAAGACCATTATTGGAAATCATGGCATAGGAAAAAGAAAAAAACAGGGGAGAAAGATTAATACAATTCTGTGAAGGAAACAGGCTGATAATATGTAGCACCTACTTTGAGTAAGAGAAGAGGAAACTATACACATGGAAAAGCCCTGGAGATAAGAAGAGGAATCAAATAGATTACATAATGATAAAAGAAAGGTTCCGTAACAGCGTAAAGAAAGTCAAAACCTATCCAGGAGCAGATATTAATTTATTGAGATCACAATCCTGTTATGATTAAAATAAAAATCAAACTAAAGAGAAACAAGCAAAAATCTAATTCATCGACAATAGCACTAGATATAACAGCTTTAAATGAAAACGATATTAAAGATACCTATACAATAAAAGTAAAGAACACATCCCAGAAGCTGCTAGAAGAAGGCATTGAGCAATACAGAAGAGAAAATCCTGATGAAAAAGCCACAACCAAATGGCAATGCATAAAGAAAAGCATACAAGATGACCTGCGACACCTTACCCAAAAGAGAAATGAACAAAAATTAAAAATGGATAACTAACACCATCTTAGAAAAAATAGAAGAAAGGAGACAAGCGAAGAACACGACCCCAATACAATAAAATATATAATGAAATGCTCAAAATGGGCAAAAAGGCAAGAGAAGACTGGCTCAGCCAAAAATGTATAGAAATAGAAACTATGGAAAGCAAACAAGACTTAAGAGGAATGCACACAGAAATAAAGAGAATGACTAATAAAAATAAAAAAAAAGCCACAGAAGGTGGATGCATTGCAGACAAAGAAGGAAAAATGCAAACAGACAATAAAGATATAATAGTCACATGGCAGGAATATATAACAGAACTATTTCATGATCAAAGGGACAAGAAACCAATTATAAAATGTACATGAGGCTATAACATATTACAATCTGAGTTGGAAAAAGCTATAAAAACAATGAAAAGGGGAAAAGCAGCAGGGTCTGACAGCATACATATAGAGATGATACAGGCACAAGAGGATTTCGGCGTTGATGTGATTGCAGATATATGATACGACATATACCACACAGGATACATACCAAATTAACTAAAAACAGCAACTATCATTGCATTGCCTAAACAGAATCGTGCAGTTGAATGCAGTGACTTTAGAACAATAAGCCTTATGATCCATTTTACAAAAATCTTGCTAAAAGTTATACAATGAAGGATTCAGAATAAAATCAATACTGAATTAGATGAGCAGCAATTTGGATTTAGGACAAATAGATGGACAAAAGAAGCCATAATCTGCATGAGAGCATTAATCGAAAAGTGCACAGAAGTAAACAAACCAATATATGCCTGCTTCATAGACTACACCAAAGCTTTGGATCGGGTACAGCACAAACATCTTATAGAATGCCCAAAAAGGATTAATCTAGATGTCATGGACACGACTAATATGTAATCTATACTGAGAGCAAACAGCAATAATAACATATAACAAAAGAGAACTCTACCCCCAGTGATATAAAAAGAGGAGTAAGACAAGGATGCATCCTATCACCAAGCTTGTTCAATCTATACACTGAGCAAATCTTTAAAACATCACAGAGTTGCCAGGCCTACACATTAATTGAAAGATAATCAATGACCTAAGATATGCCGACGGTACTGTTCTACTAGCAGAAAATCCTAAAGATCTACAACAATTACTTAATGAAATAAACATAACAAGCAAAAAATATGATCTAGATATGAATGTCAAAAAGACTAAAACTATGATCATAAACAAAGAAAATATTCAAAACCCACAAGTGGATATCAAAATTGAAGGAATGGACCTGGAGATAGTTCAGAACTACAACTACCTTGGACATACTATAACCAGTGATGGAAAATGTACAACTGAATATATGTTATATATATGTACAATAAACAAAAGAATGGGAATGGCAAAAGTAATTTTAATGTCATGAAGAACATACTAACATCAAAACAAATAACACCAGGGCTAAAAATAAGAACAGCAAAATGTTACATCTTCTCAATATTCCTAATGTTTCAGAAACATGGACATTAGACAAGAAAACAGAACAGAGAATTGAAGCCTTTGAAATGTGGATATATCGAAGAATAGGTAGAATTGGATGGAAGGAAAAGAAAACAAACGATGACGTTTTAAACAAATAAAAATGAAAAGAGAACTACTTAACACAATTCAAACAAGACAAATGCGATTTTAGGGCCATGTTAAAAGACAGAACAGCCTACTAAAAGTAATCCTGGAGGGGAAAATACAAGGTAAAAGAGGCAGGCCAAGACTAACATGAACGAGTAACATCAAAAGATAAACAAACCAGCCTATGACAACCTGCACCATCAAAGCAAGAGACATAGCATAATGGCGCTCCATGGTAACCAACCTTCGTTGTGGAGACGGCACTCGATGATGATGTATGCTTCTATTTGTTCATCTGTATATTCTTGAGTATGTGCGTATGTCTGTATTATTGCATTGTCAAATGGTTTTGCCTTCATTTTTAATAGTAAAATCCTATTATTGTATGTCCAGTTGGTATTTATATATTTGTGTAGCTCTCGTTTTATTAGTATGCCTACGCCTCTTTCATGTTATGTTGTGTTACCTGTATATATACATGTATATTTATCGTCTTGTATGTATCCACTTTCCTTCCATCTTGTTTCTAACATGCCTAAAATATCTATGTTTAATCGCTCTGCTTCTGCCATAAGATTTTCTAATTATCCTTGTAGGTATAAGGTTTACATTCCAGGTAGCTATTTTTAAATCGTTCTTAAAACAGTAGTTAGAATTTCTCTCCATGGCTTTCTTTGGTGTGTTACGTGATGAGGCTTCAATCTCTTTCACGGTGGTCTGCTATATTCGTCGTTCGTGTCCTGAATATGCCTCATGTGTACCACACACTTTGCTGTTTTCGTTTTCTGGGCCAATAAATCATTTCATATTCTTCCGCCCCATCCACCGTCACAAACTTTTCACATTCGGGTTGAACATACCCGGTCACCGGCGTCATTTTTGTCGAACCATGTGCTTGCCTATCGAACCGCGAACACACGACACAGAGAAGAATAAAGCTTAATTTAATAATATATATATTTAATAAAATAAACTTAAAAGCCATAGAAGGGCTTGCTAATTCTTGAGTTTCCTATGTCACCCTACCTCAACTTATTCTTCGTCATATTCTTTTTCTATTGCCTGGATCAGTCACACTATCACATATAAAGCACATATATAGATCTTTCTTTACCTCTATAGATCTTGATATCAATGTTCTTAAGATGTATATTGCATTATTGGTGCCCTTACCTTCCACAAATCCACATTGTTCTTCACTTATTTTTGGTTTTATTTTGTTCCTTACCCGTCTCATGATGAAAGATACCATTAACTACCATTATGTTGGTAGTTAAGTTTAATACAATGTTCAGTGAACGTAGACATAGATTATGTATTCAATGTATAAGGATACAGGCTTGAGATCAGTTCCCAATAGTTCGGAGGTAACGGGAACCTCCTTAGCATTTACTTTGATACCCGAAGGAGATCTACGTAAATCCTGGCCACCGTTTTTTACCGCAATTTTTTATTAGATGTGTTATCTAACTTGGATTTATGTGTTTAATTTGTATAACTTATGGTGAAGGCGTTTATGGTGAAACGTTGTAATTTGTATAACTTATGGTAAAGGCGTTTATGGAGAAACGTTGTAGTTTGTCTTGTACTTATATTAGTTTAACTGCTCAATATATTTTTACGATTATTTTATTTTTTTAATACATCTGGCACCATTTAAAGTTGAAAAGAGCACAGTGACGTCAGCTCTAAGACACTCTCTCTGCTCTAAGAACGAACCAATAACTGCTGGTTCTCTAATATCTACCAATTTGTTCCCTACACTTACTTTCTAACAGGCTGCTATTGGTCCGATCCATCATCATCATTCCCTACCATTATTATTTCATTGCTTTTGTAAAGATATCTTCATGTCACAGCAGTTTACTTTCACATCATCATCATCATCATCATCATCATCATCATCATCATCATCATCATCGAGTAACATAACCGCAACTATGGCTGGCTACCATGGAGTGGAATGGCTGGCGCCATTTTGTTTCTGTCTCTGGCGTTGATAGTTCAGGTTGTTATAGACTGACTTGTCCATCTTTTGATGTTACTCGTCCATGTTAGTCTTGGTCTGTCTCCGCCTTTTTACCCTGTATTTTCACCGCCAAGAATACTTTTAGTAGGCTGTTGTGAATATAGTATACATCGTCATCTAGTATAGCAGTAGTGTCATAGTAGTAGTATATATACTCATCCAGTATAGTAGTAGTATCATAGTAGTACTATATATACTCATCCAGTATAGTAGTTTGTATCATAGTAGTACTATATATACTCATCCAGTATAGTAGTAGTATCATAGTAGTGATATATATATGTATATATATACTCATCCAGTATATTAGTAATATCATGGTAGTAGTATATATAGTCATCTAGTATAGTAGTAGTATCATACTAGTGGTTATATAGTCATCTATTATAGTAGTAGTATCATAGTAGTATCATAGTACGATAATATATAGTCATCTTATATGTATCTTTTCTTTTTGCTTCCTTATATCACTTTGTTCGTCAATTATCCCTGTTGTTACAATATGTTCCAGCTATATCCTTCTCATTACATGGCTAACGAATTATGATTGTTTCTTAATAACATTTAAATTAGTTTTCTTTTAGTTTTGACGTCTCTCAGATCATATTCGTAGATCTTTTTAGCCGTCCGTGGTATTCTCAACATTATGTAAAACTTACATTTCTATATCCAGCAGTGATTATATTTTCTGTTGTGATATTTATTGTCCATGATTCACATCAATATGTTAAGACTGGCTCTACATATAATTTTATAACTCTTTTTTGTATCTATTATCAAAAATGGATTGCACAATATCTTCCCACATTTTTGGAAAGCTGATTTATCCTGAGCTATTCTTATATAAGGGAGCCGCGATAGCTCAGTGGTTAGTGAACTGGACTACAAAGGACAAGGGGTAGGGTTCGATCCCAACCGACGGCTTCCGGGTTCACCCAGCCTTAAATGGGTACCGATTTCTGGGAAAGTAAAGCAGCACGGGCGTAATACTGACCACATTACCCCAAAAATCATGTGCTGAAGGTCTGTAAAATATAGGGTCACTAACACCATATTTCCCTATACACCACTTGGCGTGACGGGGGCACTTTACTTTTTTCTTTTATTTTTATATATATTCAATCATATATATGTATACTCTTTATCATGCTACAGAAATTGATAATTGATGTTGACAGTACTCACCATAAAGGTGGGCTGCCATATGCCCGGATGCTGGAAAATACCTGACTCCAAATTCCTGCTTTAGCCTTCTCCTTATGAAAGCATGCACCTGCTGATAAAGCGGCAGTATCTGATCAAACAAACTGTTAACGTCATCTATAAATGTGGGTGACTCATAAGCTGACCGCCATTGTTCTCCAAGGTCATTATATTCTAGGGGAAAATAACACATCATTAGAAGTCAAAATAAAAAACGTAAGTAAAATGGAGAATCTAAAAATGAGAAAGGGTTGAATTGAGAAAGACAGTAAAAAAAAACACATAAAAAATTAGTTGGCCTTCACAATGAGAAGGGCAGTTAAAATGAGAAAGACAGTAAAAGGAGAACGTTACAATGATAAATACAGTTAAATAAGAAAGAACGTAACAATGTTGAATGCAATCACTGAGCTACAATTCACAATGAGGAGACGGTAATATTTGGCTGAGCCAATTCACCGAGTGAAAAATTATCATCATCATCAGGTGCCGTCTAGGCATCATAATTTGTTTAGCATGGATTGTCATGCGCTTTGTCTTGCCTTAATGGTACGCGTTAACTATGGTTCTGCTGGCCATTTTTGGAAAGGCACATTCTTTGTACCCTTTCCCTGTCTCTACCTTGCTTGTCTTGTACTTTTCATTCAAAGATGACTTTATGTAAGGTAATGTGTTTCTTTAATTTTGAGTTATTAGCGGGTCATCATCATTGCACTTTGAACATGTCCATAGGTGCTCAGATCCTTTCCACAGCAAGTCCCGTAGCGACTGACGACTCCAGTTCTGTGTTATTTGATAAGTCTCCTCATACGCTCATTAAATTTCTCGTCCTGTGCCCTCTCGCTTCACGGAGGGCATTAAAGACGTCTGCCTGATTCTTTGTTTGACCGTCTTCAACGACAGCCCAGCTAGCCAGCCTACCCACTCTTTCATTTCCCCGTTCTCCCCCATGTCCTGGGACATAGACAAAGTTGACTCTACCTATTGTTGACATATGTAAGAACTCTATTCATTGCCTGCATACAGAACCCACCTCCACTTTTCTTACCATGCTCATCGAATGTTCATGTTCCTTAATAGATTTAGCACGCTGCACACATTGATTGTGAGCTATCTATATTAACACCTCAATGGAAAACAGAAGATGAGAATTCTTACAGTATCTCACTTTAAAGACACCTGGACAAATGTAAGCCAAGTCTTTAAAACGAGATTAAGACTATAGCTAGATTAAGCTATAATGGAACTATAGTTGTAAGAAGAATAAGTGGTCTTTTGGTGAAATAACAACTACACACATACAATCTTTACACTTACACAAGTTACAAGTAAAATATGATAGGATATGATAGGGAATGATAAAATATGATATGGTATGATATGATATGATATGATATGATATGTATATATGGCCTTTGGCGTCTTGACAGACGGTTGACAGCAGGCAATCATGATAAATCAGTAGTTTGGTAATGCATTATGTCTCATACTGGGTACTGCTTTACTGAACATCTTTTCTCGTGGCTGAATTTGCCAATCCTGGACAGACAGATCCATCCACAGAACAAGCAAGGTGTGTCCGCTGTACCCTGTGTTGTCTTTTTTCTCTTGAGCCTTATGTCTTCTGAATTTGATTTCAGCACTGTCTCGAACGTTGCTGTGTCAATTTTTATGTTTGCTCTCCATGTGCTACGATCCGCTGCTCCATTTACCCAGTTCCTTTCACTTATAGAAAATTTCCTTAAGGAAGCCTTACAAACAACGTTATAGCTCAACACTGGTCTCTTTCCGTCCCATAGTTCACCATACAAGATTTGTTTTGGGAATACGATTGCTTGCCATTCTTCTTACATGGCCAAGCGACCTGTTTAAGAATCCTAAGTGTTGAAATGGTCGATGGGAGTTTGGCTCGTTGTAAAACATTAAATTTGTTAGTTTGTCCTGCCATTTGATGTTAATAATCTTGCGAAGACAATGTACATGAAAGCTGTTGAACCTTTTCTCCAGTCCTGAATAGGTAGTCCAAGTTTCTGATCCATATAGAAGTGTACTAGGCACAATATCAGAGAATGCGTTTCGATTTTTCTTCATTGTTTGCAATTGTTTATTACATTTCTTTTCTCTACAATTGCTATACGGTAGAAAGAAAGAGTGTAGGCAGTGAGTGAAAGAAAGAATGAAGGTTGTTCAGTATACACAGATGAAATTAGCAAATTACATACATTAAATTAATTAAGAGGTGTTGGCCTCTTTCAGAGCTTTCTCATTGGTCTTTTAGCTGTGTAGGGAACTTTCAACATTCTTCTGAGAAATCCCATCTCTGTGGTGGTCTCTATTCGTCTTTTCATTTGTTTGTCTATTGTCAATTATTCGCTGCCATAGGTCAGAATTGGTTCTATATAGCACCGATGAACTCTTTTTCTCACTGTTATTGACATAGATTTGTTGCATAAGATATTTTTTTTATTTTCTGAAATGCTATTTTGGCTTGAGCTATTCTGCTTTTTATTTCTGTGGTGCATCTCCCATCTGATGTTATTATTGTGCCCATGTATATCCTTTTGTATCTATTATCGATTTCACAATATTTTCATTTTATGAACAATAGATGAAGAATTTTCCAATAGTGAAATATTGTGTCACTGTTGCTAATTGAGTTTGAGATGAATATTTTCAAAGGATGCAACTTGTCTATTAAAGGCATTTTAAAGAAATTTATTAAGCATTGATTTAAGAATCATTTCTAAATTTTATTACGCACATAGAAACACAGTGATTGATATTTTTCATGCTTCGAAAGTTAAAGGCAAGTATTATTAGACACGCTCATACTGGAAACCACAGGGAAGGGCGAGATAGAGGAAACGTGAAAACTCCGTGAGTCGAGGAATTGATACAGCGGTTGGTGAAATGATTTACAGTGGAGAAGACTGATACAGAGGTTACTGAGATGATTTACACTAGAGAAGACTGATAACACACACCGAAAGACACTAAGAGTTGGATAGATTGGGTTGATGGACTATACCAAAAGGGGTGTACCCGTCTCATCATTATTATAAAGTGCCGTGCCGGTTGGTGTAATCAATCATGTCCACAGAACATTGTATAAACGTTGTTGTTGATTGTTTTGCATGCCATCACACCAAGCTATCTAGTATCTTCTCTCGTTGTCGTCCACTGTTTCCCTTTGTTTTACCATCATTTCACCTTTTCTCTTCATGAAGTGCCAAAAAGGTGTATATTGTTTTTTTCTTATGCTTTTTTTAGAGATCACCTATTGTGTTGGCCTTTTTGAGCAGTTCCTCGTTGGTCTTTATTAGCTGTCCTCTGACTTCCTAGTATTCTTCTAAAAAATGCAATATCTGTGACATCTAATCATCGTTGCATTTGTTTGTCTACTGTCAATGATTCTTTCATTATGAAAGAATTGGTTCTATATAACACAGATGAACACTCTTTGTCATTTGTGTTGACATAGACGTGTTGATTTTAATATTTTTCATTCTTTGAAGTATTACTTTGGCCTATGCTATTCTGCTTTTGATTTATGTGGTGCATCCTCTGTCTGATGTTATTATTTTGCCAAAATATTGGACGCTCTGCACTCTTTTCAGATTTGTTCTCTCTATTTTTATGTTGCACGATGGTGATAATTTTTTCTTAGAAATGATTAATTACTTATGTATTATTTCTACTCAGACTGCGACCTTTCTTGCTGTTTTCTTTCTCTATTATGTATATCATTTCTTGTAGTTCATTGTCGTTCTGGTATTAAGACTATGTCATCCGCGTATCGTAGATGTAAAAAAATTTAGAATGTAATAAATAGAGTAGAATAGAAGATAATACAATGTTAGAGAAGAGTTAAAATGATCGGAAAAAGTCCGAAATATTCAATTCTGACCTGTATGACTGATAGCTTCTCTGGTCAGTTGGACATATCTGATGTACAGCTCCCTCATGCCTTTTCCAGTTCGAAAAAGTAGGTTAGCCCACATGTTCAAACGTCTGTCTAAATGACGAATTCTTCCTAGAAAGGTTGTGGTCATATGAAATAAATAAAATACTATCAGAACTTAGAAGCAGATTTCAAACACCGGTTTGGTTAATCGTCACAGTGAAGTTTGCTCTGGATCTTAATGACGTCAGATATGACACAAATGTTACAAGAAATTGACACGAATTACTTTGAGCTGATAGAATGGTTAAGCAGCAAAATAATTCCTTTTTCTTTCTGACCCCCCCCCCCCCCAACCTAAAAAAAAAAACATATCATCATTCAGAATGTTGTACTTAACATTTTCTTTACAAAAAGCGATGTGTGCTAATGAGTTTTGTGAGTCAGACACTGGGCTGTCTGTATAAAATGAAGTGTGTGTAACATTTTTGTTACCCTAAAAAAATACCACAAGGCGTATACGCTACTGACTAAATTTGCCGGTGTGTTATAGGTAGAAGGACTAGAAGACATCTGTGGAGGTGTTATTTTTGTATTATACAGAGGTAAATGTAAATTACTATTTTTTATACTCCAGCTCATACATTATCACTATTAATTACACCTTGTAAAAATACATGCATTAAAGGTATATCTTCCTTCATTTTGGCTAAAATATAATTAAGAAATTGTAGATATAAGAGATTGCTCATTTTTTAAAAATATGAATGCATGTGTGGCCACCACAGATGTAAATGTTTGAGATCGAGTTGTCACTGTGAAGCATTTTAGTTTAGAAACAAACACAAATTGACACACTTCCATCTCAAGAAGGATAGCCTGGTAACGAAGAAAATCTAGTGAGAAAAAGCAAGTAAAATAAATAAATACAGAAGGCTGGTGGATAAACCAGGTCGCAGAGAAAAAAAACTTGACATAAAACAATGTTCATTCACTGTCCCTGCTAAATAAGTGGCAAGCAATTACGTCAATCATGCCGACCGTTTCTTTCTGCCATTTTTCAGATCAGTGCTACTGAATAGCTTCCGTGTTTAGATTTCTATGTTTATGTTAGAATAGTTTGCGTTTTTACCTAATAAGGCTGTTGCCGAAACGTCGTAATTTGTCTCGTGTTTTTTTTGTTTGTTTACCTGCTTAATACTATTTTGCGTTTATTTTACATTTTAAAAAAATTATATCTAATTATAACTCTCAATCTTGTGCGTTATAGAAGTGTTTTCCCGGTTGTTATTAATATAGCCGTGTTCTAATTGTTCTTCGTATAAGACACGACACTACACATTCAAGAATGAACAAAGTTGGTGTGTTATAAATAAGTCATAATTTATTATCTATATACATATAGATACTATCAAGCTATCCTTTCTAACGTTTCTGTAGATGCTTGTTCGATCTGTTAACAGTCTTGGCCGCTGAAGTATTTTGACTACCGTCGGTGTTGTACCGATTAGATATTCTATCCGTCTCTCTATCTCTAGCTCTCATACACGTCTGTTTCTTCTGTTTCTAACGTTCTCCAATGGCTCTCGGTGCCTATCTCTAGTTCTAGTCTCTTCTATAAGTTGAAGTTCTTCTGTGACTATCTCAGTTCCTATCGGTCGCTAGTTCGTGGCTTTCTCTGTGTGTTCCTAGTTCGAAGTCTAAAAGTGGAAGCCCCCTTTCTCAAGTCTGCCCTCTAACTTTTATACTCCTGTCCTTTTACCGACAGTTTACCTTTTCCCCTGCCAACTATGGCATTGACACTGTTCCACTCCTCTCTGCACTCTAGTGACCCTCTTCAATCATCTGACACCGCGTGACTAGCCCTTTTTTTGTTTATGAGTTCTACGTTCCCCACCAACAGATAAGGTCATTCCCTAGCCATCTGGCACCTTTAGTTTATGAGTTCTACGTTCCCCACCAACAGCTAAGGTCATTCCCCAGTCATCTGGCACCTTTAGTTTATTAGTTCTACATTCCTTACCGAAGGCTACGATAAGTTTACAACCAGTGGTCAGTCAGTGCGGTTTAACATGGTCTTTTAGTCATCCATATGCTAATTTTGTCTAATCCTGTTTTGTCCTAACTTAATTATGATTTAAATATGTATGTTTCATCATTCACGGTTACATTAAGTATTCCTATTGTCCGCCTCTATCCCGCCAAATTATATATTTTTTTTTCCGGTTGTTATTAAGTATTCCTATTTTCCTCCTCTTAACACATTGCATGCAAATCATGAAATCTGGACTGTCTTTTTCTCAATTTGTAATACAAAGTGGGTCCCAAACTGGTCAGCAAAATATGTCTTGTTCTGACAAAATTGTTGTTTTTTTCTAGCTACAAACAACTTCTGCTTTGTTTGAAGATCAAGAAAAAGTCACAAACAAATATGTGCTGTAGAAGGTTGTGCTGGACGTAAGTAGCACACAGTTGTTTACTTTCAATCCAGAATGTCATTTTAGTTCTAATCTTGGATGATTATCTGAGCCCTGTACATTTCTCTTAATCTTTAAAAAATTCAAATAAATTAAAAAATCGACATTTTATGAGAGTGGTTTTTGTCTTGTGACATCACACACAAAATTAAAAATGGTTTGCTAATGTCAATGTTTAATATGAAAGATGTGTTAGTAGCTAACAGTAAAAAAAGTAAAGTACCCTCGTCACGCCAAATGGCGTATAGGGAAATATGGTGTTAGTGACCCTATATTTTACAGACCTTTAGAACATGATTTTTGGGGTAAGGTGGTCAGTATTACGCCCGTGCTGCTTTACTTTCCCATAAAAAAATCTGGTACCAATTTAAGGCTGGGTGAACCCGGAAGCCGTCGGTTGGGATCGAACCCTACCCCTTATCCGTGGTAGTCCAGTTCACTAACCGCTGAGCTATCGCGGCTCCGTTAGTAGCTAATGCTCGAAATAAAAAAAAAATCAAGATGAAAGAAATGACCAGTTTGATATTTTTTTGGAAGCTGCAATATTCAATCATTAACCATGAAAATGTATACTTCATTTTAAGATACAACCACTTCTAATTACTTTTAATCAATAATAACAATCAATAAAGTATCAATAAAATATCATTTTTTTTTCTTTCTTGTTTCGTTCACCAGCTTTACCCCTGAGGATGTCCATAGAGACTTGGAACTGAATTGTGTGTGTTAATCAATTTCTTCCCTGGCAGCGATGTGCACAGGGGTCCCTCGCCTGACAGGCAGATAACTACGATTTGGCGGAGGTACTCATGTTTTTTTGGTCGATGAGTAATTGACGTTTCATGCCGGGCCACGCTGCTGAGACCAGGGGTGGTTGCCGCAAAGAGAAATAATAAATAAAAATCCCAAACCGATGTGGCCGGGATTTGAACCCACAACCTCACTGTCTCGAGGCCGACGACTTGCCTCGAGACTAACCAGTCGCACATGGTAATAGAATTCACTAATAAACATGTAGAAACAAGGAAGCAATTTGATTGGTTAACTTGGTTGTGTCGTCATCGGACTCCATTAAGAGCTGGTTGTATTTCAAAGAACAAAGCGATCTTACCACTATGATGTTGCTCCCATCTTTCAGAGATTATGACTTCTCAACATTTGACGTGTTCAATGACAACTGACAAGTTTCATCATCATCATCATCATCATCATCAAGTAACATGCCTGCTGGCGTGGGTGATCGTGTCCCTCCCCAACTTTCGATCCGGACAGTTATTTATCATTTCTGTTGTTAACATTCTCTTAAGCTGTCTGGTATCTTTTGTCTTTGCTTCCCTCTATCTCTTTGTCCCTCAATTTTCCCAGTTGTCACAATATATTCCATCTGTTCCCTTCTCATTACATGGCTAAAATGTATGATTGTTTCTTCCTTATATCGAAAATTAGCTTTCTTTTTGCTTTGTTCTCTTTCGGAACATTTTCATTATTCTTCTTAGCTGTCCATGGTATTATCGACATTCTGCCATAAAACATTTCTACGTCCTCGAGTGATTTTCTTGTCTATAGTGCTATTGTCCATGATTCACATCCATATCTTAAGACTGGCTCTCCATAGCATTTTAGAACTCTTTATCTTGTTTCTATTGTCAAAAATAGATCATAAAGTATTTTCCTCATTTTTGGTAAAGCTGCTTGACAAGTTTACTGCTTTAACAAAACATGGTCAATATATGTTGTTTCTTGAGTAGCAGGCAGGCCCCTTTGACCATCACGTTTATTTGGGTAAATTGTACGACAGAATTAGTTTCACCTTCTTATTAATGTATTATATTAATGTCCACGTCCATTGTTGCACTGAGACATCAATATTGTCATTCCAGCTATCTCTACTTTCTCTTTGTCCTTGACAAGCTGGGAGTGGTAACTATATTCTGTTGATAGAAAAATTAATTTCACTTCTCTGCTTTCATTTTCATAAGCGCTACAATTCACACATATCGCTGGATGTTTAAAAAATCTGTTAACAGAAACAACGAATCTAAAGAAGTAGAAAATAATAGGAGTTGTTTAAAATTCACATACAATTTGTATTTTAAATTTGAAGACTGTTTTGTTTCTCCACTTAATTAAGGTGATCATTCGTCCCGGATTGTCCGGGACAGTCCCGGAATTTGACATTTTTTGAACCTTTGTCCCGGATTAGCTGCCGTACCGGTTTTGTCCCGATTTTGGCATATTTTTTAGCTTTTGTCCCGGATTTGATAAAAAATAATTTGGGACACAAACGTTTACCAATTTTGCCATTTTGGTATACGGCGTACATTTCTTCAATAAAAAAAAAAAATATTATTCCGTTGCTGTGTAGACAATTTTGTTTAATATCAAAACAGTAGAATGCGCTCCTAGTTTTAAATCTCGTATATATTCGTTGTGTTACTAACTTTCACTTTCACTTTCGCAAAAAATGGCACCGAAGCGTAATTGTAGTTTTAATCAAGATTTACAAAAGGAATACCCTTTTATTAAAAAAGTCTACATCGTCATCAGACTTCACTGTAAGATGTAATATATGTTCATCCGGGTTTACTATTAACCATAGTGGACGTGGTGATATTAAGAGCAACATAAATAGTGATAAACATAAGAGAGCCGTCGCTACTGCTGCATCAAGCTCGTCGTTGACAATTTTTTTTCTAGCTGAACAGGTTGGTGACAAAGAAGAACAGTTAGCTGCTACAGAAGGTGCATTTGCATATCATACAGTGATGCACAATCACACGCTTAGATCTATGGACTGCACATCAAAATTGCTTCAGGTAACTTTAGAACCAAAATGTGCTTGTGCACGTACGAAAACAGAAGCTATTATTCGGAATGTGTTCACACCCAATGCTCTAAACGAGTTGAGATGTGACCTAGAAAACGTAACATTTATCTCCATACTGACAGATGCCTCCAACCACAAAGAAATCAAGATTTTTCCTTTCCTTGTCAGATACTTTGATCGCAATAAGGGACTGAAAGTTAACATATTAGAGTTGAAGTCATTGCCGGGTGAAACATCTGATATAGTAAGTAGTTTTCTTATTGACTGTCTAACTGAAAATGGTTTAGAACTGAAAGTAGTTGGATTATGTGCTGACAACACAAATTCAAATTTTGGGGGCGCTGAAAGAAAAGGACAGAACAATGTTTTCACAAAACTGAAAGAAAACCTTGGACATAGTTTGATAGGTTTTGGGTGTGCTTGCCATATTTTCCACAACACTGTTCGAGCAGCTGCAGACGTATTGCCTGTTGATGTTGAAATGACTATTGCAAAAATTGATCTGTACTTCAAATCATATACAGTTAGAGTTGAAAGTCTCAAGGAGTTTTGTCAGTTTGTCGACACAGACTTCCAGATGATTTTAGGTTATGCACAAACTAGGTGGCTTGCGCTCTTGCCTGCTGTTGAAATGGTTCTTTACATGTTCCTGCCTCTAAAATCATATTTTCAATCTCAAGACAGATGCCCAGTTTTTATACAGGAATTCTTTGAAAACCCACTGTCTGAGGCATGGCTTATTTTGGTTCACAGTCAGGCATCCTCTTTCCACGAAGCAGTGCAGAAAGTAGAGGGACAGATGGTCACTGTATTTGAAGTCATTGACAACATCAATAGGTTGAAAGCTATCTTGGAGTCTAAGCTGGAAGACGGCTTCTTGCCATCAAGAGTTCAGATAATCCTTAAAAAGCTGGAAATGGAAGGATTTCCACGTGAAGGATGTGACAAAGTTTAACGCCAGTGTTTCTTCATTTTATGAAACAGCTTGAAGTTATTTGAAGAAATGGGCTGCAAATAATTTTCAAAACCTAGAGTCTTACAGCTGGGTAATGCTGAACAGAACACCACATTGGAAAGATATTGAGAAGTCTTCATCATTAGTGAGTCAAACAGTGCCTTCAGTCGACTTTCCAGAAAATGAAATGTATGACGAATATGTCTACATGAAACAGTTCGTTACTTCACAAAAAGTTAGTGAGTGGAGTCTTAATAAAACATTACCAGGGCAGCGTTGGGTTGAACTAGCTTCCCACTTCAGAAACAATCATGTGCCCGTTTCACATATTCTAAAGTTGGCAGAGTTCTTTTTGTGTCTACCTGGAACAAATGCTGCAACAGAACGAGTGTTTTCTCTGATGAACTGTTTGTGGACAAATGATAAAACACAACTAGGTGTTGAAACTTTAAAAGCCATGTTGATCACCAAAGTGAACTATGAGGGAACATGTGTCGAATTTTATAAGATGCTGCATACAAAGAAGGACATTTTACAGAAAATTCACTCATCTGAAAAGTACAGCATCTCTGTTTCACCTTCAATTTAAGTGAGTATCACTGTTTTTTTTTTATCTCCTGATTATCCTGATAGCGTATTGTAGGTCTATATTATTAGATGTTTTAAAATGTATGTATTATTCACTTGAAAATGACAGCAAGAAGAAATGTAATTTTATTGGTGGAAAATTGAAGTAAAATTATTCCGTCCCGGAATGGGATTTCAAAAATATGGTCACCTTACATTTAATTCTTTAATTGTGGCAACACTCGTCGATTTACTACAAACCTGTACATGTGCGCGCACGTACACAATCGGTTCCTCTTTTATTGATCAGCTGCAGTTCAGACAAGATTGATGAGCGCTGTTTTGAGAAGAAAGAAAAATACCCAAATTAGTATTACTTTAAACAGATACAAGAGTTCTTGTAATAGTATGGGTTAAACCTTTGTTAAATAAGGATATCAAAAGCGATTGGACCATTCGTTGCACTGGGAAACATGTGGGAGTTCAAAGAAATTAGGCTAAATACAACAATTAAAATGTTCAACTCCAATGTTAAGTCAGTCTTATTATATATGGCTATGAAACATGGAGAACAACAAAAATGACTATAATGAAGATACAGACTTTCATTAATGGATGCTTACGCAGACTAAAAGGATGAAAATGGCAGGACAAAATCACTAACATAGAATTATGAAAATGTACCAGTTAAATTCCAGTGGATAACAAGATTCAGCAAAGACGATGCCGCTGGATAGGACACACACTGCGGGAGGCCAAATGAGAGTATTAAACAACATACCCTTTTTTGGAATCCCTAGGGAAAAAGACAAAGAGAGAAACCAAGGAATTCTTGGAGAAGACAGACAGAAGCAGAGATGAAGATGATGGGGAAGGCACTGAATGATCTTAAAAAAGAATGGCCGGAAAGTGTTTGCTGAAGACCCATGCACCACCTTGTGGTTGAAAGGAAGAAAAAGTAGATTTGTTCAAAAGTTGAACACGGTATTTTCCACAATGAAATTATGATTTTGTTGATTGTGATCGAATTGTGGAGATTACTGTTCCTCTAATTATAAATGTCTTACAGATATGAACCTTCACATATAACAACATTGCTGAACTGATTGAAATCTTTCTTTTTTAGATGGTCTACGAATGACATAACAATTTTAATATTTGCAACCTGGACGATCAAGCAGTGCGAGTTGTACTTTTTAATGTATGGTATCAGTACCATACCTTGGCTGTGAAACACGAAGAACAACAAACAGACATTCACGACAATGTTCAATTTCATTTATTGATGCTACCACAGTATATGAAGATAGGAATTTGACAACATTACTAACTTGGAACTGAGCGGACGTAAAAACACACACGGGTGTGGAAAGAGATGCTATAAAGACAACGAATCATAGGAGGAAGAGGTATGCTTTACAGCATTCAGAAAAAAATGACAAATAAACAACAACAGAAAAAAATAAAGAACAATATATGGTCCGAGACAGGATCGGACCCGTAAAAGACCACTGCTGTAGTAACAGAACAACACTGCTGTAGTACAGGAGATACAAGAATTGTTGCACCGCTGTAGTAGCAGGAGATAAAAGATTTGTAACACTACTGTAGTATCTGGAGATACAAGAATTGTAATAGTGCTGTAGTAGCAGGTGATACAAGAATGGACCATACATTTGTGTGATTCTTCTCTCTATGTGGACAAAATATGTGTGTGGTTCTTCTATCTACATGGACCATACATGTTTGTGGTTCTTCTATCTACATGGACCATACATGTTTGTGGTTCTTCTATCTACATGGACCATACATGTTTGTGGTTCTTCTATCTACATGGACCATGCATTTGTGTGATTCTTCTATCAACATGTACCATACATTTGTGTGATTATTCTATCTACATAGACATACATTGAGATTTGTCTCAATGACAAGTGTGTTTCTATCTACATAATGTTTGTACACGACAGTCCACTTTATGAAACCCGCAAGGGAGTAGACAAAAGGAGGAAGGTCAAAATATACTTGAAACAAAAACATTTGTGGGAAAAATATAGGAGTAAAAAAAGAATATCTTGATACAGAAGAGCCGCGATAGCTCAGTGGTTAGTGTGCTGGACTACAAAGAACAAGAGGTTGGGTTCGATCCTGATCGACGGCTCTCAGGTTGACGCAGCCTTAAATGAGTACATGATTTTTTCTTAGAAAGAAAAGCGGCACGAGCGTAATACCGATCACATTACCCCAAAAATCATGTGCCGAAGGTTTGTAAAATTTATGGTCACTAACATCATATTCCCTATACGCCACTTAATTGGCGGTGTTAATTTTCTTGTATCTCATGTAACTACAGCAGTGTTACAATTCTTGTTACTCATGTAACTACAGCAGTGTTACAATTCTTGTATCTCATGTAACTACAGCTGTGTTACAATTATTGTATCTTCTGCTACTACAGCAGTGTTGCAATTCCTGTATCTCCTGCTACTACAGCGGTGTTATAATTCTTGTAAATGTTTCTACTACAGCAGTGTTACAATTCCTGTATCTCCTGCTACTACAGCGGTATTATAATTCTTGTAAATGTTTCTACTGCAGCAGTGTTGTAATTCCTGTATCTCCTGCTACTACAGCAGTGTTACAATTCCTTTATCTCCTGCTATTATAGCGGTGTTACAATGATTGTATCTCCGGCTAAGAAAAAGACATCACCTCAGTGCAAAATAAGGACAAGTGGAACAATATTAAAACAGGTAAATGAATTTAAATATTTGGGAACTTTGTTAACCTCAGACGGAAGATGTACAAAAGAGGTGAGATGTAGAATGGCTCAGGCGAAAGCAGCTTTACAAAAAAATGAGGAAAATACTATGCAATCCGTTTTTGACAATAGAAACAAGAAAAAGAGTTCTTAAATGTTACTTAGAGCCAGTCTTAACATACGGATGCGAGTCATGGACAATAGGACAACATACAAGAAAATCACTGGAGTCTGTAGAAATGTGGTTTAACAGAAGAATGTTGAGAATACCATGGACAGCTAAGAAGAGTAATGAAGAGGTTCTGAGAGAGGTCAAAGCAAAAAGAGAGCTAATTTCCAATGTTAGGAAGAGACAATCATCATTTTTTGGCCATGTAATGAGAAGAGAACAGCTTGAATATATTGTAACAACTGGAAAAATTGAGGGACGAAGAGATAGAGGGAAGCAAAGAGAAAAAATAACAGACAGCTTAAGAGAATGGCTTGGGAGAAGGTCAATAACATAAATGATAAATAGGTGCTGAGATCGAAAGTTGTGGAGAGACATGATCACCTACGCCACTAGGCCCGGTACTTGATGATGATCACCGGCTACTACATCATTGTCAAAATTGTTGTATCTCTATCTAGTTCATATAACGCTCATATAATCGTATTAGTATATCATATCAATTTACACTGATTATATCACTTTACAATCGTGCTAGCACATGCAAACATGAACACTGATAAAACAATTATCAATCGTATTAGTGTATCAAAGCACAATACATTTGTAAAACACGTTACAATTTTATTAGCACGTCTAAACACTTTACAATGATACAACACTCCGCAATGATACAACACTTTACAATGATACAACCCTTTACAATGATACAACACTCCACAATGATACAACACTTTACAATGACAAAACACTTTACAATGATACAACACTTTACAATCACACATGAATTGCACTTTACCTCTTGAACTTTGGTATCATTGGGCTCAGCAGCGACGCCGATGTTCAACACTTTACTAAACTGTCGCTGAACGTCCTTAGACATAGCTGACGTGTTGTACTGTAAGGCTTCTAATCGCCTGGCCCTCTTAAATCTGGAAATGATTATTTCCTGTCGTACCTGGAAATGCCAAATAGCTTGAACAAACAATCACATTAAATGTAGTAGATAAATAAAACTAACGTTAATACTAGTAAAGTCTTAGAAAATTATGAAGGAGGTACAACAATCTATCTATCTATCTATCTATCTATCTAACTATCTATCTATCTATCTATCTATCTATCTATCTATCTATCTATCTATCTATCTATCTATCTATCTATCTATCTATCTATCTATCTATCTATCTATCTATCTATCTATCTATCTATCTATCTATCTATCTATCTATCTATCTATCTATCTATCTATCTATCTATCTATCTATCTATCTATCTATCTATATATCTATCTATCTATCTATCTATCTATCTATCTATCTATCTATCTATCTACCTACCTACCTACCTACCTACCTACCTACCTACCTACCTACCTATCTATCTATCTATCTATCTATCTATCTATCTATCTATCTATCTATCTATCTATCTATCTATCTATCTATCTATCTATCTATTTATCTATCTGTCTATCTATTTGAATGTCTGTCTGTCTATCCATCAATATCTCTATCTGTTGTCCGCCTGTCCTCATGTCTTACTTGAAGAACGCGAGTCTTGTAACAAGACTGTCCTCACCCATTCATTTAGTCCTGGGTACTCCCACTTTCGGGAGTGGCCGTTAATGTCTCCTCCCACAATCCAACATTTATTGTTTTCCTTGATATTCTTCAAGTTAATATATTTGTTAGTGGGCATTGTCTGTGGTTATGTCTTCGTGCGTTGTTTTATGCTAGTGATTATGTATTCTGTGTCGTGCAGTTGGAATCTTTCTGTTTTTGTGATCTGGTCAGAAACTCTCTTTTAAATCGTTTCGGTCGTATCAGAAGATTCCATTTCACTGAAAGAGAGTCTGTGTGCTTTAGTGAGATGGGCTTCTGTTTGCAACACACATCATTGCTATATTCTTTTAGAGATTTTCTGAACTCTAGCACTTTGTGTCTTGTTCCCTGTGCATTTTAAATAACTATTTTGAGCTCATTTTTTTTCTATTTTTCTTTTCTTTTGAAATAATTATTGCCCTCTGATTCCAGTCTTACTGGATTGGTCCTCTATTTTCATGAAAACTAACATCATCAACGATTGGTCACTTCTGGCACGAGATACTCCATAACAGTGTAGGATGTGTTGCGTTATCTTTGTTGTATTGCGGGGATGATTGTTTTATTGTGGTGCATCACTTGGACAGATATCTTCCGACTCCTTTGATGTTTCCTCTCTTAATGTCTACTCCAACAGACAGATTGCCTTTCCAACAGTTTGGAATCTCTGTCTGTCCGCATTTTCTGCAGTACTTTGTTACCTTAGCATTTGGTTTAACATAAACGTATGTAAGGTAGCCGTTGTTTCGATGTATGTGTGGGCTTTACATAGACATACATTTTTACATGAGCTTCATTTTGTCTCTTTAATGTCAAAAAAGAAGAGCGAGCTCTGAGTGAGGGAAAGAAAAAAACAAACATTTCAATAGAGCGCATTATCGTTAATAGGTCGCACATGTTAAAACCGCAATAATGTATATTAACCCCGTATACGGTTTGCCCTAGACCACTAAAAGCTATATATTTCTGAAATCACACAAATGTATGGTCCATGTCGATAGAAGAATCACACAAATGTATGGTCCATGTCGATAGAAGAATCACACACATGTATGGTCCATGTAAATAGAAGCATCACACAAATGTATGGTGTATGTACAAAGAAGAATCACACAAATTTATAGTCCATGTAGCGAGAAAAATCTCACAAATGTATGGTCCATGCAGACAGAAGAATAACACAAATGTATGGTCCATGCAGACAGAAGAATAACACAAATGTATGGTCCATGTAAATAGAAGCATCACACAAATGTATGGTGTATGTACAAAGAAGAATCACACAAATTTATAGTCCATGTAGCGAGAAAAATCTCACAAATGTATGGTCCATGCAGACAGAAGAATAACACAAATGTATGGTCCATGTAGATAGAAGAATCCCACAAAATGTATGGTCCATGTAGATAGAAGCATCACACAAATGTATGGTTCATGTAGATAGAAGTATAACACAAATGTATGGTCCATGTAGATAGAAGTATCACACAAATGTATTTCATGTAGATAGAAGAATTACACAAATATATGGTCCATGTAGATAGAAGCATCACACAAATGTATGGTCCATGTAGATAGAAGAATTACACAAATGTATAGTCCATGTAGATAGAAGAATCACACAAAATGTATGGTCCATGTAGACAGGAGAATCACACAAATGTATGGTCCATGTAGATAGAAGAATCAACCAAATGTATGTTCAATGTAGATAGGAGAATCACACAAATGTATGGTCTATGTAGATAGAAGAATCCAACAAATGTATGGTCAATGTAGATAGAAGAATCACACAAATGTATGGTCCATGTAGATAGAAGAATCAAACAAATGTATGGTCAATGTAGATAGGAGAATCACACAAATGTATGGTCCATGTAGATAGCAGAATCAAACAAATGTATGGTCAATGTAGATAGGAGAATCACACAAATGTATGGTCCATGTAGATAGAAGAATCACACACATGTATGGTCCATGTAGATAGAAGAATCACACAAATGTATGGTCCATTTAGATAGAAGAATCACACACATGTATGATCCATATAGATAGAAGAATCACACAAATGTTTGGTCTAATTAGATAGAAGAATCACACAAATGTATGGTCCATGTAGATAGAAGAATCACACAAATGTATGGTCAATGTAGATAGAAGAATCACAAACATATATGGTCTATGTAGATAGAAGGACACAAATATATGGCCCATGTAGATAGAAGAATCACACAATCATATATGGTCCATGTAGATAGTAGAATGACATAAATTTATGGTCCATGTAGATAGAAGAATCACACAAATGTATGGCTAACATAAATAGAAGAATAACACAAATCTATGGTCCATGTAGATAGAAGAATCACACAAATCTATGATCCATGTAGATAGAAGAATCACACAAATATATGGCCCACATAGATAGAAGAATCACACAAACGTTTGGTCTAAGTAGATAGAAGAATCACACAAATGTATGGTCCATGTAGATAGAAGAATCACACAAATGTATGGTCCATGTAGATAGAAGAATCACACAAATGTATGGTCAATGTAGATAGAAGAATCACACAAATGTATGAACCATGTAGATAGTAGAATCACACAAATGTATGATCCAAGCAGATAGAAGAATCACACAAATATATGGTCCATGTAGATAGACGAATCACTCAACATTTCAATATTAAAGAAGCATGTATTTTTAGACTTTATCATTTGGAACCTACATTTTTGTCCAGTTGGACTAAGCCACTGCATAAAAATAATTGCAATCAACTTATATACTGTCTGTTCGCAGTACAGCTTTTACGTGTGTACTCGTGCCGTGCCTACAGGTTTATGAGCATAGTAAAAAAGTAAAGTACCCCCGTCACGCCAAGTGGCGTATAGGGAAATATGGTGTTAGTGACCCTATATTTTACAAACCTTCAGCACATGATTTTTGGAGTAATGTGGTCGGTATTACGCACGTGCTGCTTTACTTTCTCAGAAAAAAATCAGGTAACCATTTAAGGCTGGGAGAACCCGGAAGCCGTCGGTTGGGGTCGAACCCTACCTCTTGTCCTTTTTAGTCCAGTTAACTAACCACTGAGCTATCACGGCTGGTTTATGATCATGACTCTCTCCAACTTTCTTCTTCTACAGTTATCTAACATTAATGTTGTTGACTTCAAACATAACAATTTTAGTCATCTCTCTTGTATCTTTTCTCTGTTTCCCTTTATCGCTCCTTCCTTCAGTTACTTCCCTCTTGTTACATTATATTTCATTTGTTAATTTCTCATTACATGCAGACAACTATGATTATTTTCTTCTGATATTGGAAATATGATTCTTGTTTTCTTCCAGTAAGAATTCCCTCGTTTCTTTTCTATTGCCGAAAGTGTTCTCAATATTTTTGTGTAAAATCATATTTGTCGATCTCCATTGATTTTCTTGTTTATAGGACCGTTGTAAATACTATTCAAAATCATCACCATTCGTCCCAATATACTCTACATAGCACATTGCCCTTTTTCATTTCTTCTTGCCCCATTGTCAAACACGTGAATACTTATACTTAAATACATATGATTTCTCATGCACCCTCACCATTCACAGTAATTCACATATAACAAATCTAAATAACAAACACTAACCATTTCAAACTGATTGAACTGCGTCATGTTCGTGTGGAAATTCCAGGATTTTAGAGTTAAATTACTTAACTGAATTTCATATTCCGCGTTATAGTTTTCCAGAAATTTCAGAGCTTCTGTTTCGTTATAGTTTGACCCCTGACACGTGACAGGGATCACGAGGTACAAGGCGACCAGTAAAGACCAGGTAGATAGTCCCATCTTTGGAATGTCGTCGATGTGTTGACAAAAACAAAACCAGTTGTGAAACTTGTTGAACCAGTTGTGATCTGCATTCAGAAACAAGGAAGAAGTTGTTTGAATAAGTAGCAGGATTATCAGGCAAACAACGTCACAGAGCAAGTATTAATAACAAGATACTATCCAGTCTAAGGTCTTCAGAATGGATTTTGAAGACCCGGGCATCATTATCACAAAAGGTAAATAAGTTTATAATAAAGACCTGGATATTTACAAGAAAGGAAAGTATGCCCTACATGAAAAAAAAATGAATTTTAAGAAACTGTAAAACAATTAAAATAAATTTACATAAAGTGAAAGCTATGAATTAAGCCGTATTTTTCTTTTTTAACTAGTTATTATAGTTCTTCAGGATTTTTTTTTTTGCCTCTTATACAGTATAATCTGCACATCTTAGATTATTGATTATATGTCCATTGATGTTTATATTTAGCATCTCCATGATGTCTTTAAAGATCTGGTCAGTGAAAAATTATAATAAACATAGTGATAGAATGCAGTCCTATATTACTAATCCTTTTTTTCGAAAGATGCTGAATTCTCACTTGTCGTATCTGTTTGTTTCCAGTATAAATTGTTTAGTTAAGTATTAAAAGATAAGTATTAAATATTATTTGCTGATAATTATAATATGCAATAAAATTATGTACAATGTCATTACAATTTTGAAATACTTTAATTAATGAATGTCAAAATATTTGCTCATAATATTATTATAGATAACATTAATCATTGTATGTGCCTGTCAATACTTATGAATTCTTTAGTTTACTATTTAATTATAACATCAATATATTAATTTAAAATAATTCATGGGGGACTGGCTGGTCTCGAGGCAAGACGTCGGACTCGAGATAGAGAGGGTTCAAATCCCGGCTGCACCTGTGAGACTTTTATTTATGATTTCTCTCTGCGGCATCCACCCCTGGTCTCAGCAGCGAGCTTCAAGACTTGAAACGTCAATAGACGCCCATTACACATGGTCGGAAAAAAATATTATTACCTCAGAAGGCGGAGTTATCTGCCTGTGCGGCGAGGGATCTCTGTGCACACAAGGAAAAGCGGATTATCACGCAAAATTCAGTTCCTAGTCTCTAGGGACTTTGTCAAACATAAAAGCTGGCGAACGAAAAAAAATAATAATAATAACTCCTGATCCATCAATAACATCGGTCTGTTGTAGCGTGTTTACTATTGAACAGTTGAAAGCGACGAATTAGGAGGTTCAAATTACAGCAGGTGTTTGCGTCATATATGCTCAAACTTCCAAACATTCACAGGTTCACTGGTTTATTGTTGTATTTCTCTTTGTAAATCTAAAAGTCAAAGCATATTCATATATATGTGTGTAATATAAGGTATATATAACCTAATATGTTAAGTATCTCATTGTATATAAATGTAATCAATGGGACGGAATAGTACAGTAAGTTATTTTAGTTAATTTTTTATATAAAATAATAAGAAAAAAAATGTAAATAAAATAAAAGGTAAAGAGCTCCGTCATGTCAAGTGGCATATAGGGAATATGGTGTTAATGAACATAATTTTTACAGACCTTCGGCACATTATTTTTGGGCTAATGTGGTCGGTATTACGCCTGTGCCGTTTACTTTCTCAGAAAAAAAATCCGGTACCCATTTAAGACTGGATGAACCTGGAAGACATTGATCAGGATCGAACCTGACCTCTTGTCCCTAGTAGGTAAGTCCACTAACCACTGGGCTATACATATACATATGTATTTTTGGAGCCGCGATAGCTTAGTGGTTATTCAACTGGTCTACAAAGGAGAAAAGGTAGGCTTGACCCCTACCGACGGTTTCCGGGGTTACCCAGCCTTAAATGAGAACCTGATTTTTTTTCTAGGATAGTAAAGCGGCACGGGCGTAATTCCGACCACATTACCCCAAAAATCATGTGCTGAAGGTCTGCAAAAGTTATGGTCACTAACACTATATTCCCTATAAGCCACTTGGCGAGACTGTTGTTCTTTACTTTACCTTTTACTTACAGATACAATTTAAATGACTCTATTGAAGTCTAATAATAACTATGATCATTTTTACTTCATCCAATATGGTCGTGTTTAATAGTTAGGTCCTTATCGTACACGCCTAAACGGTTTATCCACTAACGTATATTTTGAATATTTTACTGCTGCAATAATCGACAATATGTTACTGTTTAATAATAACAAATATTAATGATTTTAATTAATCATTATTTATTGCATTATTATACAAACTTACTATTTACCTTTTTACGTGTATAAGACTGTTAAATGAGTGATAATTGTATTGAGAAACGCGCACTGTTACAGTATGCCTTGGTTTATATATCGCAAGCAAGGAGAGTCGTTTTAATGAAGTATAACTTGACAATAAAAGAAGTGTCATATATTAGGTTTATTCAGTTTCCCTGCAAGATTGGGTTGTAGACTAGAGGAATTGTGCAACAGGTACTTAACTGAGAAAATGCTAGGAATACCCCCCGCTGTAGAATATATAAAGAAAGAACAAATAAAATGGTTTGGCCACGTGAGAAGGCAGTAAGTTCAAAACACAACGAGTCTTCAATATACGTTGCGTGAACACCAGACCCAAGGGCCGACCACGAAAAAGATGGATTCACGGAATATTAGACGCACTAGAAAACATAATAGTAGCAGAGACCAACAGATGAAGAAAAGACCGGGAATATAGAATAGACGCTGAAAGGCAAAAGAGGAATGCAAAGAACAAGTAGAAGAGGAAGAAGTACAACAGGTAAAGTAGTCCTATAGCAAATGCCGGTTGTTATTGAGGTGTTAAAAACGGCATTTCACATAGGACTACTTTAGATAGAAGAAGGACGCGCTCAAGCCACGGTGAAAACAATGTTGACTTTGAACATCACGCTATATGTTATCACAGCGAGTTGACGGATTTTTAGAAATGTAACTACGGGTTTGGCAATAAATGTTTGTACACAGTTCGTTAACCACCGATGTAGATCAAGTCTTTATTCTGCTGGCTTCCTTCGTGACCTTGGAAGCTAATGACCTAACTTGTGCAGACGGTTGGTTTGGGGCAAACTGTACGTTTCAATGTCACTGCTATAATGACTCAGTTTATGACAAAACTACTGGGACATGCCCAAACAATGACAGTTGTCAGCACGAATATTTCGTACCCCAGTGTCAGTACTTGGATCTCGTTTACAAATACGCCCAAAAATCTGAACTTACTTTCCTGTTTGATAACAACGACACCACATGTAATCCGGACGCTGATTAAACATCAGTTGAGGCAACTCTCAATCAATCTTTGCCGTTCTCCTGGTTTAGGATTTATGTTAATGACTGAACAGATCTGGACAGTTTCACGGTAAAACTAAATGGTTCTGCCTCATGTAACAATGAATCAAGGTTTGTAGTTAGTTCGCATGAGATTTATGTCTTTTGCTCTGGGGCTGGTCTGATCAACAAGTTACGGATTGAAGGGGCGATAATTGCAAATATCAGCTCCATCTACATTGGCGGGGGTCGGAATGTGGCTCTCAAATCATACCCAAATATTTCTTTGAACACTATTGTAGTCACCACACAAGCGACAATGGCACACATTAAGATTGAGTTCTCACCGAACATTTTGCAGGCCGTCTGTGCACTGACGGCGTGTGAGGTGCAAACATTTACAGACACCTATTGTCTGGACGGGCATACTTGGTCGTTTTGTGCAGTGTGTAGGGTGTGTTGCAGAGGCTACAACGTCATCATCGGTACGTGTCACGGCAACTGTTCACATGGGATCAACTGTTCACATGGGATCTATGCACACAACTGTTCCGGGTCTTGTCTTAGTGTCTGTCCTTTATGTGAGGAAAAATCCGGAAAATGCCTACAATGTAAGCATTCTGGCTACACCTGTAATAACACTTGTGCCGATGGTAATTTTGGGCTACAGTGCAAACAGACGTGTTCTGATGGCTGTGACATCATATGTGACCCCGAAAGTACAGACTGTACGTGCAAGGAAACGTACTACGGGTCAGACTGCACTCTCAAATGTCCGGACAACTGTTTCAATGACACCTGTGAACAGTTAATCGGGACCTGTGTCTCGTATGTCGATGATTCCCAAGTTAAGAAGAGTCTGCCGATAACAACAAACCCAAGCATATGGATTCCTTAATGTGTTTCTGTGCTGGACATGGTTCATATCTTGGTGTTTTTCCGTGAAGCCATGGCTCATATCTTGATGTGTCTCTGTGCTAGCCATGGCTCATATCTTGATGTGTTTCTGTGCTAGCCTTGGCTAGTGTGTGTGTGTGTGCTGGCCATGGCTCATATCATGGTGTGTGTCATGTTAGCCATATCTCATATCTTGGTGTGTCCGTGTTAATCATGTCTCCTATCTTTATGTGTGTATGTGTTTAGTCATATCTCATAATTTAGTGTGTATCTGTGTTAGTCACGTGTCACATCTTTGTGTGTGCATGTTTGGATTAGTGATATCTCATATCTTTGTGTGTTTAATTATGTTTGTCATATCTCATATCTTTGTGTGTGCATGTCTGTGTATGTCACATCTCATATCCTTGTGTGTGCATGGCTATGTTAGTAACATCTCATATCTTTGTGTGTGCATGTCTATGTTAGGCATGTGTCATATCTTTGTATGTGCATGTCCATGTCAGACATATCTCATATCTTTATGTGCATGTCGATGTTAGTCATGTATCATACATATTGATGTGTGTCAGTGTTAGTCATGCCTCGTATCGCTGTGTGCATGTCTGTGTTTGTCACATCTCCTATCTTTGTGTGTGCATGTCTGTGTTTGTCACATCTCCTATCTTTGTGTGTGCATGTCTGTGTTAGTCACCTCTAGTGACTCGGGCAGATTGTGCTCGTAAACCTGGGAGGGCCGACCATCTAAGGGCAGAATCCCCCTACAGAAAAGATCATCTGCTGCCATGCAGGAAGATTGGGGACAATCAAAGGCTAAGGAAAGCAAACCTGAATAAAATGCTGGCTGAAATCGAATGCACTGGGCCACTTGCGCAGAACACAGTGCAACGTTTCAACGGGTGTTCAATCAGAGTGGATCTGGCAGACTCTAATTGTGATGTTCTGTCTGTGGGGGCGATCAACACACTTAACCTGACAGCCGACTTCATGTGAGAGTCTGGAATCCTACTCTGATTGAGTCCTGATCGCACAGAGAGAGAGAGAGAGAGAGAGAGAGAGAGAGAGAGAGAGAGGACTACTTTACCTGTTGTACCTCTTGGAAAACTACCACATCTGCAGACCGTATTAAATTAATTCTGCAGGCATCGCTCGGAGGCCCTTCAGTGGATCCTATCTCACTGTGGAATACCAGGAAATGAGAAAGCAGATCAGTTGTCAATGGGAGGTTCAACAGGCACACAACTAGATACACCGGTTAAATACCATCATAAGAAACAGATAATCAAATCAATCAGAGGACCACAGGCCCCAAATAAGAATGCCTGTCATAATATGAGTAGATGTGAACAAGTTATCAGTATACGCCTCAGAACAGGACACAATCGACTCCCCTGTCACATGTATAGAAAATTCAAGATCGGCATCTCAACTAAATGTAGATGTGGCCAGGCGCCCCAGGCTTCAGAAAACATACTTCAAGACTGCACTGAATGTAGTAGATTGAGGAAAATCCATTGGCCCATAGATACAACACTACAGACAAAACTATATGGGCCACTGCAAGAATTACAAAAGACAGTAAAGTTTATACAGGAAACGACATTGCAAATATATACAATACTTATAGAATATTAATAGAAGATAGATGATAGATAGATAGATAGATAGATAGATAGATAGATAGATAGATAGATAGATAGATAGATAGATAGATAGATAGATAGATAGATAGATAGATAGATAGATAGATAGATAGATAGATAGATAGATAGATAGATAGATAGATAGATAGATAGATAGATAGATAGATAGATAGATAGATAGATAGATAGATAGATAGATAGATAGATAGATAGATAGATAGATAGATAGATTGATTGATTGATAGATAGATAGAGGTGCTAGTGACTTCACAGTGTTAAGCTTTTGCTTCATGACAATGGGTGGTAGAATTGTATACAAACCTGTCAGCGACCGAGGTTCCGGTAGTGGAAAGTGTTGATGAAATATTGCTAATGGTAGTGCATGGCGTGGTAGTAGAAGCAGTAGCAGCGATAGTAATGGAGTAGCTGTTGCAGCAGTATTGTTACTAAGTGTAGTAGTGGCCGTGGTTAAATAAATGTTGATAATGGTGGTTGCTTGGTAGTTTAGTTGGGACCCACCACTCGACTTGTCTACCGACGTTTGGACAACCAGTGTTTGATTCAACGTTTGGCTTCTCGCCGCAAACAGCTGTTCCGAGGGTTACGGGTTCGATTCTGCATCGGATCATATAGTGTTCTTCGTGAGAAACAAAGAGGCACGGGAGTATCGACCACATCACTCCATAAATCATGTTCCGTGGGTCTGTAAAAATGATGGTCACTAACACCATATTCGCGATATGCCACTTGGTGTGACAGGGCTCTGTAGTTTTACTTACTGAGACATATAGGGTGATGTTAACGACAGTTTTCATATGCTCTTGCTACAGAAGTCATTACAAAGGGAAGATTAATGGAAGGGAAATAAAATATTTCTTTCAGGGATATAGTAAGGATAGTAATGAGAATACTTTTCAGATGTTATTTTGCAGCTTATATAACGGATTTCGTCACAGAAAAATGAAATTAACATTTACATTGTGAATGCCCTTAGATTAGACATGATTAAGGTTAATGTTCTAATAACTTTAGAAGAATGGCATTCATTAAAGGAATCATGAGACATATATGAAGAATGTATGCAGACTATTATACCGGGCAAAGAGAATGAAAAACAAAGAAAGACAGAGAGAGAGAGAGCATTTAATATGACTTTGAAATGCTATTATATATTTTTTACTATTTTGATTGATATGAAAGCGTTTTGATTTTGTTTGCAGCACATGTAACTGGCTGTAGATAATAGTTTGCAGTAGAAGTAGTAGTTGTTTCAATATTGGATTTTTGGCTAACAAAGGGGAGGTTCTTTAGTGATGTTGATTTATCTGACGTAGTGTATTCAATTATAAATTTACTCATTTCTAAAGTAAATGTGTATCATATTAAAAGATCAGTCTTGATACATAATGGGCACTGGCCATTTCAAACAATTGTTCCCTCGCATACCACGTGACACATGGCCGATATTACACCACCGCAACAATGACGTAACACATCTTGGCTGATTCAGGAAGTGAGACATGGTGTACTAAAACGTTGACTCGCGTTCAGTTATTTTATCGTCAGGGAAATAGAGAGAGAGAGAACATCCAAGTTGTCAACTGGCCAAGCTGGGTTGAATTTAGTGTAAATGAAGATTCATAGAGAGATAAATGAACATTCCAACAAATGATGTGTAAACGATACATAGAGAGATATATGTAATATTCCAACAAATGATGTGTAAGCGGTACATAGAGAGATATATGAACATTACAGCAAATGATGTGTAAGCGGCTCATAGAGAGATATAAATGAAAATTCCAACAAATTATATATGAGCAGTTTATCGAGAGATATATGAGAGATTCACTGAGAAATGCACATATTTGATTTTACTCTTACATATTCTGCATTAGACGCTGGCGCTGTCTTAGAGATTTCAAGGCAGTATTCGTTATCCAAACTTGTCTTTAGATGACGCTCGTGTGTACGTATTTTATTTGTGTCCATGATGTTTATTTCTCTAGCAGCCACGAAAGCTGTCGCACAGCCCCAAATATTTGTTTATTTTCTTTTTATATTATTCCACAATGCGCCGTGTTTAAATGGAGATAACCCTGTGACACGTTACTTATTGCACTATTTGGTCTCCACCAGTTGTTACTTTATCTTTACATGAACAGACCTACAGCCTGTGTATGCCACGTTCACTCACAGTTCATTAATATTATTATTCTTGTCTCCCTTTTATTAACAACAGTGATTTAATCAAGCTTGTTTGGATCGAAGCTAAGGCAATCATACAGAAGACTATTGGATATTTGACCAATAAGTAAAATTTGCTGATACGATTTAGCAGATAACAAGACAAGATAAATTGGGTTGAGTTAGGGACCACATGCGTGTATGGGAGAAACTTATCAAACACATTGACGAAAGTGGTAGTGGACATTAAAATAAATCTGACGTTAGATTTGGCATTGCTTCAAGTTACGGTAACGCTATTTTGAGACGTTAAAATAAATCTTCCACATCAAGCTAACCCTAGAAAAGAGCCTCTAAATAACATCTTCCTTAACTCTATCCGTACGCTTCAACTCACTGTTCGTTATGCCGATTTCAGCAGCGTGCGTTTCGCCGCATTGTGCGTCACTCAGAATTTCATTTGTGTGACTCGTCATCAAACCATTTTCTTTTTTCATTTTTTTGTATTATCTAAGTGTTAGTGAAAACTAATATCTTGTTTAATTATCCAACAATGCATAAATAAAATGTGATTTGTTAGATAAATATAATATGTAGATTTATTCTTAAAACCAGGACAAATTTAGTCTCTGAAATCTCTTCCGCTGAATTGATAAAAAGCTTGCGTACGGAAAGAAACATCCTACATAGGGTTTATTACACACTTCTTCGTTAGAGCGGGGAATAGCATTTTAGCACGTTCACAAATGTTTGTTGTTTACAAATGTAGCATTGGGGAATATTTCAGCATTGGGGAAGTAAACATTATTGATTATACATCGTCAAAATTATGTCACTATGTGTTCCCTTCTATCATATAAATAGGAACAATTGTTGCTTCTTCCAGGTATAGAAATATAGCAATTCTCGCTCAGTTACTATTTGTAAGTTTTACGGACTAATGTGGTATCATTCAACTGCCCGTTAACATATTTAACGCTTCTTTAAAAAAAAAAGGCATACATAAATTTGCACATAATAAACGTGAAGTTCAGAACGTGCTGAAAATAGGCATCATTGTTTCGTTGACGAAATCTCTGTGCGGTTGTGCGGTATGGACTTTTCATAACTCACAATTGTGGTTTTATTAAAATCATTAATGTCAAGAACAGGACATTGAAATGAAATAATTAATACTCTTTCGACGCTAAATGTGGAAAGCTGTTTTATTATATGTCAAACCCGGAGAAATCATGCGTCATATATTTGCGGGTATGTCTGTTTTAATCATATCTCATATCTTGATGTGTGTCAGTGTTAGTCATGCCTCGGATCACTGTGTGCATGGGCAGAATTACCCTACAGAAAAGACAATCTGCTGCCTTGCAGGAAGATTGGGGACAATCAAACGCTTAGGAAAGCAAACCTGAATAAAATGCTGGCTGAAATCGGATGCACTGGGCCACTGGCACATAACACAGTGCAACGTTTTTAACAGGTGTTCAATCAGAGTGAATCTGGCAGACTGTTGTGTGATGTTCTGTCTGTGGGGACGATCAAGACACTTAACCTGACAGCCGACTTCATGTGAGAGTCTGGAATCCTACTCTGATTGAGTCCTGATCGCAGAGAGAGATAGATAGATAGATAGATAGATAGATAGATAGATAGATAGATAGATAGATAGATAGATAGACATATAGATAGATAGATAGATAGATAGATAGATAGATAGATAGATAGATAGATAGATAGATAGATAGATAGATAGATAGATAGATAGATAGATAGATAGATAGATAGATAGATAGATAGATAGATAGATAGACAGACAGACAGACAGACAGACAGATAGATAGATAGATAGATAGATAGATAGATAGATAGATAGATAGATAGATAGATAGATAGATAGATAGATAGATAGATAGATAGATAGATAGATAGATAGATAGATAGATAGATAGATAGATAGATAGATAGATAGATAGATAGATAGATAGATAGATAGATAGATAGATAGATAGATAGATAGATAGATAGATAGATAGAGAGAGAGAGGTAGAGAGAGAGAGAGAGAGAGAAACCCGTAGAAAAGAACATGTCCTCGGTATTATTGACCAGACATTATTGAGATGACTAAATTAAAATTGTATGTTTTTCACGGGTAAAAAAATAAAAGAGGGTTATCACGGAAATATAAACGGGATAACTTTGACAAAGAAGTGATTAACCGACATATTTAGAGCTTTTTTTGGACGTCAAAGGGTTATTGACACGAAATAAATTGAAGTCCTATTAAGGGCGGTTAATGAAGAGAACTACCACTTCCTTTAGTAGTTATCAAGTGAATGCTTGAATTAAACAAAGAAAATATAATCTATTTTCAGCTTTACTCTATAAGTGGGCTAGTTAATATTATCAGTTTTATTGAACCATCAACAGATTTAGCTACTGAAGAGAAAGAAATAATTTATTAAGAACTTCTACTCTATTCGAAAAAAAAAAAAAAAAACTAACTTATCTACCAGCGGTGGATATTCAGAGCAGACAACGGAGACCATAACTCCTCTAATAATTCACACACAACGCAATCACATTCCAGTTAAATAAGTTAAATGTCAATGTACAAACATCCATTGTATTTCTTAGTAAAGCCGTGACAGAGTTCATGCAATTTAAGTCGTTACTAATATAATTAATTTAACCTATGGAGGTCAGATCTACTACAACCGTACACAACCATTTATAAACCTTGAATGTGTATGAACACTAGTTAGGTCATTTCTGCTATCAGCTCCTTTTGTCCATGACAAAAGAAAAACGACTAATAAGATGGCGTTGTATCTCTTTATTGAAACTACTTAGGATTACAGCATTTTGTCTTTATATTAAAATCAAACGTGAAGAAAACTGTAGATGTTTATTAACAGTAAAACCATATTTTTTTTTGCTTATAAAATATAATACATGCTAAGATATGACAACATCATCACCGAGTGCCGTCTCCGCAACGAAGAATGGCTAACACGGATCGCCATTCCACTCTGTTTCTTGCTATGATGGTGCATGTTGTCATAGATTGATTTAACCATCTTTTGATGTTACTCGTCCATGTTAGACTTGGTCTGCCTCTGTTTATTTAACAATGTATTTTCCCTTCCAATATTACTTTTAGTAGGCTGTTGTGTCTTTTAACATGCCCCAGAAATTTCATTTGTCTTGTCTTAATTGTATTTAGTAGTTATCTTTGTATTTTTAGTTGTTTTAAAACTTCATTGTTTGTTTTCTTTTCTTTCCATCCAATTCTACCTATTCTTCTATAAATCCACATTTCAAAGGCTTCAATTTTCTGTTATGTTTTCTTGTCTATTGTCCATGTTTCTGCACCATATAGGAATATTGAGAGGATGTAACATTTTGCTTTTCTTACTTTCAGCCCTGTTGATATTTGTTTTGTTCTTAGTATATTTTTCATGGCATTGAAATTAATTTTGCCATACATATTCTTTTGTTTATTTCAATTTTACATTTTCCATCATTGTTTATAGTATGTCCAAGGTAGTTGTAGCTCTGAACTGTATCCAGATGTATTGTACTTCAACTGTGATGTTTATTTGTAGGTCTTGAGAATTTTCTTTGTTTATGATCATAGTTTTAGTCTTTTTGATATTCATTTCTAGTCCAAATGTTTTGCTTGTTATGTTTATCACATTAAGCAATTGTTGTAGTTCTTTAGGATTTTCTGCTAGTAGAACAGTATCATCAGCATATCTTAGGTTATTGATTATCTTTCCATTAATGTTTAGACCTGGTATCTCTGAGATGTTTTTAAAAATTTGCTCAGTGTATAGATTGAACAAGCTTGGTGATAGGATGCATCCTTTCTTACTCCTCTTTTTACATCCATGGGTGTAGAGTTCACCTTGTTATATTTTATTATTCCTGTTTGGTCCCAGTACAAATTACATATTAGTCGTATGTCTGTGTTGTCTAGATGTATGTCCTTCAGGCAGCATATACGTTGATTATGGTGTATTCTATCGAAAGCTTTGGTGTAGTCTATGAAGCAGGCACATATTGGTTTCTTTACGTCCATGTGCTTTTCAATCAATGTTCTAATCTAAATATGGCTTCTTGTGCTACTGTTTTTCATGAATCCAAATTGTTGCTCCTCTAATTCAGTATTGATTTTATTCTGAATCCTTCCCTGCATAACTTTTAGTAAAATTTGTGTTACCTGGCTCATTAGGCTTATTGTTCTAAAATCACTGCATTTAACTGCACCATTCTTTTTAGACAATGCAATGAACGTTGACGTTTTTAGTTCGTTTGGTATGTATCCTGTATGGAATATGTCATTGCATATGACTGTGATCACTTCAATGCCTAAATACTCTAGTGCTTGTATCATCTCTATCTGTATATTGTCAGGTGATATCATTTAATTATGTTAATTTAGGGCAGTAGCTGAAGGAACTATTTTAAAACCGTAAATTACTGCAATGTCCCAAATTATCAATTAAAAATCAACCTAAAGGGTATTTCATGCGGATTGTGTTTCGATATTCCCGTTGCTTGTGATGATTGATCATATCGAATGTCGAAGGACAATTCAGCTGAGTCGGTGACGTCTAGTCTTATGTCTTTTGTAGTGCGCTGTAGCTGCTATGTTGGGGACTAGCTGACTTTCTTTTTTGAATCATTCAATGAGATTAGTTGTTAATTCGGATGATTCCACTGGCACAGGCAGTTGAGCAATTTTGGATTTTAATTCGTTTTTAGCGATACCAGCGATGCCTTCGACTAACCCTAACCATAACAGAAAAACACAAAAGAAAACAAACGAGATACCGGGGCATCAAATTACTTTTATCATTCTGCAGCATTGCATGCTTTCTAATATCGGCAAAATTAACCATGACAAAAGCTGCTCGACAAAACAATATAGGACAGATACTATTAAACATTGATTTTTACTTATTTCCATTTATCTAAGAGAAGGCGTTAAAGGCTATATTGACATCGGTGTTAATAGCAGTATTATAAAAACATGTTAAATCTATTAACCATGTTACTTCATATAAACACATACAAGCTGTTTAAACTTGGAAACTGTAACAAAGTGTGTATTATTATGTGTTAGATGTAAATGTAGATTGGTAGAGATCCCTTGTCTTACCACTACAAACACATAGTCGCTGCTACAACATGTACGTGGTCTTGTTTATGTATATGCTGCATTTTCTCTACAAATGAAGCTGATTAGACAAATGGTCGATATTGTCTTATATAAATAGGCGATAACTCTGTTTGAGAAACAAGAGAAATATAAATTCACTTAACTCAAAGTAAGAATAACAATTGGAGTAGCTATACTAATAAAATTAGTGACGTGTCAACAGTTTGCTGGTAATATTATAATCATAGCGCGCAGCAGAAAAAAAAATAAGCAAGATATAGACAAATATTTAGGACTGTGCAGCAATTTTTGTAGATAACTATGAAAACAAATATAGAATAGATGAATGTCCACCTCCTATACCCGGAATAGAAACTGTAATTTTCCTGTCCAGAGTCCGAAGTTGATACAGTTCTAGATCGCCAAGTCCAATAAGAACTAAAGTGTAGGTTCCGCCATTCTGTAACTGCACCTCTTATATTATTAAACTTTATCAATATGATTTCTATAGTTATTTTGTTGATAGTTTTGTAGATAGTTATACATTTTCTAGTTCAGTCAGATGTGTGTATGTAACAGTGGCAGTGTGAGGATGTGTAACAATAACATGAATGAGTGATTCAGGAAAACGTGGACATTTCACGAGGAGTAAGTGAGGGAATCAGCTCAGTTAGAATAACAAATTGTCGGGATTTTGAGAGGTATCAGTTAGAGGGGAAGAGAATGTAAGAAGGTTGGGGATTGGCTGAAGATGGAATATATAATCAAATCACAAGGTTAGGTAGAGAGTTTTACTCATACTGTAGGCCTGAGAGCAGGGTCGACGGAAGGCGGTAGCCATTATGGCTTAACAACCTATAAATGTGTCGTGTTAAAGCGTTCATATTAATTATGTGTGCGGTAGGCTTTCCGCCATTGATTAGTTGGACAATTGAAGTCTTAAAGTGAGGATATGCGAGCAAGGAGCTCCTTAACTAAGTCAGTTTGTTAATATTCATTATGTGTGAGCAAGGAGATTGCTAACTGATTCAGCTTTAGTGGAAGAGCTGAATATTCCATGTTAATTATGGGTGAGCAGCCGAGGGCTGCATATGTCGCTGGTTTTATCAACTTTGAGGTGTTACTGGACAGATGAACTGTGAATAAACTCAGTCAGATTTTATGAGGGATCGATTTTGGTCAGTCATTTTATCAGTGTTGGTGGGTATGATGGTTATGGTGAAGAACGAACAGCAGGGTTGCACAGAAGTTTGGGGTCTGAACGTCTGCATGGCCGTCCATCAGTGAAACAGCGAGAAGTACCGCTATATGGAGATCACAAGGGGAAGCTCGGTATTAGTTTCATGGCCAGTTTTGAGCGGTTGTTCCATCAAGTAAAAAGCAGTCAGGAATTGAAGCAAATCACGAGTCCATCCTTCCAGCAAAGGCTGTCAGGGAGGCGGCCGACAGTCAGTGCAGCACACTTGAGATCAGGACACGAAGAAACCACGGATTCCTTCTTCAAAAAATAATTACTTTTTTGCCGCCTGTGTTATGTGTCCAACCCGAAGACCGTCATGTCCTGAGGTCGATGTCTTACATCTAGACATCGCAACCCTGTCCGCCTCCTCCCCTCTCCAAAATATTTAATTTAACGTTGTTCTCAAAAATGGAAAGAAAAGAAAACTAACGATGAAGTCTTAAAGCAACTAAAATTGAAAAGTGAACAACTAAATACAATTAAAACAAGAAACATTAGAATTGTGGGCATCATAAAAGACACGCCAGCCTACTTGAAAGTAATCTCGGAAGGGAAAATACAAAGTAAAAGAGACAGAGGCCGATCAAGACTACCATTGACGAGTGACATCAACAGATGGACAAGTCAGCCTATGCCAACCTGCACTATCAAAGAAAGAGACAGAGTAGAATTTCGCTCCATGCTATCGAACCTTCGATGCGGAGACGGCACTCAATGATGACTATGATCTCACAATTCACAAACATTAAGCAAACACATCAACGAAGTAATTTCCCCATCCATGCTCACAACCATTCAAATTTCGAAACATCTGACCCACATATAACAAATAAAATACACTGTAGACTTGTTGATGCTCTTACAAGTATATTTTATTGCAGCCCTCTATTAATTTGTTCTACTGTCTTTATTTTTTAATAGTTTAAAAGAAATAAATTCACAATGTTAATTAATGTGCAGTTCCTCATTAAAAAATTATGTAAACACAAATAAAAGTCTTAGATCTCGACGCGTTGCTATTATTCTACGTGACAACAGGACATTTAGGATCCCATCCGACATCGTTTCCATTCTCCCTGCGGAGATAATCCATAAGCGGTTGGAAGTATTCCAAGAGAGCGTCCGCGCTAATCTTTTCTTGTCCTGTAAGAGCTTTCAAGACTTCAGGCCATGGTTTGGAAGATCCAGCTTTTAACATTGTTCTGTAAATAGAAAGCTCTTTCTGGTAAATATAGTTAGCTATGATCAACCTTGACGATATAGAAAATGTAATAATTTATATCAACATTCTATAATAGTAACTAGCACATGGCATCCGTATCAATGCCATCTTAATATCAGAGACGGAACTAACAGAAAAGATAGACATAATAATATACGCAAAAATAAAGGTCTCAGTTTGAATAGTAAGGACATAGAAGTAATGACCCTATTGAAGAACAAATCATCATAAATATGCAGCATTAAAATAAACAAAATAGCATTTTACAAAATGAAATACGTCTTATGCAACAAGTTTATGTCAATATAAGTGAGAAAGAGAATCCATCGGCGCTATATAGAGCCAATTCTGACCTATGGAAGCGAATCATGGACATAAGACAAACAAATGAAAAGACGATTAGAGGCCACAGAGATGGGATTTCTCAGAAGCGGTGCATTTTTTTTGAATGCCTATCTTTTAGAGACTTGAAGAAGAAATATATTCGTGTATCTCCAAATATCAGAATCTCTTATTATAAAGAACTATCACAACTCAACAGACCCGTGAATATTTTATCATTGAGTCACCTCATGTTCGTATAGCCCCTAATTCAAGAAGACACGACAAGATGCATTTTCGTTGTAAAAATTTATTTTTTTTCTAAATCTCTTTGTAAGTAAAGAAAAAGTAAAGAGCCCCCGTCACGCCAAGTGGCATATAGGAAATATGGTGTTAGTGACCATACATTTTCCAGACCCTCGGCACATGATTTTTGTGGTAATGTGCTCAGTATTACGCCCGTGCCAATTTACTTTCCCAGAAACAAAATCCGGTATCCATTAAAGTATGGGAGAACCGGAAGCCGTCGGTTGGGATCGAACCCTACCTCTTGTCCTTTGTAGACCAGTTCACTAACCCCTGAGCTATCGCGGCTCCCAAATCTCTTAGTGTACTAAATATATTCCTTTTACCGAAGTTTCTCTCCAGCGCTGGCACTGTTGTAGATGTCACATCTGTGTAACGGTCCAGTGTGGCCTGCTGCTTCACATAAAGCCTTATGCAACTGGAACTGTAGGATAAAGCTAATAAAATAACTGTTGAAGATAAAAAGAAGGAAAAAATTATTAGTTGATCTAACACTTGCATGAAGTGTATATATTTGTTATGTTTATTCCTGGATATAGTGGATGATTTGCTGTTAACTTTGATTTCTCGTGGTCAATGTTTATTCTGCAACTGGCTGACATTCAGGCAGATCATCTCTTCAGATAATTTTTTTATTCTCTCAGTCAAGAGTTGTGTCGCTCAATTATCATCAGACTTATTTTTGTCCATTGCTGGTTCTATACATGTCTTATTTTCTTCGTTAATAATATAGTTCTTGAAATTTGTAAAATTGTCGGTTTAGAATGTAGTTAGAATTAGTAATTCTTATGACTTTGTGCACAATAACTTCTCATTTTATTTACTATGACAAAATTAGCACAACATCAAAGTTGCTTCTATATAGCTATAAATGCATGTTTCAATTATTTGCCAATGCACATTGCAATAATAGAAATATTATCAACATTTTAACATCATTTTATCATAATTACTATTAATACATTTTCATCAATACGATATCCTTCATTTTATTATAACGTTACGCTCTCCATTTGACCAAGCCAAAACAATGAAATTAAAACTAAAGAGAAACAAACAGAAGAATAATGCACACAAATAATACCACTGGACATAACAGCTCAAAGTCAAACATAAATTCAACAAACATATACAAGCAACAAATACATAACAAAAACTGTCAAAAGGAGGAATAGACGTTAAAGAAAAATCCTGAATAAATTGTTATAACCAAATAACAATGCATAAAAGAAAGCATACAATAAGCCAACAACGTTTTATCTCAAAGGAAAGGAACAAGAAACAAAAATAGATGACTGAAGCTGTAGAAGAAAATGGATAAACAGAAGGCAGGCAAAAAACACCAACGCATACACCTAAATAGATAATGATATTCGCAATATGCGCAGAAGCCATCATCTGATCGAGAACACTGATAGAAAAATACATAGAAGGAAACAAACAAATGTATGCATGTTTCATAGTCTACCAAAGATATCAAAGCTTTTGACAGAATACACCATGAACAACTAATAAAATGCTTGAAAGATAGACATCTGGAATTATCCTGGCATAAGAGCGATATTTAATGTATACTTGGAACAAACTGCTATGATAAACTAAAAACAATGAGAACTTCACCTATTGATATAAAATAAGGAGTAAGAAAGGGCTGTATTCACCATGAATGTTTAACTTATACATCGAGCAGATCTTCAAATACATCATGGGGATGCCAGTACTAAGCATCAATGGATATAATCAATCATGCAAGATATGTTGATGATAAATGTTCGGAGTGCAAAGATGATGGCTTTCAAATAACTCAATAAATCAATGCTGATGATACCATACTAGTGGAAGAAAATCTAAAAGACCTTCAACAACTACTGGAAAAAAAATAAACAAGACAAAAATAGAATATGAATTCTAAATAAAACTAAAACTATTATTGTTGTTAGAAGAAAAAACGCACAAAATAGAAAAGGGAATATTGAGGAACATGGATAAATACAAAGAGTTCAAGAATATATCAATGACATGTTATAACAAATGATGGAAAAAAATAAGTAAGAAATAATCAAAAGGATATAATGGCAAAAACCAATTTTAACAACGAAAACTATGCTCACATCAAAGCAAATAACACCAGAACTAAAACTACACAAAATGATATATTTACTAAACATTCCTGTATTGTGCAGAAATATAGGCATTACATAAGAAAACAGAGCAGAAAAATTGAACCTTTCAAATGTCGATCTATAGAAACATGGGGAGAACTGAGTAGAAGGAAAAGACAAACAAGGAATTTCTGACTGAAAATGAAAAAAAAATAGAAATGCTTAACACAAATCGAAAAAAAGACAACTGAATTGTCTTTGGACATGTGAGAGTCATAATACACTACTAAAAATCGTCTTGGAAAGGTAGTGTACGGCCCGACCACGACTAACGTGGACTGATAACATCAAGAGATGGACAGGTGGACCTATGACAATATGCATCATTAAGATAAGAGAACGAGTAAAAGGGCGATCCATGGTAACCAACATCCGATGTGTAGACGATACCAAATGAATGACTGAAAACAAGTAGGTTCAAGGTACTGGTGAAGCTAAATAGCAGCGATGAGAGGCACTGGACATACTGTCTCCAAAGACCCTGGCCTAATACGGTGAATACTTCAATCCTACGAAATTAAAATATTTTTTTAGGATACGGTTTACCGCCTCTATTATAAATTTATTGCCTTAAAATATAATCTGTCTATATTATAAATGTTATAACAATAGTTAACTTGTTTTATTAATATTGTTATCTGTTTTGTCCTATATCAATCCTTTACGTTGAGGGCATTTTGACGAAACCATACATGATGAAATGTCAGAGCGGGCTAGTCATGCACGGCTAGAGTTGTCCATGTTTGCTCCTGAATGGATGGGGTTTAGATATTCTGTGGTCTACACATTTCACCACGATGCAAACATCAACACACCAATATATCAAGCCTTCAACTATTATATCATCGTTTTCTTCATCTTCTTCCTCTTCTTTAACTTTTTTTCAAGTGCCATGCCCGCTGATGTAGATTATCTTGTCTCTTGCTTACACAGAGTGTGTGGGTAATAATATCAGGAAATTGAATACGGTGTTCAATTTTACCAAATTAGAAAGTATTATGTTATGCCATTTTATCACACACCTATATTAATTGTTTCCAATAGAATCTGATAGCAGTAAATATCAATTATGCCTGAACTCTATATTACGATACCGTCGTATAATTTACCGTAAAAAAACATTTTCCAGAGTTAAAAAATTATCCTCCTTTGTGAACCATTCTAATTCGCACTATTGGTGACCCACTAAATGTTAATTATTTTCTCATTGCTGTATGATTTTTAATATTCTTTTATTGAGATCATGAAATACATAGGTAAACGTGAAAAAAACATTGCCAAAACTCAATAAACTGGTCGCTGTCCCTTTTTTTCCTGCTCTAGCCAGGGAAATTCCCTGGTTATTGGCAAATATCAAACAGTCTTTAATTTTTTTCTGTGATTCGGGAAACAGCGAATAACCCTATGATGTCGCCAAAAATAGTGATAGACTTACGGCGACCGTACAGATAGACATTGTTACACGTCCGGTACATGAGGGTTGCAGCAGGAGATGACACTCGATGATGATGATGATGAGTAGTGCCAATAGTAATTGTAAGAGTAATAATTGTAGTATAGTAGCAGTAGTAGAATATTATATTGCAGTATTATATATAGTTGTAGTATATATATATATATATATATATATATATATATATATATATATATAGTATATAAAGTGGAATAGGAAAACAAACGATAAAGATTTTAAATAACTAAAAATGAAAATGAAACTACTAAACACAATTCAAACAAGAAAATGCAAATTTTTCTGACATGCTAAAAACACACCAGCCTGCTAAAAGTAATCGTGGAAGGGAAAACACAAGGTAAAAAAGGCAGAGGCAGACTATGACTAATATGAAACTAGTAACATCAAAATATGGACAATTCAGCCTATGACAACCTGCACCATCAAAGCAAGTGAAAGAGCGGAATGGTGCTCCATGGTAGCCAACCTTCGATGCGGAGTAAGCACTTGATGATGGTGAGTAGTATGAAGCAGTTATAGTAGAGTTCATATCACATCTAGTGACAGTGACATAACATAATGCATTACAAATATTTTACAATGAGTGTGACATATCTTTCTCCTTTTTTACACACACACAAAATTATGTCTTATTTACTTAACACGAACCTCGCTACCCTATTTCTACTGTACGACCGCCATCAAATGTTATTATCTGAGTTTAGTTATTTACAATAGCATTTTCAATTGTAAAACTTACAACTCCGATTATCCTAACCAATGAATCAAAACTTTAAACAATCTACAATTTAAACACAAAAAGCTAAAACATACAATGAACACAATATTAATAAAACACCATATCCCACCTCATAGTCTGATATTCATGTGAAGTGTGAAAAATTTTGCCAGAATCAAAATGAGCTTCAGTTCTTCGTATTGGTGAATACACACCCTCATATTTGCACCTGATAAAAAACAATTTCGTTGTTTGTTTAAAGAACATCAATCACATATTTAACTATTATAATATTTTATTGATCATTAACAAACGATGCGTTGAAAATAGAAATTATGACAATTTTCAAGGACATTGGTAATAAAACAAAATAAGTGGCCAAGGTCAAAATGCTGAGGTCAACGGTCTCATCTGCGATAATACCGATGAGGAAGATGCAGTCATCTATACAGACGGATCTGTAAGACGACACGAAAGAAGCGCATGGGCATTTACAGCACGCTCAGCAGGCAGAATAGCCAAGGAAGACAGTGGTGCATACGCCATGACCACGAGTAGCATGACAATGGAGGTGATGGCAGTGACCAAGGCATTCAAATGGTTAGAGTCACAAGACTACATCCACGCATGTATACTGAGTGATTCGATGAGCATGATAAAAAAAATGGAGGCGGACTTTGTACGCATGCAATGGGTAGAGTCGTTGCAGAAATCCAAAATACGTAAGGTCACCTTTGTCTATGTCCCTGGACATGCGGGAGTACGGGGAAATGAGAGAGCGGACAGGTTGGCTAGCTGCGCTGTCGTTGAGGACGGGCAACCGATGGATCGGGCGGACATCATCAATGCCCTTCGAGCTGTTGGAAGAGCACAGGACTTCGACAAACACAGATCAACGTCACTTCTTCGGATGATGGAAATGGGAGTTAAGATGGGCACGGCCAGAAATGAGAAACTTGGTGGCCGTGTAAGAAGACTTATCAACCAACATAGAACTGGAGTCGTCAGTCGCTGGACACTGAGGGAATTGCTGAGGAGGGGATCTGAGCACCTATGGACATGTTCGGAGTGCAATGATGATGACCCGCAAATAACTCAATAACTCAATAAGTGGCCAAGATTAATTATGGATAGAAAACTGGTTAATGCTTCCAAGGAGGAGAAATGGGGAAATATATATCTATATGTACTGGTATGGTTAACGCTTCGGGTAACAATTGGACACCACAAATCAGAACAACGTTTCAGCACAAAGGTCTTCAACAGGAGCAAACATTATGTTTCAAGCATTTGATTGTTTCTGTTGAAGGTCTTTGAACCTCATTCTGATTTGTGGTGTCCAACTGCAACTTCACATTTTGATGCATTTCTTTGTCTTGACCCTTTTAATGTTTTCAAGCCGGTTCTAAAGAGCTTTGATTGTTTTCATTTGCTATTATGCTTGTTCACAAATTCAATTCTTTCTCCTTGAGACTTCACTTATTTAATTATTTATTTATTGACAGGTTTGACTCAATGTATTTTTCTTTCTTTATTATTGTTTTGCAAGCTTGTGGTATACATTTAGACTGGCAATGATCGTGAACTGGACTCAAAAAGGTCTAAAAAATTGGCTTGTTCTGGATTGGATCAAAGATAAGCCCATTATGGTAATGAAATCTATACTCAATACACAGATTTGCTTCAAAATAATAAAAACAGCAAATAACTAAACGAAAATTCACAAAGAAATTATAAACGCCCCCATTTATAAAAAAGTAAACCACATATAGCAATGGATCGATCTTCAGAAGCAGACTGCCATTTTTGAACAACGTAAGGAAAAAAGAGAAGAAACACTATAATAAGTGAAGAGCGAATTACTTTTTGGAGTGTTTAGTAAATAGAATCACGTTGTCATAACTTTAACAAAAAGCATTAATATAAACATAGTAGACTATACCACATATACAGAATGGTTCAGGCAAAAGCAACTTTACAAAAAATGAGGAAAATACTATGTAATCCATTGTTGACAATAGAAACAAGAAAAAAAGAGAGTTCTTAAATGTTACGTAGAGCCAGTCTTAACATATGGATGCGAGACATAGACAATAGGACAACAGACAAGAAAATCACTGGAGTCTGTAGAAATGTGGTTTTACAGAAGAATGTTGAGAATATCATGGACAGCTAAGAAGAGTAATGAAAACGTTCTGAGAGAGGTCAAAGCAAAAAGAGAGCTACTTTCCAATATTGGGAAGAAACAATCAACATTTTTTGCCACGTAATGAGAAGAAAACAACTGGAATATATTGTAACAACTGGAAAAATTGAAGGACGAAGAGATAGAGGGAAGCAAAGAGGAAAAAAAACAGACAGCATAAGAGAATGGCTTGGCAGAAGGCAAACAACAGAAATGATAAATATCTGCCGAGATCGAAAGTTGTGGAGAGACATGATCACCTACGCCAGTATACCCGGTACTTGATGATGATGATGATGAGACTATACCAGCATGACACCATCTTTCCACACAGTGGTGGACGTGTTTCAGCATTTAAAGTCACCTTCAGTAAATAATGGTGAGATCATAAACCTGAAGTCTCATCCAGGCGCCAATTCCCAAATATGGAACATTTTGGATCATTCTTTGACAATAACACTACAGAAATTAGAACTGAAGTCAATTTGTAGAATGCTTGTTTTTTTTTTTTTAATATGTGATGTATATTTTGATATTTCTCTTTTTGTTTATGACTCAAAATCAGCCTTCATTTGTGTACATTGTCTAATAATTCAAGCAGTCTCTAATTTAGCAACAACTTGTTCACTTTAGTGCCTTAGACGTTAATCCTTAAACCCATTGCTGAAACCAAATTATTGGAACTCCAAACCAGCAGAGGAAACACTTTACCATCTGTATCACATTGTTCCTGGCTAATAGACTTGCACTCGCACCTCTGACACATTCAACACTTAACAAATGTTGTCCGATCCAGCCAGTTTTGTAATTGTTCCAAGTCTTTGTACTAACGTGATGTAATGACAGTTGTAAGAACTTGGCATGAGCCAGTTGACCTTAATCATGATAGATCAGATCTGATACCATGCCATATTATAACTCAAATATATGTTTTATCGAATAAAACCTCACAAGTAGAGCAACCATACAAATTTGCCTCTCAGACATATCTCCACCACAAAAGTGGTAGAGGTGTCTGTGTTCCCATATCCTCAGTAGATGTGGTGGCAATGCTAACAAGGGAAACATAAATCTATGTGGTGCCCACTCAGTAGATTCCCGTCAAGCGCGGTTAGAGTAATGGGTCCATTGCCTCGAAAGAGTCCATCCAATTCTACTAGTTTTCACCATCCTCTATGTTGTGGAGTCAAGGCACATAGAGATAATGCAAGAGCTATGACCAAACATAAACACTAAGAAGGCTCTTGTTGTCATCACTGGTAACATATCAATATATATATATATATATATATATCCATAGTGAAAAAGAATCTTACTAAGACAAGACAAAACATAGACATTGTAAGCCAGTCATTTAGACACTAGACGCAATCACAAAGAACAGCTAGAAGGTCTGGGTAGTAAATCTGGGTCATCATTTAATTATCTTATTGTTTAATGGGTTATATCTTTTATAATTCCAAAATTTAACACAAAACTTAATGAACCTAAAATAATTCACCTCAAAGCCCACCAGTCCCTGGTATAATTTGCAGGAGTAGTGTTCCCACTGAAAACTGACCAGCGCCATTTGTCAAGGACAAGTCCATATGAAATACTAGAAAGCATATCTAGACTCTTGCCCATCAAAAAATTAAGATTTGTTTCTGAAATAGAGAATAGAGAGTACTCATTCAGTTTCATTCAGTTTTCAACATTGTTCTTCCTTAATATTTCAATTTCATTTATATTATAATAAACCTATATTAATCATAATGTTCAACACGTGTGCCACAGCGACATGTCGCTTATGATGGCTTAGAGCAATTGTAAACTAACATGAATAAATACTTGGATCGGTAAAGTCAATAGCTGAAGGTGCCCTCAGGTGGCCCTCATGTATATTACCAAAATAATAAATTTTAGTTGCGAAGATCTTTCACGCTACTATAGGCTACGATATCAAATGTGTATTTTGAACAATGAGACGGCCTACCTCCATATTATGAGCAAAATCTGTTAACTGTTAGCTTGTTAGCAGCAAGGTTTGTTCATGTTTATTGATAGTTTTTCTTTGTTTAAGGTTTAGTTTAATCGACTAATCATCCTCATTACACAGCGGTACACATCCATAAGAACTCAGACCTTCACTCCAGTATGTCCCTCAATGTGTGGAGACTGACGACTTCAGTTAAGTGTTATTTTGTTACTCGTATGTGTTTTTTTTTCAGTACAGAGTTTCATTCTGGCATCTCCCAGTTTGACCTGATGTACGTGCAGCCTGAATATGGCAGTAATTCATGATCATTGACTGAATCATCACCATGCTTTGTCTGCTTGAGGACATTCAGAATGTCACACCTGTCCATTGCATGTCCGCCATCCACGGAAACTGTTCCAGCCAGCTTGTTGGCTCGTTAGTTTCCTCTCACACCGGAGTGTCCAGGAACGAAGGTAAAACTTATCCTGTTCAGACCTGAGTTCTATAGTGACTCAAACAGCTGCATACATGCCCACCCTCCTTCGATTTTCCTGAGAATACTCATCGTGTCTCTCAGAAAGCACACTTGAAGCAACGTTTGTGTTTCTATCCAGGCCAGTGCTTTTGTTATTGCCTTATTATCCCCATAGTCAAACTACTGGTAGTTACAGCGAAAACATCTCTTTTTCTCCTTTACTGTCCTTCCTCTGACCTGGATCGTGAAAGCCCACGAGCTCCGACTGTTTAACTCTTTCAGTACGGAAGGTTATTATCAATTTAGTGGTAGAAATTTAACAAGATAACATTTGTAATGTTTTTAAATATTAATCTACATGTTTATATTTATCTTACACTTAACACATTATGTATGGATTTTTAGATAATTAAACAAGGAATTATATTTTAACAAATAGACACTTGTGTTGGGTTAGCATTAGGAAAACTCGAATTAAAAATAGAAATTTTAAGACAACAAGACCTAAAAAAGAATATACCTTGATGATAGTTTACACTAATCAAATTGAGAGTGACGCTCTGTTCGGCTAAACGTACATGACCGAAATCGGCATGATGCATGGTACGTCGAAACGTACGGAAAGAGTTAAAACAACTACATACTAAAAAGTATGGTTATTTTGATTCAACGTCCGTGTTTACATAAGTTTGGTAAATAATTAGATGATCTGTTCGCAAAATTAGGTTGCACAGTAAATGTAAATGACTGTTCTCTCTCCTGAACATGGTTATCATTGACCATGGCTGGTATTATCGTCCGTAGATCATCGGTGGTTTATTAAACTGTTGTTACAATAAACGCTAAGTACGTACAAATAAATGCTAGGGTGTTTACATTCTCCAACCGTTTTTACATCATAATCAGCTTGTGCCATACCGGTTGGCGTAGGCGATCATCTCATTCCACTATCTCTATCCACCGTGCATCGTATCAGTTCTGATGTTGACTGTTTTCCATGCCATGACACCAAGCTGTCTAGTTTTTTCAACTATCAGTCATAGTAGACAATAGATTTTGCAACGCCCATAGAAATGTTACATTTTTCTTTTAATTAGCCGTGTATTCTCTTATTCTATGAATCTGTCTGCTTCTTGTTTGAGTTGGAGCTATATAGTGTTTCCAAAGATTGCGGTCTGCAGCTATGTCCTTCCAAGCTGCACGGTTTATGTTAGGAGTCTTCATGTCATGTTTGCAAACGTCTAGAAATTGAAAATTGTGGCGCCGCCTAGTTCCTTTGCCATTTGCTAATTGTCCATAGAGTATATCTTTTGGTAGGCGAGAAACTTTCATACAGTGTACGTGGCCAAGCCAGCGTAACCTTCATTGTTTGAGCAACGTGTATATGTTCGGAAGGCCTGTGCGAGTGATGCCCTGCACGTTTGTCACTTTGTCCGTCCAGTTGAACCTAAGAAAACGTTGCAGACATCGTAAATGGAAGGAATTTAGAGCATATTTAAATTGAAAATGTATTGTATTTATGTAAATGGCAATTTGGCAAGATTTCTCAAAATTCCTTAGGAGTGTCACACTTGTTGGCTTGAAAAGCAGAACTGCCTGTAGATCACACATTCTTCATTTGAATGTCAGGGGGCTGTTGACTCACTTCAATCTCCGTGGGTTTGTTAAACAGTGAACGTTTTGGCTATAGAACATCAAAATAGCTTAATCTTGCCTGAAATTCTTCCTTTCCATCACATATTATTTCTTGAAACTCTGATTCTTCTGAGATGTGTTTAATTATGATATTGACAGGATGGAAAGTGTGCTGTATAATTTACTTTTAATGCATGTTCAATGTTTCTTATGAAAACAAAACCTGACGACATCCAAAAATCTTAAATATATTTGGCTTTTCATGCCTCGCAATTTCAGATCTGACATATTCAGATTTCATTTAGAAAGGCTGACATTTGTAAGAATATATTATCTTCTAACTTTTCTACACATCTGTTATCAATATTTTTACATTTCATACAAATAATGGTAACATTCCTGAAGCCAAAAAAAATGTTACAGACAATTTTCAGCACTAAGACATATTACTTCCCAGTACAATAAAATGTCATTGTATTCAGCATGATATGATTGGCAGAAAGCAATGTTAATAACATGAAAGATATACTCCCATCAAAGCAGATAGCATCAGAACTAAGAACTACGTATAGCAAAATTCTATATTTACTTAACATTCCAGTTTGTAGCAGAAGCATGAACTTTAAATAAATAAAACAGAGTAGAAAAGGTAAACATTTGAAATGTGGATGTAGAGAACAAAATTGTGAGAATTTGGAGGAAAATAAGACACACAAACAATTTCTAAATCAGCAGAAAAATGAAATAAAAACGACAACATAACACAATTCGAAAAAGGAAACCGACAATTTTTGGACATTTGAAGAGACATAACACCTTCTAAAAGTTATCTTGAAAGGCAAGGTACAAGGTAGATAAGGTAGAGGCAGACCAAGACTAAATTGGACTGATAACGTCAAAAGGAGGAAAGTTGAACCTGTGACAACATGCATTATCTAGACAAAAGAAAGAGTAAAATGGCTCAATGGTAGGCAACCTTCTATGGGGATACGGCACAAAATGAATGAATGGATATTCAGTATCCAAAGAATTAAAAAAAAAGACAAAATACTTTCTATGTCTTGAGCTTTTCTTCGTGTTATTAATTTTAAAATATTTACAGCAGTGGTCACAGTATCACTGATTTTTATGTTTGCCATAAAGTGCCTGACCACATTACCCCAAAAAATCATGTGCTGAAGGTCTGTAAAATGTATGGTCACTAACACCATATTCCCTATACGCCACTTGGCGTGAATGGGGTACTTTACATTTTTTTTATAAAGTGCCTCCTGATAGATAACGCAATTAAAAAAAAAAAACAATGTATTCCTTTTTCTTTAACAAATCTCACCAATTCATGTGTATGGTCAACCTTTGCCTTACCTCAAACTGTGAGCGATTTTCAGAGCGATTTCCAAAATAGTTAAACAAATAATACAAGTAAAGTACCCCCGTCACGCCATGTGGCGGCGTATAGGAAATATGGTGTTAGTGACCATAAATGTTAAAGACCTTCGCACATAATTGTTGGGGTAATGTGGTCGATATTACGCTTTACTTTCCCAGAAAAAAATCCTATACCCATTTAAGGCTGGGTGAACTCGAAATCCGTCGGTTGGGATCGAACACTACCCCTTGTCTTTTGTAGTCCAGTTCACTAACCACTGAGCTATCGCGGCTGCCTGATTTCCAAAATTGCTCCCAAGTATTGGCTAGAGTAAACAAATCTAACTACATAGCAATAATATGTTACATACTCAAGAAAGGAATTAAAAAAGGGTCACTTCCCTGTGTTCCAGAGCGTGGTCAGCAACTGAATGGACTAAAATTAGAAAGCGGAATGACCAACTATATATCTCACTGACCAGGCGGTCAGGTGAGAAGACGGAACGGAAGGGTTATAAAAATATGGGGAGGTGGGTACAATATATGTATAAACTGTGCATATCCAACTCTGTGTGTGCACCATGAACCGTTGTGTAAAAAATAATGTGTATATAACAATACATGCGTACAAGCATAAATCCGTATATATATTGCCACAATATATTGTATAAATATATATATATATATTGCCACAATATATTGTATAAATATATATATATATATATTGCCACAAAGCACATACAAGAAAACCCAAAGGTGCCCAAATGTGCCAATAAATATGCAGGAAAATATATACGCATGTATAGGTTCGGTAGCGCATGGGGGTAAGAAATATGTAGTAGGTGTTCTCTGTGTATGAGAACGATATGATCATGCCTGGGGGGGGGGGGGGGGGGGCATCGAATCCAACTGGGCAATGAGGCGATTTTCAAGGGCAAACCGGCTTGGATTGCTGGAGTGAAACGAGACAATGCCTGTGACTTGCATGTCAGGTTTACCACTATGGCCAGGGGAGTTGAAATGGACCGACACCGGGCTGCCAGTCTTTTGCTCAACATCACGAAAATGCGAGCGAGATCCTCTTTCGCCCACATCCGTCATCTGGCAATGCTTACACATTATGGCGTAGATGATATTCCGTGACACACAAGTAAACCCCTCCTTGATGTCGAATCGCTTATTAGGGAACAAGACCGAATTGGTGTAAAGCACGTCGTCACAAGTTCTGCAAACTCGACGTCAACAACGAACAGTACCAAGGTGTTTGTGGTTTGAGCGGGGGAAGCGGCTCGTGACAAGAGTCTCTCAGACTCCTGTCGCGTTTGAAGGCTACCAAAGGAGAGTCACTGAAAAGAAGGCGGGTAGTAGGATCTGAGTGGAGAATGGAGCTATACCGGTTAAGGATCCTCACCGCAGCCAAGTTGTGAGGGTGGTAGGTGAGGTTAAATATGGTCCTATCAGAGGTACGGCGGGCGGATGGGATCAGTGCCACAGGACGGGAAATATAGAGATCTCACTTGTAGACAGTTTGAAGAACCGAATCAGGATAGAGACGACGTCTTAAGAAACTTAACATCAGGTGGGCCTGTTGTAGAAAATGCTGATCATCCTGGCAGATACGAAAAAGTTGTAATAATTGAGAATATGGAATGGAATCTCTGCTCCGCATCTCTACGCATCTTGGTGCATCTTGATGCCTTTAATTCTTTATTGGCTTGCTAGGCTCACTTACCACATTGTCTGTAGTGTTCTTAAACGGTTGGTCTTGTTCCCAATTTCACAGTTATGTTTGTGTGCTGTTATAAGTCACGTTTTTTTACGTTATGAATACATTTTTGCTCCCTGGTGTGGTTGCATCAAGATATTGTAATAATGAGACCATCTATATGACTTAGTTATAATTACCGTTATCTGTGTGCACTTCATCAATTAAACATAATTTCTTCAAGTGTTCTTGCGTCTGAAATGACATTGCAATGGCATCGCCAATAGCCTCGTGGAAACCTAGAATTGAAAAGAATGAGATTAGCCACAAATATCTGTAAATGAAATTTTAGTTTTTTTTCATCATTTGGTTCTTTTAAGAAATATTAATGTATAATTTTCATTTATGGGAAATCTAGGCTGATTAAGATATTTAAAAGTTCGATAACTCAGGAATAATGACCCAATAACTCAGGAATAACTCAAAAACTCAGGAATAACATCAATAACTCAATTCATTTTTCAAACTGTATAACAAGCCTGGTTATATATAATTCCAAACAAGTAATTCTCACATTTGTCAATATTTAAGATTGTTTTTATTATAAACATTATACAGTTATCTTCCTCTTTTTCGGCGCTCAAGTCTTGTGGAGATGCAGACTTGTGTGTTCTTCTGTTTCATAATAGAGAGGAAAGAACAACGTGATGACACACAATGAGCTGGTCACATGGTCAGTACTGGTCTGTGCATGTGTCACTTAATTTCCCCCCCACCCCCCATAAATAGCGGAAGTCCCACTTCGTCTTCTGCAGGCTAGATCTTGGTTTGACGTAGTTTTCGTTCTTATAGGGTGGATGCCGTCCATATATGTATGCATGTATATTCTTACACCCTGCCTATCGTTTCTTTCTGGGTGTTCTCCGATAGACTTTCCGTCTCCTGATGGTAACTGCTAGGCAGCAGTGTTTTGTTTTCAGATGTGCCCTTCCCGGTGGATAGAGCTTTGAATGCAGATTCATAATCACAATGCATGCGTTGCTACCTATTCGACAGGTTAAGAATTTATATATATATATATATATATATATATATATATATATATATATTATCACTACCAAATACCGGGCCTGCTGGGGTAGGTGATCATATCTCTCCAAAACTTTCGATCTCGACAGTTAATTATCATTTCTGTTGTTTACCTTCTGCCATGCCATTCTCTTAAGCTGTCTGGTATTTTTTTTCTCTTTGCTTCCCTATATCTCTTCGTCCCTCAATTTTTCCAGTTGTTACAATGTATTCCAGTTGTTCTCTTCTCATTACATGGGCACAAAATGATGATTGTTTCTTCCTAATATTGGAAATTAGTTCTCTTTTTGCCTTCACCTCTTTCAGAACATTTTCATAGTTTTAAAATAATCTAGTCAACTATTTATTTACAACTGATAATTTTTTTCAAAATTATATTTACATTATAAATGTTTGGCAGAAAAGAGTCATTGCTCAACACAGACATTACCAGGATTGGCACTGGCCTTGTAGACTGTAGGTTGTTTACGGTACTCCATAGCGTGCTGGATATGTCCCATCTCATGGTGAATTGTAGCTAAGTCATTATATGATACGGAAGTACACATCCTTATTCTAGAAAAATTACATTTAATAAAATGCATAAAATAATATACTTTTCAGGGTAGAGAAAAAAAAATAATGCTTACTTAGTTGTAAAATAAACAGAGTATTCATCATCATAAAGTACCAGGACTGCTGGCGTAGGTGATCATGTCTCTCCACAACTTTCGATCTCGACAGTTATTTATCATTCCTGTTGTTGACCTTCTGCCAAGCCATTCTCTTAAGCTGTCTGGTATTTTCTCTCTTTGCTTCCCTCTATCTCTTCGACCTACCATTTTCCCAGTTGTTACAATATATTCCAGTTGTTCTCTTCTCATTACATGGCCATAAATTGATGATTGTGTGTTCCTAATGTTGGAAATTAGCTCTCTTTTTGCTTTGACCTCTTTCAGAACGTTTTCATTACTCTTCTGAGCTGCCCATGGTATTCTCAAAATTCTTATGTAAAACCACATTACTATAGACTCCAATGATTTTCTTGTCAGTTGTCCTGTTGTCCATGATTCACATCCATTTGTTAAGACTGGCTCTATATAACATTTAAGAACTCTTATTCTTAGTGAGATGCAGAATGGCTCAGGCAAAAGCAGCTTTCCAAAAAAATGAGGAATATAATATGCAATCCTTTTTTTGACAATAGAAACAAGCAAAAGAGAAGAAAAAAAGAGAGTTTATGCAGATTTAAATATCCTAGTATGTAATATGTTGCTAACTTTATTTTTATACTATCGTTATTTATAAAGCACTTATAAAGAATTATCCCTGCACATCAGCAAAGCTCAGAAAATCAAATTGAGTTATTGATTTAATAAGTTTTTTGCGGGTCATCATTATTGCACTCCGAACATGTCCATTGGTGCACAGATCCAATCAGCAGCATATTCTGCAGTGTCTGACGACTTACGACTTCAGTTTTGAGTTGGTTGATAAGACTTCTTATAGCCCACTATGTTTCTCGTTTCTGGCGGTGCCCATCTTAACTCCCATCTCTTTCATCCGAAGGAGTGATATGAATTCATAGTTGTCGAAGTCCTGTGCCATTCCCGCATCTCGAAGGGAATTAATGATGCCGCCCGATCGATTGGTTTGACCGTCTCCAATGATAGCGCAGCTAGTCAACCTAACCGCTCTTTCATTTACCCTTACTCCTTATATATTTTTTAACCACTGCAATGACTCTACCCATTGCATGTGTACAAAGTCGGTCTCCACATTTTTACCATGCTCATTGAATCGCTTAGAATGGGTGTAGTCTTGTGACTCTAACCAGATGAATGCCCTAGTCACTGCCATCACTTCCATTGTCATACTATTCATGATCATAACGTAAGCACTACTATCCTCCTTGACTATTCTGCTTGCCGAGAAAATCAAATGTTATTTCACATGCATGCCTGGCAATCCGCAAATTTGTGGTTTATGCTGTCCATGTAACTGTGCCAGAGTAGTGTTTCATAAAAAAATAACACAACTCCAATTTAAGACTGAGTGAACCTAGAAGCCGTCTACTAGAATGAAATCTCTTCTCCTCAGTCCAATAACTAATGTTCCAAAACCGATCCCATGATTTAAAAAAAAAAAATGTACAACTACCTTGAACAAATGTTCCTGTTCCTGTTTTTGAGTCTCATTATAAATGTCCCATCAAATGTCTTGATTATAAATGTCCATTAAGACTCCTTGATTATAATCGTTCCATTCATCCTTATGATTATAAGTATCTCATTAGAATCCATGGTTATAAATGCCCAATTAAACAGATGTTTAATTTCAGTGATTATAAAGGTCTCATAAAACCCCGTGATTATGAAAGTTCAATTAGACCCCTTGATTATTAACGTGCCATTTTGCCCCTTGATTATAAAAGTCTCATTGTACATGTTCATTATAAAAGACTCATTATACCTCTTGATTATTAAACATTCCCTTACACCCCCCCCCCCCCCGATTATAAACGTTCCATTATACCCTTGATTATAAACATCTCATTATACGCCTTGGTTATAAACGACACATTTTACTCCTTGATTATAAACATCCCATTAAACTCCTTGATTATGAAAGTCGCATTATACCCCTGGATTATAAACGTCCCATTTTACCCCATGATTATAAATGTTCCATTAGTCCACTACATTAGATACGAGTAAAGAAATTAGAATCAGAATGGCTAAAGCAGCAATGTCTTTCAGAAGCCTTGAAAAGTTGTGGAAATCAAAACTCATCAGCACAAACACAAAACTTAGGCTATTCAAATCAAATGTACTATCAACCCTTACGTATGCGTGTGAAAGCTGGAAAACAACAAGAGATATAGAAACAAAGTTGAACGCATTCGAAAATAAATGTCTAAGGAAAATACTTGGTATAGCATGGAACGAATTCAAAACAAACGAGGAAATTAGAGAAATCGCCAATCAACCACTAATATCTTCAGCAATAAAGAAAAGACGATGGTCATACGTTGGACATGTGATGAGAAGAGATAATAACCGAATAGCAAAGCAAGCCCTCATATGGGAAACAACAGGTAAAAGAAAAAAAGAGGAAGACCCAGGGATACACTGAGAAGAACATTGATGAGAGAGGCAAGAGCAGCAGGAATCGGCTCCCTCAATGAGATAGAACTGCTTGCACAGAACAGAGACAGATGGCGAGATTTGATAAAATATCTTTAAAAGAAAACTGCTAGAACAAAAAATTCATATAGGAGAAGGTGTATCTTGGTCTACGCCCTATGGGCCGGTTACGGCTCGAAAGGTCAATAGATAGATAGATTAGTCCACTTGATTATAAACGTTCCATTAGACCCTTTGATTGTAAATGTCTCATTATAGCCCTTGATTATAAACGTCACATTTGACCCCCTGATTATAAAAGTCCCTTTAGACCCCTTGATTGCAAACGTTTCATTTTATCCCTTGTTTGGAAACGTCCCATTAGACCCCTTGATTATAAACGTCCCATTAGACAAATTGATTATGAACGTTCCATTAGACAACTTGATTATAAACGTTCCATTAGACAACTTAATTATAAACGTCCCATTAGACAAATTGATTATAAACATTCCATTTGACAACTTGATTATAAACGTTCCATTAGACAACGTAATTATAAACGTCCCATTAGACTAATTCATTTTAAAGTACCAATTTACCCCTTAATTATGAACGTCCTATTAGACCCCTTTATTATAAATGTCATATTATACCCCTTGACGACACACGTTCAATTGGAACGATTGAATTAATTTTGGAAGAAAATAATTGCTATTTCTGCAAGTCACAATATATTTTGGAGACAATTATTTTTTTTTATAATCAAAATTACTAATTGTGTACCTGCCACCCACATTTGTGATTTACTGACGGAGTTATAGATGCAGAAGAGATGTGTTCTCAAATTACGCAATGACAATTTAGTAATGACATTAAATTCACGTAAAATTCAAACCTGTAATCATTGTCTTTATACATGTCATAGGCAGTTGCATAGCACTCAACATTTCTTCCATCCCCTGGTGTCATGAATATGGACTTCGCCCAAATGTTTGGGTCATTTCTTTAAATCCGAGAGAGATGAAAAAGTCTTCGGCTAGGCAGTAGAGTGTGTCCACTGTGTAATTCTAAGATCAAATTTAGTCAAAAATTAATCAAATGAGGACTGCTTGCTTACGTTCGCCCGATGACTAAAGTCATCTAGAGTATTCGTAGACTGTAGAATTCCTCTTCGTCATCCGCCCTTAAAAGGACGATAAGTGGACGTGTCTGCGTTGTGTTGTGGCTAGCAGTATAACTGTTATATTTGCGCCTTTCGGCCCAACACATTCGACTTCAGCACGACATTTTTAAGTACAAGGTTGTCTTCCCTCTTCGATCCCTGCTCGTATGGCCAGACTAGACAGGTTAGTCTGTTACTAGAGGCACCGCGGAGAGGTGGAGCAGGGTATGGATGGTTTTGGTGCACAGATCCTGACGCAATCCATCAGCCATTGGTCGCTGACAACTTCCAGCTCTGGTTCTGGGAGACGCGCCTTCGCATCCAATGAGATTGACTTAATACTAACGTTACGTTAATATATTATGCTTTCATATGCTCTGTATCCTTTCAGCGTTGAAGTTGAGTGTTTGGTTAATACTCTATTACATACTTCCTGCACTCAATGTGATGCCAATTTCATCCATCGATTTCTAAATATTTCCCCCTTCTCGTGTCACTTCAGAGCGCCAAGTCTTGCTAAGGGATGCTGGTATTTAGTGATTATAACACGAGACCAAATATTTGATCTGTTCCTTGTGAATGCGATTCAACACCGGTGCTACTACAACTCTCAACATGTTTATATCTGACTTTTCTTATAGCATTCATAGTTAATCCTAGACACCTCCTCCATGCGATACTAATTAGATTCTCATCTTTTGCTGTTTGTGCTCTAATTTGGCACTAGTCGTAGAGTATTGGGAAGAAAAGTGCTTCACATAGTGCTCTCTCTGTATTTTATGTTGCTTTTTTTATAATTAAAACTGGAACCATATGTGCAACCACGTTCTTAAAGCGATCATAAACCATACAACAGCAGCAAGATGTTTTTATATCAAAATAAAATGTTAACCATAATCTTGGAATTTTTGCAGCATTTTTTTAAGATGGAATCTGAGCCTGGTAAATCTTCATTATTCTTAAAACTGATTTTAGAAAAATAAAGTAGTTTTAATTTGTGACACTAATCACAAACCGTAAAATATTTCCAGCTAAATAAATATTTATTATGACTGATAATATATGCAACGACATATACCACACGGGATACAAACAAATTGAACTTAAAACATCAACTTTCATTGCTTTGACTAAAAAGAATGGTGCAGTTGAACGCAGTGACTTTAGAACAATAAGCCTAATGAGCCAGGTAACAACAATTTTACTAAAAGTTATACAACGAAGGATTCAGAATAAGATTAATACTGAATTAGATGAGTAGCAATTTGGATTTAGGAATAATAGCGGGACAAAAGAAGCTATACTTGGCATGAGAACATTAATCGAAAAATACACAGAAGTAAACAAACCAATATATGCCTGCCTCATAATCTGCACCAAAGCTTTTGATAAAGTACACCACAAACAACTTATAGAATGCTTAAAAGAGATACATCTAGATGACATTGACATACGACTAATATGTAATCTATACTGGAAGCAAACAGCAATAATAAAATATAACAAAGAGAACGCTACACCTATTAATCTAAAAGAGGAGTAAGACAGGGATATATCCTATCACCAAGCTTGTTCAATCTATACACTATACACAAATCTTTAAACGTATCATAGAGATGCCAGGCCTACAAATTAATGAAAAGACAATCAATAACCTAAGATATGCTGACGATTCTATACTGCTAGTAGAAATTCCTAAAGATCTACAACAATTACTTAATGAAATAAACATGAAAAGCAAAAAATATGGACTAGATATGAATATCAGAAAGACTAAAACTATGATCATAAACAAAGAAGATACTCAAAACCCACAAGTGGATATCAAAATAGAAGGAATAGACATGGAGACAGTTTAGAACTACAACTAACTTGGACATACTATAACCAGTGATGGAAAATGTACAACTGAAATAAACAAAAGAATAGGAATGGCAACAAGTAATTTAAATGTCATGAAGAACATACTAACATCAAAACAAATAACACCAGGGCTAAAACTAAGAATAGCAAAATGTTACTTCTCAATATTCCTATATGATGCAGAAACATGAACATTAGACAAGAAAACAGAACAGCGAATTGAAGCCTTTGAAATGTGGATATATATAGAAGAATAGGTAGAATTGGATGGAAGGAACAGAAAACAAACGATGAAGTCTTAAATCAACTAAAAATGAAAAGAGAACTACTAAACACAATTCAAACAAGACAAATGTGATTTTTAGGCCATGTTAATAGACATAACAGCCTACTAAAAGTAATCCTGGAAGTTGAAAGTATAAGGTAAAAGAGGCAGAGGCAGACTAAGACTAACATGGACGAGTAACATCAAAAGATAGACAAATCAGACTATGACAACCTGCACCATCAAAGCAAGAGACAGAGCAGAATGGCGCTCCATGGTAGCCAACCTTCGTTGCGGAGAAGGCACTTGATGATGATGATGACTGATATTATAGCAGATAATTCTTGTAATTTAAAACAAAATCCAAACTCTGACAAACTTGAGAGCTTCTGGGCTGCGATATTCAATTTATAAGCAAATAAGTGTTAAAACGTTAAGATGCAGCTACTTGTAGTCACTTCTAATGTTTAATCAAAGAGACATGTGTTTTGTTTTCTATGAATTCCAGTGATTTTCTTGTTTGTTGTGCTATTGTTCATGATTCACATCCATATGTTAAAACTTGCTCTACATGACATTTAAGAACTCTTTTCTTGTCTCTCTTGTCAACATTGGATTGCATAGTATCTTCCTCATTTTTTTGGAAAGCTGCTTTTGCCTGAGCCATTCTGCATCTCACCTCTGTTGTACATCTTCCGTCTGACGTTAACAAAGTTCCCTGATATTTAAATTCATTTACCTGTTTTAATATTGTTCCACTTGTCTTTATTTTACACTGAGGTGATGTCTTTTTCTTTGTTGTTACCATTACTTCAGTCTTTTAGCTATTAAGGCTGAGTCATGAGTAATGCTGGGCAGCCAAAAAAGAAATTATGGGAAGAAAGTATTAATGAATAGATCGTTCCTTGTTTTATTTACTCACAATGAACAACCACAAAGAAAGAGAGCCAGATGTGAAGGAAGCTGGTCGTATCTATCGGTGTTGGTCAAACAACAATGACATTTAAAAAAGTAAAAAAAAAAAAAAAAAAAAAAATTAAAAAAAAAAAATTGTCCACTGTAAAAAAACATAACGTTGAGTTGATAGTGACCCTACCTGACTCGCCATTTTCTGATTTATGTCGTTAGTACTCCTGTTCGGAAATGGCGTGGAGTATTCCAGTCCATATGATTCTACGTGTTGGAACAAGAATATTATTAAACATTATATTGTAATAGAGATATCACAACTGTTTGTTTTCATTTCAAAGCGACATTTTAATTGTACACTTAGTATTTGTTTCAGCATTTACTGAAGAACATGTCCTGAGCCTAGTAAATTCCACTATCATTATCTTTGCTGCTGTTTCCCACATCTAGGGTCTGCCAGGGAGACTTGTAGGACCAGAGAATAAAGGTCGCTTGTTCAATGTAGTCGCCGTCAGATGTTCGGATCTGAGTTATTATTTCACCCCAGATTAAAACAAAAACACTTTTCACCCTGCTGCGATTCGGACCCCCGTACATTCTCATTAATTGATATTTTATAGGAGTGGTTTCAGTTTGTAACACTACAATAGTACACACACACACAAACACACACACACACAGCGTAAAATTGTGAATTGAAGTAAATATTGTTGTGCGAATTATATTTTAGTTGTTAATGACAGCAACACAAATTGTCAAAGACTGGCAAATTAGAGAGTCACTAGTTTCTAATATTCATTTTTTAACCACAATCTTTTTTTTATATTTATATAAAGATTCATCTCCCTCTAATCACTTTGGATGTAAAATAAAAGAAGCATGTTTACTTTATCTTTATGGAAATACACAAATGAGGAAATCACCTAAAGAATGATGTATCTCCATAACTTTTGATCTCGACAGTTATTTATCATTTCTGTTATTGAATTTCTGCCACGATATTCTCATAAGCTGTCTGGTATCTTTTCTCTTTGCTTCCTTCTTTCACTTCGTCCTTCAATTTTCCCAGTTCTGACAATATGTTCCAATTGTTCCCTTCTCATTACAGGGCCAAGAAATTATTATTTGTTTCTTAATCATATTGGAAATTAGCTTTCTTTTTGTTTTGGAGAATTTTAATTTTTCCTCACATTCAGCTTTACTGCAGCTTCGCATTTTTATGCCTTAACCCTTTTTGTTTTGGCTTCTTCCACTCGTCTTTGCCGCCCGTGCTATTCTCAACATTCTTCTGTAAATCTACATTTCTATATCCAGCAGTGATTATCTTGTCCATGATTATGTTCCATGAATATTGTCCATGATTCATATCCATATGTTAAGACTTGCTCTACAAAAAATTTAAGAAATATTTTTCTAGTTTCTTATGTCAAAAATGGGTTACATAGTAGCTTCCTCATTTTTTGGAACGCTGGTTTTATTCAGCTATTCTGCATCTCACCTCTGTTGTACATCTCCCGTCTGAGGTTAACAAAGTTCCTAGATATTTAAATTCATTTACCTGTTTTAATATTGTTCAACTTGTCTTTATTTTACACTGAGGTGATGTCATTTTCTTTGGTGTTACCATTAATTCAGTCTTTTTGTTATTAAGGCATTTATTTTATTTGTTTTTCTCTTTCTTTCGCTATAATGTCTAACATTTATTGTAACTCATTTTCACTCTCAGCGATTAAGACTGCATCATCAATCTACCTATTCTCACCTATTCTCATAGCATGCCCAAATAAAGTTACTTTATCTCTTCTGATTTATTTTATGTTGTGTCTTCTCTCACAGCGTCGCCATTACTCTTTTTCACTGCTCCTGGTATTCTCAATAAAATGAAATGTCAAACTGCATTTCCGTGGCCTGTAATGACCTTCTTGGTTATTTAGTATCTTCCTCATTTTTTGGAAAGCTGCTTTTGTCTATTATATATATATATATATATATATATATATATATATATATATATATATATATATATATATATATATTTACTCTTTAGCATGATACAGAAATTGATAATTGATGTTGACAGTACTCACCATAAAGGTGGACTGGCATATGCCCGGATGCTGGAAAATACTTGACTCCAAACTCCTGCTTTAGCCTTCTCCTTATGAAAGCATGCACCTGCTGATGCAGTGGCAGTATCTGATCAAACAAACTGTGAACGTCATCTATAAATGTGGGGGTCTCATAAGCTGACCGCCATTGTTCTCCAAGGTCATTATATTCTGAGAGAAAATAGCACGTCGTTAGATGTCAAAATAAGATAGAAAGTAAACTGGAGAATCTAAAAATGAGAAAGTGTTTAAATGATAAAGACAGTAAAAGTGAGAAATGGTTTAAATAAGAAAGACAGTGAAAATGAGAAAGAAACATTAAAAAGACAGTTAAATAAGAAAGAACGTAACAATGTTGAATGCAATCACAGAGCTACAATTCACAATGAGGAGGCGGTAACATTTGGCCGAGCTAGTTCACCAAGTGAAAAATTGTCATCATCATCAGGTACCGTCTGGACATCATAATTTGGTTAGCATGGATTGTTATTCGCTCTGTGTCTCGCCTTAATGGTACGTGTTGCATCTGGTTCTGCTGCCCATTTTTGGAAATGCACGTTCTTTCTAGTCTTTCCCTGTCTCTACCTTGTTTATCTTGTACTTTCCATTCAAAGACTTTCTGTAAGGTAATGTCTTTCTCAATTTTTTTTAGTTATGAGCTGCTCATCCTCATTGCACTCTGAACATGTCCATAGGTGCTTAGATCCTTTCTTCAGCAAATCCCGCAGTGTCCAGTGACTGACGACTCCATTTCTGTGTTGTTGGATAAGTCTTCTTATGCGCCCATTAAGTTTCCTGTTTCTGGCTGTGCCAATCTCATTGAGATGAAGGAGTTATGTGGACTCACAATTATCGAAGTCCTGTGCCCTCTCGCTTCTCGGAGGGCATTAATGAGGTCTGCCTGATTCATTGTTTGCCCGTCTTCAACGACAGCGCAGCTAGCCAACCTGTCCGCTCTTTCATTTACCCGTACTCCCGCATGTCCAGGGACATAGACAAAGGTGACGTTACGTATTTTGGACTTCTGTAATGACACTACCAATTGCATGCATACAGAGCCCGCCTCCTCTGTTTTTATCATGCTCATTGAATCACTTAGTATACATGCGTGGGTGTAGTCTTGTGGCTTTAACCATTTGAATGCCTTGGTCACTGCCATCACCTCCATTGCCGTGCTACTTGTGATTATGTCGTATGCAGCGCTGTCTTCTTTGACTATTCTGTCTGCCGAGCGTGCTGTAAATGCCCATGCACTTCTTTGGTGTCGTCTTACATATCTGTCTGTATAGATGACTGCATCTTTCCCATCGGTGTTATCACAGATGAGACCGTTGACCTCAGCATTAACCACGACCGGGTTCTGTTCCCTACTTTTTCTGTCGTGTGTGACAATACACAAGACAGTCCCCTTGAATGACGTAGGCACCGGTATCCACTCCTCACCAACGCTGATATTGGTAAGCCCACAGACCTGTTTGATGACATCTTCTGCTCGGCCCACCCATGATTTGCCTATTTTTAGTCTGGCACCTTTCACTGTGTTGAGCACGTGGTGCAATGGATGCTCTTTATCTGTACTAATCTTCAGGTATGCTCGTGCTCTCCAGATCTTGATTCTGTCATCCATGGTTGAAAAGTCAAGAAGGATCCTCATTGCTACACAGATAGTGTCCCTTGTACATACCAAGATAATGCACATGGCTTCATTTGTATTTTCTCCAGCCTATCAATTTGAGTCGTACTGAGTGTAAGAATTGCCAGGTCATACTCGATTGGTGCGAGGACTAATCCCTGGAACAGAAGAGTAAGTAGCCTCTGCTCGACGTTGGCAGCTGCAATGGCCTTCAAGGCGGCTAATCCTTTGTGGGATTTTGTTATCACATGGTTGACGTGGCCCCGAAAACACAGGCTGCGATTATATTAACACCGAGATATATCATCAACATGTCCCTGGTCACCTCATCAGCTCCCATTCGTACTACCGGCGTGGTCGTGTTAACGATATGATTGTTAAGGGAGAACCATGAAACTGATGCTTTATTAGGATTAACCACGGCACCTGAAACCCCACACCATGAAGAAATGCGATCGAGTTCGTCTTGCATTGTGGAGGCGATTCCTCGTCTGTCTCTTCCCTGACGATACACCAGAATATCATCAGCAAAAGACATAGTTCTTCCCCTCCCATCCAGTTGTTGTTCCATGATCGTTATTGTGTACACGTTAAATAGAACTGGTGACAATGGTGAACCTTGTGGCAGCCCTGGACAAATGGATTTTTGCTCGGAAGACCAACGTCCACATCTGAGTATCACCTTCCTCTGAAACAGTACCTCAGCTATCCACCTAATGAGGAAGGGGTGCACCGCCAGTTTGAGGAGCATATGCATGAGGTATTCAACGTATGGATGGGAATGCGCGTTTCTGTTCAAGGGGACAGGTGAGGACACGGGCAACTATTTTCTCCAGCAGCTTGCCTGCAGTGTTCTGCGTTGTTATGATTCTGTAGGCACTGATCTGAGAATGGTCCTTGTTTGGCTTAGGTAGCGGTAGTTAGTAGCTGTGTAGCCACTCCTCCTTAATCTGACCACTCCGAATACTGGCATTAAACTCATTGACCAGTTTTGTCAAGTCGTCGTCAGCTAAATCGCCTATGTCAGCGTACCGAACACAATCTGGACCAGGAGCAGTGTTGTGTGGCCTTTTAAGTGTTGTGCGAATGGTATCGGTTTTGATTGTGAGATCTTCTTCCAGCATAACATCCTACACAATTTTGACAGCGATCACCGTATCCTCATTCTTACAGCCTCATTTCATTGGTCCGTCTGCTAAATGTAGCGTGCAAGCAGGGCCTTTCCTTTGCTCTCATCAGATTTGTGCCATATCCGGCCTGTGCTCTGAAAGTCTGGTATGCCTCTGTGTCGTTTTGTACCATTCATACTCTGATGAAGGCACAAGAATGTGACTAGTGATTTTTCTGACTGACACAAACAACGAAGGATAATACGAGTTGGATAGATCGTGTTGATGGACTATACCAAAAAGAGTATAACAATTCTTATTATCATTATAATGAGCTGTGCCGTTTGTCGTTTTCAATCATGTTCTTCCACAATGTTCTATCCACGATGCATCGTATACACTTTGTTGTTGAATGTTTTGTATTCCATGACACAAAGCTTTCTAGTATCTTCTCTCTTTGTCGTCCACTGATTCCCTGTGTTTTGCTTATATTTCAACTTTTCTATTCATGAAGTTTCAAAAAAAGTGTATCGTTTCTTTCTTATGCTTTTTTCAGTGATAACCTATATTGTTGGTCTTTTTGAGCCTTTCCTTGTTGGTCTTTTTTCTCTGTTCCGTGACTTCCTAGTATTCATCTGAAAAATCCCATCTCTATGACATCTAATCATCTTTGCTTTTGTTTACCTACTGTCAATTACTATTTTCATTAGGAAAGAATTGGCTCAATATAACACCGATGAACACTCTTTGTCATTTGTGTTGATATAGACTTGTTTCATTTAATATTTTTCATTCTCTGAAGTGTTACTTTGGCTTTTGCTATCCTGCTTTTTATTTCTGTGGTGTATGTTCTGTCTGATGCTATTTTTTTGCCAAAATATTGGACGCCATGCACTTTTTTTTCAAATATCTTCTCTTTATTTTTATGTTGCTATAAAGTGCTGATTTTTATTGTTCAAAATGATTAATTACTTATCTATTCTTACTACTCAGACTGCAACCTTTTTTTTTGTTGCTTTCTTTCTCTTTTATGTATATCATTTCTTTTCGATCATTGTCGGTCTGGTATTAAGACTGTGTCATCCGCATATCGTAGATGTACAAATACTTAGAATATAATAGATAGAGTAGAATAGAAAGAATAGAAATAGTCCATTCTGACCTGTATGACTGATAGCTTCTGTGATCAGTTGGACATATCTGATGTACAGCGGCTTCATGCCTTTTCCATATTGATAAAGAATGTTACTCATTGCGTTCAACAGTCTGTTCGAATGAAATCTTCCTAGAAAGGTTGTGGTCACAGGAAATAAAGGAAAATACTATTAGAACTTGGATGCAGATTTCAAACACCGGTTAGGTTAATCGTCACAATGAAGTTTTCTCTGGATCTTAATGACGTCAGAGGCGATACAAGTTTTAAACGAAACTGACACTCATTACTTTGAGCTAATAAAAACTGTTAAGCAACATAAATATTCCCTTTTTTATGTCCCAAAAAGCATCATTCAGAATGTTGTACCTACATTTTCTTTTTAAAAAGCGATGTGTGCTGATGAATTTTGTGGGTCAAACACGGGGCTGTCTGTACAAATGAAGTGCAGGTAACATTTTTGTTACACTAAAAAATGCCACAAAGCGTTTACCGAACTGACTACTTCGTTGCCGGCGTGTTACAGTGTAAAAGTGGTAAATGACACAAAGTACAAGTGGAGGTGGGATTCTTTTTATTAAATAGAGGTAAATGTAAATCACTATTTTTTTACATTTTAACTATTGATTAGACCTAGCAAAAATCATCATCATCATGTGCCATACCAGATGGCGTAGGCGATCATATCCTTCCACAATCTTCTATCTACAGCGCATCGTATCAGTTCTGTTATTGACTGTTGTACATGTCATGACTCCAAGATATCCAGTTATTTCTCTCTTTGTTGTCCGCGATCTCTCTTTCCTTTTATTTTGCCAGTTGTAACCAAATATTGCAACTTTCCTCTTCTCATTATGTGCCCGAAAAATGTTGATTGTTTCTTTCCGATGATTTTTAGGAGTTCCCATTTCGTGTTGACCTTTTTGAGAATTTCTTCATTGGTCTTTTTAGCTGTCCGCGGAACTTTCAACATTCTTCTGAGAAATCGAATCACTCTGGCCTCTAATCGTCATTTCACATGTTTGTTTACTGTCCATGATTCGCTTCTATAGGTCAGAATTGATTCTTATAGCACCGACAAACTCTCTCACTTCTATTGACATAGATTTGATGCATAAGATATTTTTCATTTTCTGAAATACTCTTTTAGCCTGAGCTATTCTGCTTTCTATTTCTGTTGTGCACCTTCCATCTGATGTTATTATTGTGCCCCTAAGTATTTGACGCGTTGCACTTGTTTCAGATTTCCACTTTTTATTTTTATGCTGTTGATATGCAAAAATACAAGCATTAAAAGTATATCTTTCTTCATTTATTGCTAAAATATATTAAGAAAATGTAGATAAAAGAGATTGCACAATTTGTCTTTGTAATATGAATGCTTGTGTGGCTACCACAGATCCAAATGACTGAGATCTGGTTGTCACTGTTAAGTATTTCAGTTTAAAAATAAAAACAGAAATTGACACACTTGCATGTCTAAGAAGGACCGCCTGGTAACGAAGAAAAACTAGTGAGAAAAAGCAAATAAAATAAATAAATACAGGAGCCTGGTGGATAAACCAGGTCACAGAGAAAAACATTATTGACATAAAACTGGGTTCATTCACAGTCCATACTAAATAACTGACAAGAAATGGCGTTATTATATGGCTGTGAAACATGGAGAATAACAAAATTGACAATCACGAAGGTACGGACTTTCGTTGATGGATGCTTGCGCAGAATGGGGGGATGGAGGTGGCAGGACAGGGTCACTAGCGTGGAAATGTGCCGGTCGAATACCAGTGGTTAAAGAAATACAGCGAAGCCTATGGATAGGACACACGCTGCGGAGGCCAGCTGAGAGTATTGCACAACAGGCCCTTTTTTGGAGTCCCCGGGGGAGGGGACAGGGAGGGGGACCGGGGAGTTCTTGGAGAGGACGGATTGAGGCGGAGATGAAGATGATGGGGAAGACATGGAATGATCTTAAAAGAATTGCAAAAAACAGAACGACTTGGAAAGTGTTTGTTGAAGACCTATGCTCCACTGGGAGCTGAAAGTGTTTGTTGAAGACCTATGCTACACTGGGAGCTGAAAGTGTTTGTTGAAGACCTATGCTCCACTGGGAGCTGAAAGTGTTTGTTGAAGACCTATACTCCACTGGGAGCTGAAAGTGTTTGTTGAAGACCTATGCTCCACTGGGAGCTGAAAGTGTTTGTTGAAGACCTATGCTCCACTGGGAGCTGAAAGTGTTTGTTGAAGACCTATGCTCCACTGGGAGCTGAAAGTGTTTGTTGAAGACCTATGCTTCACTGGGAGCTGAAAGTGTTTGTTAAAGACCTATGCTCCACAGGGAGCTAAAAGGTAGAAGAAATGACGTCAATCATTTTGGCGTTTCAGTCATTTTTCAGATCAGTGCTACTGTATAACTTCCTTGTTTGGATTTCTGTGTTTATACTAGAATAGTTTGTTTTTTACCTGATGAAGGCTGTTGCCGAAATGAAAGGTTGTAATTTGTCTCGTGTTTTTGTTAGTTTAGCTGCTTTATACTATTTTGTGTTTATTTTACATTGTTGCAAATATATCTAATTATAACTTTCTATCTTGTGCGCTGTGGAAGTGTCACTATCTTGTTTCGTGCCTCGCCTTCACAGCACCCGGTATTCTTCCTATTGCCCTCCTCTATCCCGCCAAACTTTTTCCGGTTGTTTTTAAGTATTCCTATTTTCCTCCTCGTCACACATTGCATGCAAATCATGAAATCTGGACTGTCATTTTCTCAATTTATAATACAAACTGGGTCCCAAACTGGTCTGCAAAATATGTCTTGTTCTGACAAAATTGTTGTTTTTTTTCTGGCTACAAGCAACTTCTGCCTTGACTGAAGATCAAGAAATAGTCACAGACAAATATGTGCTGTAGAAGGTTGTGCTGGACATAAGTAGCACACAGTTGTTTACTTTTATCCAAAAATGTAATTTTAGTTCTAATCTTGGATGATGATCTGAGCCCTGTACATTCCTCTTATTCTTTAAAAAATCGACATTTTATGAGAGTGGTTTCTATTTTGTGATATCATACACAAAGTTAAAAATATTTAGCTAAAGTCAATGTTTATGTATGAATGATGTGTTAGTAGCTAATGCTCTAAATAATAATATCAAGATCAAAGAAATGACCCGTTTGAGTTTTTTTTTCGAGCTGCAATATACAGTCTTTAACAATGATAACATTAATTTTTTTTTTAATGTACAATAAATGTATCTGCATTTTTATTTCACGGAAAGATAGAGTTGAGCAAATCTACTAAAGTATCAATAAAATAAAAATCCGTTTGTTTTTCTTTTTTGTTTCGTTCACCAGCTGTTACCTCTGACGACGTACCTAGAGACTAGGAACTGAAATTTGTGTGTTAATCCATTTTTTCACTGGCAGCGATGTCCCTCGCCGCACAGGCAGATAATTCCGATTTCGCTGAGTTACTCATGTTTTTTTGGTCGAAGATTAATTGACGTTTCAAGCTATTCCTCACTGCTGAGTGTGGTTGCCGCAGAGAGAAAATCATTTAAAACATCCCAAAACCAGTGTAGCCGTGATTTGAAGCCACGACCTCTCTGTCTCGAGGCCGGCTCTAGCCTCGAGACCAACCAGTCCCTCTAAAGTATCAGTGACAAACAACCATGTACAAAACACCGTGTAATAGAATTCACTAATAAACATGTAGAAACGAGGAAGAAATTTGATTGGTTAACTTGTTTGTGTCGTCATCGGACTTCATTAAGAGCTGGTTGTATTTCAAAGAACAAAGCGATCTTACCACTTTGATGCTGCTCCCATCTTTCACAGATTATAACTTCTCAAGATTTGACGTGTTCAACGGCAATTGACAAGTTTCATCATCATCATCATCATCATCAAGTACCATGCCTGCTGGCGTAGGTGATCATGTCTCTCAACAATTTTTGATCTCGATAAATATTTATCATTTCTGTTGTTGACCTTCTACCAAGCCTTTGTCTTAAACTGTCTGGAATCTTCTCTTTTTGCTTCCATCTATTTTTTCGTCCCTCAATGTTCCCAGTTGTTGCAATATATTCCAGTTGTTCTCTCGCATTATATGGTCGAAAAATGATGATTGTTTCTTCCTAATATTGGATATTAGCTCTCTTTTTGCATTGGCGTCTCTCAGAACGTTTCATTGCTCTTCTTAGCTGTCCATGGTATATTCTCAACATTCTTCTGTAAAAGCACATTTCTATACCCCCAGTGATTTTCTTGTCTTTTATCATATTGTCAATAATTGACAACTATATATTAAGACTGACTCTACAAAACATTTAAGAACTCTTTTTCTTGTTTCTATTGTCAAAAAAAGATCACACAGTATCTTCCTCATTTTTGGTAAAGCTGCTTGACAAGTTTACTGCTTTAACAAAACATGGTCAATATCTGTTGTTTCTTGGGTAGCAGGCAGGCCCCTTTGACCATCACGTTTATTTGGGTAAATTGTACGACACAATTAGTTTCACCTTCTTATTAATGCATTTTATTAATGTTTACGTCCATTGTTGCACTGAGACATAAATATTGTCATTCCATCTATCTCTACTTTCTTTTTGTCCTTGACAAGCTGGGAGTGGTAACTATATTCTTTTGATTGAGAAAAATAAATGTCACTTCTCTGCTTTCATTTTCATAAGCGCTACAATTCACACATATCGCTGGATGTTTCAAAAATCTGTTAACAGAAACAACGAATCTAAAGAATCTAAAGAATTTAAAGCAGAAAAAAATAATAGGATTTGTATAAAATTCACATACAATTTTTATTTTAAATTTGAAGACTATTTTGTTTCCCCCACTTAATTCTTTAATAGTGGCAACACTGGTTGATTTACTACAAACCTCTACATGTGCCCTCATTTAGACAATCTGTTGCTCTTTTATAGATCAGCTGCATTTGAGATAAGATAGATGTGCGCTGTTTTGAGAAGAAAAAAAATACCTAAATTAATATTGCGTTAAACAGATAGAAGAGTTCTTGTAAGATTATGGATTAAACTTTTGTTAAAAATCAGGATATCAAAAGCAAGTGGAGCATTCGTTGCACTGGGAAACATTTAAGTCCAAAGAAATTGGGCTTAAAACAAAAATTAAAATTTTCAACTCCAATGTTAAGTCAGTTTTATTATACGACCGTGAAACATGGAGAGCAACAAAAATGACAATAATGAAGATACAGGCTTTTATAATTGGATAAATACGCAGAATAAAATGATGGAAATGGCAGGACAAAATCACTAACATAGAATTGTGAAAATGTAATAGTCAAATACCAGTGTATAAAAAGATTCAGCGAAGACGATGGCGCTGGACAGGACACACACTGCGGAAGCCAACTGAGAGTATTACACAACAGGCCCTCTTTTTTGGAATCCCCAGGGGAAAAGATAAAGAGGAAGACCACGGATTTCTTGGAGAAGACAGATAGAAGCAGAGATGAAAATGATGGGGGGAAGCCACGGAATGATCTTAAAGAGAATGGCAAGAAACAGAAAGTGTTTGCTGAAGACCTATGCACCACAAGGGGCTGAAAGGAGGAAGAAGATTTGTTCAAAAGTTGAACACGGTGTTTTTCCACGGTGGAATTATGATTTTGTTGATTGTGATCGAATTGTGGAGATTACTGTTCCTCTAATTATAAATGTCTTACAGATATGAACCTTCACATTTTACACCTTTGCTGAACTGATTGAAATCTTTCTTTTTAGATGACTGACCTACGAATAACATAACAATTTTAATATTTGCAGCCTGGACGATCAAGCAGTACGAGTTGTACTTTTTAATTTAAATGTTTAATCAGTACCATACAATGGCTGTGAAACACGAAGAACAACAAACAGACATTCACGACAATGTTCAATTTCATTTATTGATGTCAGCACAGGATATGAAGATAGGCATGTGACAACATTACTAACTTGGAATTGAGCGGACGTAAAAACACACACGGGTGTGGAAAGATATGTTATAAAGACATCGAAACATAGGAGGAAGAGGTATGTTTTACAGCACACAGAAAAAAATGACAAATAAACAACAAACGAAAAAAAAACAAAGAACAATATATGGTCCGAAGCAGGATCGAACCCGTACATGAACACTGCTGCAATAGCTGGAGATACAAGAATTGTACCACTTTTTTATCGTCTTGGAAGTTTTTCTCTATAATAATGTCGATTTATTATTATTTATCTCCTGGTATAAAGAGAACTGATATGCTGCAGCCAGATCACTTTATGGAACCCCCAGGGGAGTAGACAAAAGGAGGAAGGTCAAAATATGTATGAAACAAAAACATTTGTGGAAAAAAGTAGATGAATAAAAAATGGATAACTGGTCACTGGGAGCCGCAATGGCTCAGTGGTTAGTGAACTGGACTACAAAGGACAAGAGGTCGGGTTCGATCCTAATCGACGGCTTCCATGTTCACGCTGGCTTAAATGAGTACCGGATCTTTTTTCTGGGAAGCAAAACAGCACGGGCGTAATACCGACCACATTTCCCCAAAAATCATATACCGAAGGTATGTAGAAATTATGGTCACTAACACCATATTCCCTATACGCCACTTGGCATGACGGGGTTCTTTGCTTGCTTTTTTAACTGGAAACAGTCTTAAGAGAATAACACCAAAAAGGACTACTTCAAAAATGATTAATGGAAGCGTGTGTTCCATAAGGAGGTTAAAGGGATAATAAGAAGATGAAGAAGTTAAACTTTATCAAGTGGTTTGTCTTAGTTAATGTGATTTTTATTCATTGAGTGCAGTCTCCACATCAGACTTTAACTACACTGGAGCGACATTTTACACTATCTCTTGTCCTGATGGTGCATGTTATCATAAGTTCACCTGTTCACCTTTTGATGTTATTATATTACTTTATTGTTGGTCTGCCTTTGCCTCGCTAACTTTCCACCTTCCTTCCAAGATAACTTTCATAAGGTTGTTATGTCTCTTCACGTGTTCTAACAATTTCAGTTCTCCTTTTTCGAATTGTGTTAAACAATTCTTTTTTTTTTCATACTATAATTGTTTTTTTCAAAGTTCACATCTCATTGTCTAACAACATTTGATGAAACCATGTATGTTCAAGTACGGAGAAACAATATTCTCAAAGGACGCTGTATAAATAAGTATTACAGCATTCGGTGCAGTAAGGCAAACCAAGTATTTGTACATCTAGCCTCTCTCCTGAAACACAAGACAGTGCCAATCAGCACAAAAGAAACATCTTATACAAAGAATATGTATTCCCACTTTACATTGCCAGTTCTAAATAGGCTAACTCGTTACAAGTCAGGATATAAGGCCACTAAAGAGATGAGATATTTGAGAATAGCTGTTGGAGTGACTAGAAGAGACAAAATCAGAAAAAAATATTACAAGAGTAAACTTTGTTATAGATCCAGTTTTGTATTTAAAGACAATAAATAAAGTAGTTGACCCAAATGGAGAGAATGTGATGCCACACTATACAAGGCATACACAAAAAGAGAAGGACACATTAGTCGAGGCAGGTCCCGACAACACTGAAGCGATAACATCAACGGCAGGATCGAATGTCAATGTGTGAGTCTTAGTAGAATGATAACCTGAGCTGGTCTTCCTAGAATCACAAATGGTAAAAGGAGAACAAACAAATTAGAGAGAGAGAGAGTACGAGAGAGAGAGTAAGAGACAGTGAGATGGAGAGAAAGAGAGAGTAAGAGAGACAGAGGGAGAAAGGTAGGTAATTATGTTTGTACTGCACCGCTAACATTCTTCACATTCCAGCTAGCAATGCAGGCATGAACAATTTCATATTCAAGCTAGTAAAGTAATGTTAATATATGTCATGATTCAACTATATTTCAATGTTTACATACTTTGTACACCACGGTGATAAAACATCTAATATAAATAGCGCTGATATATTACAAATCTCACTATTTATTCTAATACTGTTTTATTAACACTGTTTTCATTACTTCTACAACTGTTTTAACTGTTTACACTTTTATTAGCACAATATGGAGCAGCGTTAACACTCATGACATTTCTAATAAACTACATGTTATAACTTTTTACATTTCTACATCATTGTAATGCTACAACTATCTGCTTTCCTGATACACTGTAATATTCAAACTATTTACATTTATATTACATTTTTATTTAGATAATTTAATACAAATATTTGAACTTATTTGTGGTACAAATCTTAAAGTGTTCACATTCCTGTTTGTACCGCACTATTACATTTCTTGTATCTCCTTCTACTAAGGCTGTATTACAATTCTTGAATCTACTGCTACAACAGTACTGAGTACTGTTACAATTCCTGTATCTCCTGCTACTACAGCGGTGTTACAATTCTTGAATCTACTGCTACTACATCCCTGTTACAATTCCTGTATCTCCCGCTACTACAGTACTGTTATAGTTCCTGTATCTCCTGCTACTACAGCACTGTTATGTTACAATTCTGTCATCTACTGCTACTACAGCAGTGTTACAATTCTTGAACGCTCTATTGTACCACTTGGTAAGAAGAGATGACATAAAATATATTAAACAGAAGCCAAAATACAGCACCGATTGTTTCAAACATCCAAGTACTGAAAAGGCCACAGTTAGGTTACAGTGACATATAGGAGCGATTGTGGGCTGACGCGTAGATGGATTGACGCGTTTGAAGACTGACACTTGGGTGGACTGACGCGTGAGTGGTCTGACGCGTAGGTGGACTGATGCGTGGATGGACTGACGCGTGGGCAAACAAAATGCTTGTCCACGACGAAGTAATATCACTTGAGGACAGAGACGATGACAGTTAGAACAGTAACGTAAGTACAGTGCCCCGTCAAGTCAAGTGACGTATAGGGAATGTGGTGTTAGTGACCATACATTTTTTTACGGACTTTCGGCTCATAATCTTTGTGGTAATGTGATCGGTATTACACAAGTGCCATTTTACTTTCCCAGAAAAATTATTCGTTACCTATTTATGGCTGGGTTAACCCAGAAGCGGTCAATCAGGATCGAATCCGTCGTCCTTTGTAGTCCAGTTCACTAACCACTGAGCCATTGCGGCTCCCAGTTAGGATAGTGAATGGGCATAATAGGAGGGACCCAAGGATAAATCGACTAAACCCAGAAGCAAGGACACACAAGGACAAGACACGGAGACATACAAGCAGACGTGCAGAGCAGAGAAGTCGCCACCTAATGCAGGTGTATAGGATATTAATAAATGACAAGTCGTAGTCTGAGATTAGACGTGATAGCATTAAACCTTAGTAGTGAAATAATTAGATTAGAGAAATCGTCAATAAAACACTAATATCGTCAGTAATAAAGAAAAGACGATGCTCATGTGTTGGACATTTGATGAAGAGAGATAATATCCAAATGATGGCTGTGATATCATATGTGCCCCGGAAAGTGCAGACTGTACGTGCAAGGAAACGTACTACGAATCAGACTGCACTCTCAAATGTCCGGACAACTGTTTCAACGACACCTGTGAACAGTCAACCGGGAACTGTACATGCAAGGGAACGTTCTACGGGTCAGACTGCACTCTCAAATCTCCGGACAACTGTTTGAACGAAACCTGTGAACAGTTAATCGGGGCCTGCGTCTCGTATGTCGATGATTCCCACGTTTAGAAGAGTCTGCCGACTACAACAAACCCAAGCATATGGATTTATATGCCAACTGAGAACATTTATTTTAACTACATTGTGATCATTTATTTGAACTACATTGTGATAATTTATTTTAACTAAATTGTGATCAATGCAATGTACTGTGAAGTGACTCCAACTATAATAACATCAAGATAATATAAAGATCAAATAATAACATCAACCCCCTATTACACCTTATTGTTAACCTTATTGGCCAAAAGTCAACATCAACTACTCAGTCAACATCAACTACTTAGTCAACATCAACTACTCAGTCAACATCATCCAAGGAATACTAATACATTACCAAACCGCTGACTAATTACGATTGCTGGCTACAAACCAAATAGTAAGGAAGAAAATCGATTCAATCGAAACAAAATGCTACGAAAAATCCCTAATAGACCCTGTAATCAGTTCCCCCATGGCTCATATCTTAGCTTGTGTGTGTGTGCTTGCCATGGCTCATATCGTGGTGTGTATCATGTTAGTCATATCTCATATCTTGGTGTGTCCGTGTTAATCATGTCTCATATCTTTATGTGTGTCTGTGTTTAGTCATATCTCATATTTTAGTGTGTATCTGTGTTAGTCATGTGCCATATCATTGTGTGTGCATGTCTGGGTTAGTGATATCTCATATCTTTGTGTGCATGTTTATGTTAGTCATATCTCATATCTGTGTGTGTGCATGTCTGTGTTAGTCACATCTCATATCTTTGTGTGTGCATGTCTATGTTAGCCACATCTCATATCCTTGTGTGTGCATGGCTGTGTTAGTCACCTCTAGTGACTCGGGCAGATGGTGCTCGTAAACCTGGGAGGGCAGACCATCTAAGGGCAGAATCCCCCTACAGAAAAGATCATCTGCTGCCTTGCAGGAAGATTGGCGACAATCAAAGGCTAAGGAATGCAAACCTGAACAAAATGCTGGCTGAAATCGGATGCACTGGGCCACTGGCGCAGAACACAGTGCAACGTTTTAATGGGTTTTCAATCAGAGTAGATCTGGCAGACTCTAATTGTAATGTTCTAACTATGGGGGCGATCAACACACTTAACCTGACAGCTGACTTCATGTGAGAGTCTGGAATCCTACTCTGATTGAATCCTGATCGCAGAGAGAGAGAGAGAGATCCAAATAACAAAGGAAGCCCTAATGTAGGAAACAACAGGTAAGAGGAAAAGAGGCCGACCCAGAAAGATACTGAGAAGAACATTGATTAGAGAGGCAAGAGAAGCAGGAATTGGCTGCCTAAATGAGAGAGAGTTGCTTGCACAGAAGAGAGACAAATGGCGAGGTTTGATAAAAGATCTTTACAAGGATTGACAACTGCTAAAATACAATTTTATGTAAGAGAAAGAGTTTCTGGGCCTATGCCCTATGGGCAGGCTACGGCTCGAAAGGTCAATAAGTAGATAGACAGTGAAATAATAATTACAGCTTGATTGAGATAAATAATTAGCTATTACGAGAGTGAATATTATTGGCTTGGCAGAAGGTCAACAACAGAAATGATAAATAACTCTCGGGATCGAAATTTTTGTGGAGAGACATGATCACCAACCTCAGCAGGCATGGTACTTGATGATGATGATTACGAGAGTTCATGTGTGATTATTTCAAGTAGTTAAAGATCATGTATTGTGCGGTTATGTTGACCATCAGAAGTAGAATCATTTATTATGGTTAAAGTAATATACACATGTAATTACTGGTGGCGTTGTACAAGAAAGCTCAGACATAAATGCGCTGCGGTGTCGTTATACATCCAATGTGTGATGTCAGTGTATAGGTAAAAAAAGGACAGAACGAACCAACAATATTTCTGGTCAAAAAAGGTTTCCATTTCAGCGAAAAAACGAAAAAAAAAACTAAAATCTGTGATGTAACAATTAACAATGTCATCTTATAAAAAGTTACACATTTTACCTACATTGGCAAAATGTCCAGAGATTGAGACATAACATCATAAGTCATTGCACGCATCGCAACAGGATCAAATATATTCAACAAACTGACGACCATATAGCGATCGAACGTTGTCAGTAAACTAAGAAAACGTATATTGTTCAGCCTGATACTAGTGCTAACAAATGGATGTGAAAGTTGGAAACCTTCCCAGGCTTTAGATAAGAAATTAAATATCTTTAAAAACAAATCTCTGAACAGATAAGAGACGAGTCTAAACAAAAGTGCGTAACATTCTGTATAAGAAGAAGGTATTGGATATACATCAATCATCATCTGAGAAGGAATAAAGAAAGGCTTCCCTGTCATGCATTCATGTGGAAACCATCTGGTAAACGAAAACAAAACAAATCAAGATAATTTCTGCGCAGTAAATTACCTGCTTGAATTACTCAACAATGAATATGGAAAAGGTCGCAAAATACTTCGTAATGAACTCGGTATTCAAGCCAAATCTGATTGTACTAATCACGACATGAGATTGAGGGTATAAAAACAAAACATTTAACCATCTACTCCATCTATTGATGGAGTCGGCAGTCGCTGGACACAGCGGGCTTGCTGAGGAGTTAATCTGAGCACATATGGACATGTTCGGAGTGCAATGATGTTGACCCGAAAAAAAAACTAAACAACTCAATAACATTTAAAAATATATGTTGTTGTTATTGCGTTCGCCAGCTTTCAACTCTGACGAAGTCCTTAGAGACTAGGAACTGAGTTTTGCGTGTAAATCCATTTTTCCCTGGCAGCCGCGTGCACAGGGGTCCCTCGCCGCACAGGCAGATAACTCCGACTTCGGAGATACTCATGTTTTTTTTTTTTTCCGTCGATGAGTAACTTACGTTTCAAGCCGGGCCTCGCTGCTGAGACCAAGGGTTGTTGTCGTGGAGAGAAATCATAAATAAAAATCCCAACCGGTGTAGCGGAGATTTGAACCCACAACCTCTCTGTCCCGAGGCCGGCGTCTTGCCTTGAGACTAACCAGTCCTCATGGACTTGGAATATGAGGAAACTGCAACAAGGAACACTTTTCATGCATAGCCTGCAATGGTTCCTGCCGCCTATCCACCATATAGCAGAAGTTCACGTCCTCCCGAAAGTGATGATCGTCATATTTCTTTAAAAATGTATAGCTCTTGATGATGTTAGGCCATTGTTGTTGACTCCAATTTCGAACATATAAACGCACAGTTATTCGTCAGATTATCCCCGTCGCACATCAAACAATAGACCATAAGCTTAGCTACAGCCGGTCTTTGGATTTACGATGAGCCATTACGATGACGTAGCACACATAACAATGCAAGCACGGCAATGATGCGCCCTTTAGATTCTTGATTACTCAGGTGAATGTAGCCTACGACGAACAGAACACGGGGCAAATTTCCTAAAGAGATAAAACTGCGACTGACAAAGCAGTTCACATTAATGAGAACATATTGCGACTTGCGTCAAGCAAATCCATCAACTGTCATGAACAGCACCAATGTGACGTAAAGCACAGAACAAGCCTTGACGATGGAAGGTCGCATTCACAACACTTGATTTGTCGAAAATGAAATATTGCCGGCGTACGACATTGTTTTATCGGCGCATATGTAATAAGTATCATTATCTTGATTTGTTGACTATGCCCATATAACTAAACTGCTACATATTATTATCAGACACAAAGTGAAGCCTTAAAGACGACTTATTAAATCACCACCTGATCACGTCAACGATAATCGCATCAAATAATATCAGTTCCAGATTATATGAACAGTAGAGATATACAATAAGAAGAAATTCAATATTTACGAGGAGCTATAATATAACATAATGTGATATATGTAGAGCAAAATTATGATGTCATATCGGGTAATTTTATCTGCTACTGTATGCAGTAAACAGTACAACCTGCGGCTGCCCTGCTGTCTTGCAAGTATGCTCGGGAGAGTGAAAAGCTAAGGGAGGGTATCCTGAAGTAACACATCCCCACTGCCTTGTGGGTGAGACTTTTCAGTCAAAGGCTAGAGGAGCCAACAGTAAGCAAAACTTCTTCTGTAAAACCACATTTCTACAGACTCACCTGATTTCCATTTGTTCATATAAGGCTCATATAATCGCACAAGTACATCAAAACACTTTACACTGATTACACTTTACACTGATTATTTTCACTTTACAATCGTGCTAGCACATACAAACATGTACAATGATAAAACAATTATCAAACGTATTAGTACATCAAATACAATACATTTGTGAAACACTTTACAATTTTACTAGCACGTCAAAATACTTTACAATGATACAACACTTTACAATGATACAACACTTTACAATGATACAACACTTTACAATCGCACATGAAATGTACTTTACCTCTTCAACTTTGGTGTCGTTGGGCTCAGCAGCGACGCCGATGTTCAACACTTTACTAAACTGTCGCTGAACGTCCTTAGACATTGCTGACGTGTTGTACTGTAAGGCTTCTATTCGCATGGCCCTCTTAAATCTGGAAACGATTATTTGCTGTCTGACCTGAAAAATGACAAATAGCTTGAACAAACAATCATATTGAATGTAGTAGATAAATTAAACTAACGTTAATACTAGTAAATTCTTAGAAAGTAATGAAAGAGGTACAACCATCTATCTATCAATCTATCTATCTATCTATCTATCTATCTATCTATCTATCTATCTATCTATCTATCTATCTATCTATCTATCTATCTATCTATCTATCTATCTATCTATCTATCTATCTATCTATCTATCTATCTATCTATCTATCTATCTATCTATCTATCTATCTATCTATCTATCTATCTATCTATCTATCTATCTATCTATCTATCTATCTATCTATCTATCTATCTATCTATCTATCTATCTATCTTTATATATTTCTCTATATGTCTATTTATCTGCCTGTTATCTGCCTGTCTATCTATCTTTGATATATAACTATCCATCAGTCTCTCTGTCTGTCTGCCTGTCTATCTCTGTCTGTCTATCTGTCTATCTCTTTGTCTGTCTGTCTATCCATCTCTATCTCTATATGTTGCCCGCCTGTCATTATGTCTTACTTGAAGAACGCTAGTTTTGTGACAAGACTTTTATCCGTGACAAATTATTCCACGTGTCTCGCCCATTCATTTAGTCCTGGGTACTCCCACATTCGGGAGTGGCCATTAATGTCTCCAACCACAATCCAATTTTTATTGTTTTCCTTGATATTCTTCAAGTTAATATATTTGTTAGTGGCCGTTGTCTGTGGTTATTTCTTCGTGCATTGTTTTATGCTAGTGAATTTGCATTCTGTGTCGTGCAGTTGGGATGTTTCTGTTTTTGTGATCTGGTTAGAAACTCTCTTTTAAATCTTTTCGGTCGTATCAGAAGATTCCATTTCACTGAAAGAGAGTCTGTGTGCATTAGTGAGATGGGCTTCTGTTTGCAGCACACATCATTGTCATATTCATTTAGAGATTTTTTGAACTCTAGCGCTTTGTGTCTGATTCCCTCTGCATTTTAAATAACTATTTTGAGCTCAACTGTTCGATCTTTTATTTCATTTGAAATAATTATGGGCTTCTGGTTCCTGTCTTGCTGGATTGGTCCTTTCTTTTCATGAAAACTGACATCATCTACGACTGGTCACTTCTCGCACGAGATACTCCATAACAGTGTAGGGTGTGTTTCGTAATCTTTGTTGTATTGCTGGTATGACTGTTTTATTGTGGTGCATCACATGGGCAGATATCTTCCGACTCCATTGAAGTTTCCTCTCTTAATGTCTGCTCCCACAGACAGATTGACTTTCCAACAATTTATAATCCTTGTCTGCCCGCATTTCCTGCAGCACCTTCTTGCCTTAGCATTTGGTTTAATATAAACGTATATAAGGTAGACGTCGTTTGGATGTAAATGTGGGCTTAGACATACTTTTATACCTGAGCTTCACTTTGTCTCTTTAATGTCAAAGAGAGCGATCTCTGAGAGAAGGAAAAAAATAACAGAAAAAAAGAAAAAAAATGTAAACAGAGCGCACTATCGATAATAGGTCGCAACTGTTAAAACGTTTATAATGTAACGCGGGACAAAGATTACCCTAGAACGCTCGAAGTACATGTAATATATTTCTGAAATCACACAAATGTATGGTCCATGTAGATAGAAGAATCACACACCACTTTGTATTCTAAAGAAGTAAGTATTTTGATTTCATACTTGGAATCTACATGTTTGTCCGCTTGGACTAAGCCACTGCATGAAAATAATTTAACTCAACTTATATACCGTCTGTTCGCAGTACAGCTTTATCGTGTGTACACATGTCGCTCCTACAGGTTTATGAGCATGACTCTCTCCAACTTTCTTCTTCTACAGTTATTTAACATTACTGTTGTTGACTTCAAACATAACAATTCTAGTCATCTCTCTGGTGTCTTTTCTGTTCTTCTATATCGCTACTTTCTTCAATTACTTCCCACTTGTTACAGTATATTTTATTTGTTAATTTCTCATTACATGCAGACAACTATGATTATTTTCTCCTGATATTGGAAACCATCATGCAGCATAAAAATAAACGAGACAAATCTGAAACAAGTGCAACGTTTCAAATACTTGGGCACAATAATAACATCAGATGGTAGGTGCACCACAGAAATAAAAAGCAGAATAGCTCAGGCCAAAATAGCATTTGAGAAAATGAAAAATATCTTGTGCAACAAATCTATGTCAATAGAAATGAGAAAGAGAGTTCATCGGTGCTATATAGAACCAATTCTGACCTATGGAAGCGAATCATGGACAGTAGACAAACAAATGAAAAGACGATTAGAGGTCAAGGAGATGGGATTTCTCAGAAGAATGTTGAGAGCTCCCTGGACAGCTAAAAATACCAATGAGGAAATTCTCAAAAAGGCCAACACAAAAAGGGAGCTCTTAAAAAACATCAGAAAGAAGCAATCAACATTTTTCGGGCACATCATGAGAAGAGGAAAGTTGGAATACTTGGTTACAATTGGCAAAATAAAAGGAAAGAGAGATCGCGGACGATAAGGAGAGAAAATACTGGATAGCTTGGTGACATGGCATGGAAAACAGTCAACAGCAGAACTGATACGATGCACTGTAGATAGAAGATTGTGGAGGGACATGATCACCTACGCCAACCAGTATGGTACATGATGATGATGATATTGGAAATATGATTCTTGTTTGCTTCCAGTAAGAATGTCCTCGTTTCTTTTTTTTTTTTTTTTTTTTTTGCCGAAAGTGTTCTCAATATTCTTGTTTTAAATCATATTTCTCGGTCTCCATTGATTTTCTTTTTGTCTGTAGGACCGTTATTTATACTATTCAAAATAAACACTATTCGTCAATATATACTCTACATAGCACATTGTCCGTTTTCTTTTATTCTTGCCCCATTGTCAAGAACGTGAATACTTATCTATCTATTGACCTTTCGAGCCGTAGCCGGCCCATAGGGCCTAGACCAAGATACTCATTCTCTTATCTGAATTTGTGTTCTAGCAGTTTTCAATTCTTTTAAAGATATTTTATCATATCTCGCCATTTGTCTCTGTTCTGTGCAAGCAGCTCTATCTCATTGGGGGAGCCGATTCCTGCTATTCTTGCCTCTCTCATCAATGTTTTTCTCAGTGTCTCTCTGGGTCTTCCTCCTTTTCTCTTACCTGTTGTTTCCCACATGAGGGCTTGCTTTGTTATTCGGTTATTATCTCTTCTCATTCATGTCCAACATATGACCATCGTCTTTTCTTTATTACTGAAGATATTAGTGGTTGATTGGCGATTTCTCTAATTTCCTCGTTTGTTTTGAATTCGTTCCACGCTATACCAAGTATTTTCCTTAGACATTTATTTTCGAATGCGTTCAACTTTGTTTCTATATATCTTGTTGTTTTCCAGCTTTCACGCGCATACGTAAGGGTTGATAACACATTTGATTTGAATAGTCTAAGTTTTGTGTTTGCGTTGATGAGTTTTGATTTCCACAACTTTTCAAGGCTTCTGAAAGACATTGCTGCTTTAGCTATTCTGAATCTAATTTCTTTGCTTGTATCCCCTTTTCTTTCAATGTGACTTCCAAGATAGATAAAGTGATCGATCTCTTCCACTGGTTTGTTTTCCATGTATATTTTGTCGTCTGTTGGAATTAAGCTTTTTATGACTTGAGTATTTTCATGATTGATCTCGAGCCCAAATTTGCTGGCTATTGATGATAGTTCATTTGTGCTTTCCTGCATAGTTTTTACTGACTGCTGATGATGATACTAATACTTAAATAAATATGATTCCTCATTCACCCTCACCATTCACAGTAATTCACATATAACCAAATCTAAATAACAAACACTAACCAGCTCAGCCTGATTGAGCTCCGTCATGTTCGTGTGGAAATCCCATTCTTTTAGAGACAAATCACGTAACTGAATTCCATATTCCGCGTTATATTTTTTCAGAAATTTCAGAGCTTCTTTTTTGTTATAGTTTGATCCCTGACACGTGACACGGATCACGAGATACAAGGCGACCAGTAAAGACCAGGTAGATAGTCCCATCTTTGGAATGACGTCGATGTGTTGACAAAAACAAAACCAGCTGTGAAACTAGTTGAACCAGTTGTGATCTGCATTCAGAAACAAGGAATAAGTTGTTTGGGTAAGTAGCAGAATTACTGGGCAAACAACGTCACAGAGCAAGTATTAATAACAAGATACTATCCAGTTTAAGGTCTTCAGAATGGATTTTGAAGACCCGGGTATCATTATCACAAAAGTAAATAAGTTTAGAATAAAGACCTGGCTATATACAAGAAAGAAAAGTATGGCCTACACTGAAAAAAAATAAAACAATTAAAATAACATTACATACAATGAAAGCTATAAATTAAACCGAATTTTATTGTGTTAACTAGATATTATAGTTCTTCGGGATTTTTTGCCTATTATACGGTATAATCACTGACCTGAGGAAGAAACTCGAAATTGAACCATCCATCGAATACATAAAGAAGCAACAGATAAATTGGTTCGGCCACATAACAAGACAGAAAGAACTAACAATGAATCAAAGAGCCATAAACAAATGCTACGAAAACGCCAGATTAAGAGGAAGACCGAGAAAGAGATGGATAAAGGGAATAATAGAGTCAGTAGGAGGAATAACATCAGAAGAGGCCAACAGAAGAGCAAAGAATCGCAGATTGTTTCTCCCCTCGACGCCAACGGCAACAGAGGAAGGATAGAAGAAGAAAGAAGATACGGTATAATCTATACATCTTCGATTAGTAATTATCTGACCATTGATGTTTATATTTGGCATCCCCATGATGTCTTTAAAGATCTGCTCAGTGAAAAATTTAAATAAACATGGTGATAGAATACAGTCTGTAGATTTGTGTATTAACCTTCTCATGCAGATGGCTTCCTTTTCCTCAATGTTCTTTCTAAATCAAAATCGATGTTCTGTTAAATTTATGTTTATTTCTTTTGGATTCTTCCTTTATATTACGTTAAGCAAGAAGCTATAGTTCGTTTCAAATCATGTGCCCAACTTCAAAACGTTATTACGCAGTAAACATTTGTTAAAAACATTTGAAATTTTCCAAATGTTATTAGAATGCAAAATACCCTTTAAATGTATATTTAACAAATATCTTGCAGCTGCAGTTTTCTTAAAGCGGCGAATTTCTTTGATGTTTGTCACAATTGTAAATTGTGAAGCCCTAAAGAATAGAAATTACCGTAGTTGCTGGTCTATGATTAATTTTCAATAGGTAAAGGCGTGGCCGTAATGGGGAAATAACCTAATAAGACAAAACACCAGGAGAATTATTGTCTGCTCAGTTCGAGGACGGACGATAATATCAAGGTATACCTGTATGTCCAATTTTCATAGTTGTGTGGTCCTGAAAAGGACCGTTTGTTGAACTAATTTAAGGTAATATAGGGGCCAACATTGTGGGGGCTATATACTTTCATTCTGAATCAGACGAGTCTAAAAGATTAATAACTGTTTGGGGTTGAACATTCCACAAACCATCATTTTTCCAATATTCCTCTTCCTGTTTTAAGTCGTGGTCTTCACATTTAGCCCAATAATCTTTGTCTATATTTAATAAAGCGAGATTAGCAAGAGTCTTTGCATTTAAATGAGCATGGTAAGGTGGCAGCCTCAAACGTATATGACCGTGCTCTTGGATAATCTTATCTATTTGTAAAATCTTTGTCCTCTGTTTTTGCTTTACTAGAGATAGTAATTAAGGTTTTAAGTACATATTATGAAATTGTATGTGCTCCTTTGTGAGCCATATCTTAATAGCATCTTTTGTACTGGATGACGTCGGGACTTTATCTTCAAGTGCAACAATGTTGTGGTACGCTGCATTGTCCATTATTAGGCAAGATGGTCGATCTAGTGATGGGAGAACAGAATTTTCAATCCAATGTCTAAATATGTGACCATTCATCTCAGAGTAATAATCCCGATTGTCTATGGATTTTGAAAGAAAAATGAGCTCTGCATTCTGTATTAGTCCATGTTGTCGACTACCTGCATGAGCAATTATCAAGCGCTGTCCTTTGCTGCTAGGTATTAATCTCTTAATCTTTCCATCTGATGACTGCCATTCCCTTTGGTTAGTATGGTGAGCATTGATCCATGTTTCATCCAAGTAAACAATATCATAACCTTGCTTGCGCACCTCTTTTACTTCACGTAAGTACTTGCTTCTCATGACTACTATATGTGGCTTCTCACAGATGATGTTTCGTCCATTGGAATACTTTCTGAATGTAAAGCCTGCAGCTCTCACATTCCTCCATAATGTAGACTTTGAAATTTCAATACTGTTGATGTTTTTCAGCGATACTTTTAATTTTCTTATTGTAACAGTTTCATTCATACCCAACATTTTGCGAATTTCACTTCTAATAAGTTCACTATCGAAATTATCCAACATTTTTGCTCTTCCTTGTGATTTTGTATATTTTGAACATTGACGGTCACGTGCTTGAATCCTGCGATTAAATGACCGTTTAGATAAATCCAAAATGTGTCTTGTCATATTCTGAGGGTTTTCTAAAGAATGAAATAATCTTCCTCGTTTAGCCTCTTTGCAAAAATAGTCATACATTTTTATTGCGATGTTTTGTAAACTGCAGAATTTCATTTTAAGACTCATGATAAATGTTATTGATCCACGTCACCACCTATGAATGAACGGAAATGGAACACACAATGCCTCGTGTTTTTTCTACAAGTGTCTAATTGTGTCAGACAACTCACGTTGAAAGCGTGCAAAAACATCAATTGTACCGTGTATGGATTTTTACTCGCAATTTTTAAATTAAAATACTGTAAACACTAAGTTTTGACTACATCAATGGGTCGTTATAAATTTATATAAATCAAATAAGCAATAATAATAACCAAATGTTTTTTTTATGAAATTAATTCCCTGTTGGGTTCTAATCATTATAACTTTACATGCAAATTTTGAAAAAATTACAAAAAGGGGTTAAAAAGATATCGATTTTAAAAGTTGGGCAAGAGATATGAAACGGACTATAGTTATAAGGTTCATTAAGCTTATTGTTCTAAACTCACTCCACTCCACTGGACCATGAGTAAGAGGGGGGAGGGGTTATAACTAGTCTTATCTAAACACACAATTAAAATTCTATTGTTTTACAAATAGATCAAATTAGAACTGATTTATTATTTTTATGTATGTAATTTAACAGTACAGTCTTAACAACATCAGTCTTAAATATGTTTTTCTGTCTGCCTTTTCTGAGGCAGTTGCTATCACATTTAAATGTCTTGAAACTCAATAGTACCCCGAGTAAACTCAATATAATTAAAATAGAGATTCAACAGTCGTATTTATGAATAGTGAATTTGAAAAAAAAAATAATATTAAATATTATTTGCTAATAATTATAATATACAATACAATTCTGTATAATGTCATTACAATTTTGAAATACTTAAATGCATGAATGCCAAATTATTTCCTCATAATATTATTATCGATAACATTAATCATAGTATGTGCCTGTCAATATCTATGTTCTTTATTTCTGACTCATTTTATTTACTATTTAAATATAACATCAATATCATCATCATCAAGTACCAGGCCTAATGGCGTAGGTGATCATGTCTCTCCAAAACTGTCGATCCCGGCAGCTATATATCATTTCTGTTGTTGACCTTCTGCCAAGCCATTCTCTTAAGCTTCCTGTTATTTTTTCTCTTTGCTTCCCTCTATCTCTTTGTCCCTCAATTTTTCCAGTTGCTACAATATATTCCAGTTGTTCTCTTCTCATTACATGGCCAAAAAATGATGATTGTCTCTTCTTAATATTGGAAATTAGCTCTCTTTTTACTTTGACCTCTCTCAGAACCTCTTCATTACTCTTCTTAGCTGTCCATGGTATTCTCAAAATTCTTCTGTAAAACCACATTTCTACAGACTCCAGTGATTTCCCAGTCTGGTCGGGTAATTTTACCTGCTACTGTATGCAGTAAACAGTACAACCTGTGGCTGCCCTGCTGCCTTGCAGGTAGGCTCGGGATAGTAAAATGTTAAGGGAGGATACCCTGAAGTAAAACAACCCCACTGCCTTGTGGGTGAGACTTTTTAGTCAAAGGCTAGCGGAGTCAACCGTAAACAAACCGACGGAAGGCAACAGAAAACCACCGTCGTAATTTCTTTGTATAATCATAATCAACATCAATATATTAGTTTAAAATAATTCCTGGGGGACTTGTTTGTCTCGAGGCAAGACGACAGAGAGGTTGTGAATTCAAATCCGGTCTGCACCAGTTGGGATTTTAATAAATGATTTCTCTCTACGGCATCCACTCCTCTTCCCAGCAGCGAGGCCTGGCTTGAAACGACAATAACTCATGGACGTAAAAAAAAATACTTCTGAAAACAGAATTATCTGCCTGTGCGGCGAGGGACTACTGTGCTCAATGCTGCCATGGAAAAACGGATTAACACGCACAATTCAGTTCCTAGTCTCTAGGGACTTCGTCAGAGGTAAAAGCTGGCGAACGAAAAAATAATAATAATTCGTCATCCATCTATAACATCGGTCTGCTGTAGCGTGTTTACTCTTGAGTAGTTTAAAGAGACGAATTAGGAGGTTCAAATTACAGCAGGTCTTTGCGTCACATAAGCTCAAACTTTCAAGCACTCACAGGTTCACTGTTTTATTGTTGTATTTCTCTTTGTAAATCCATAAGTCAAAGCATATTCATATATATATAAATATATATATATATATATATATATATATATATATATATATATATATATATATATATATATATATATATGTAATATAAGGTATATATAAGCTAATATGTTAAGTATCTCAATATATATACATTTAAATAATGGGACGGAATAGAACAGTACGTTATTTTAGTTAATTTATATATAACAAGTAAAAAAAAAATAAATCAATTAAAAATTAAAGAATAAAAAAAAAAGTAAAGGGCCCCGTCATGCCAAGTGCCGTATAGGGAAAATGATGTTAGTTACCATAATTTCTCAAGACCTTCGGCACATGATTTTTGGGATAATGTAGTTGGTATTACGCTCGTGCTGCTTTACTTTCCCAGAAAAAACCACACATTTACGGCTGGGTGAACCTGGTAGCCGTTGGGCAGGATCGAACCTGACCTCTTGTCTTTAGTAGTTTAGCCCACTAACCACTGAACAATTTATATATATCAATATGTTTTAAATGACTCTATTGAAGTCTAATAATAACTATAACTAAGGTGTTGAATAGTTAGGTGCATATGTTCCACGCTTAAGGGTTTATAAACTAACGTCTTGTTTGAATATTTTACTGCTGCAATAATCGACAATATGTAACTGTTTAATAATAACAAATATTAAAGATTTTAATTAATAATTTTTTTTTGCATTATTATACAAACTTACTATTTCTTTTTTTTATGTTTATATGACTGTTAAATCAGTGATATTTGTATCGAGAAACGCTCACTGTTACAGTATGCCTTGGTTTATATAGTTTCAAAATCGCAAGCAAGAGGAATCGGTTTAATGAAGTATAACTTGACATTAAAAGAAGTGTCATATATTAGGTTTATTCGGTTTCCTTGCAAGATGGGGTTGTAGACTAGAGGAACTGTGCAACAGGTACTCAGCTGGGAAAATGCTAGGAATAACACCCGCCTTAGAATATATATATATATATATATATATATATATATATATATATATATATATACATATATATAGATAGATAGACAGACAGACAGACAGACAGACAGATAGACAGACAGGCAGGCAGGCAGACATACAAACAGACAAACAGGCAGGCAGACAAACAGATAGATAGATAGACAGACAGACAGACAGACAGGCAGATAGATAGATAGATAGATAGATAGATAGATATATAGATAGATAGATAGATAGATAGATAGATAGATAGATAGATAGATAGATAGATAGATAGATAGATAGATAGATAGATAGATAGATAGATAGATAGATAGATAGATAGATAGATAGATAGATAGATAGATAGATAGATACATAGATAGATAGAGAGATAGATAGACAGACAGATAGATAGATAGATAGATAGATAGATAGATAGATAGATAGATAGATAGATAGATAGATAGATAGATAGATAGATAGATAGATAGATAGATAGATAGATAGATAGATAGATAGATAGATAGATAGATAGATAGATAGATAGATAGATAGATAGATAGATAGATAGATAGATAGATAGATAGATAGATAGATGGATAGATAGATGGATAGATAGATAGATAGATAGATAGATAGATAGATAGATAGATAGATAGATAGATAGATAGATAGATAGATAGATAGATAGATAGATAGATAGATAGATAGATAGATAGATAGATAGATAGATAGATAGATAGATAGATAGATAGATAGATAGATAGATAGATAGATAGATAGATAGATAGATAGATAGATAGATAGATAGATAGATAGATAGATGTGTTAGTGACTTCACAGTGTTAAGCTTTTGCTTCATGAGAATGTGTGGTCAGTTCCCTTGCCTTTGCTTCTTAGAGAACATATCTGATACCATTTTAGAGTGGTCAGTAGTATACAAATGTCCAAATTGTCGCATTTCTTCGTAAATTAACAAAGCTATATAGTAGGTGCGCGGCGCACCTAATGTACACGAGAGACAGGGGGAGTTAACAATGACTGCTCGTGTCCAGATGTTGACTGCTAGTCCCGATGACCCCGGAAGTTACCTGTTTATGTCTGCTTTGTGCTGACTTTGGCGTTCTTCATGTACTTGCTCGATTGTGATAGGTTAGTAGATTATACAACATCAATGAAAAACGATCAATATAAAACATAAAACAAAAGATATATTGTATTCTTTTATTATCTCAATAGGTGTATAACATACAGTGGATATTATATAACATTACAAAAATATATAGTTCAAGGATAACATTTATTTATAGCTATGTAGTTGGGTGTCTGCTTAGCCCTATGTCATAAATGAAGCATAAGGGGTGAAGCTGTTAGAGATTACTGGTCAGTCTAAACTGGTAGTGTAAAGAGTTAAATATTTTCCTCGGTGTTAGTGGTTCGCTATCTCTCTCTCGCTATCTCTCTCTCTCCCTCTCCATCGCTGTCTCTTTTTCTCTCGATCATTCTCTCTCGTTCTCGCTCCCTCTCCGTCTTTGTCTATCTCGCTATCTCTCTTTCCCTCTCCATCGCGCTCTCTCTCTCCCTCTCCATCTCTGTCTCTTTCGCTCTCGCTATCTCTCTCTCCACCGCTGTCTGTCTCTCGCTATCTCTCTCCCTCTCCATCGCTCTCTCTCTCGCTCCCTCTCCAGCTATGTCTCTTTCGCTCTCGCTATCTCTCTCTCACTTTCCATATCTGTCTCTTTCGCTCTCGCTATCTCTCTCTCCTTCGCTGTCTCTATCTCTCGCTATCTCTCTCCCTCTCAATCGCTCTCTCTCTCTCTCGCTCCCTCTCCATCTCTGTCTCTTTCGCTCTCGCTATATCTCTCTCCATCGCTGTCTCTATCTCTCGCTATCTCTCTCCCTCTCCATCGCTCTCTCTCTCGCTCCCTCTCCGGCTATGTCTCTTTCGCTCTCGCTATCTCTCTCTCCCTTTCCATCTCTGTCTCTTTCGCTCTCGCTATCTCTCACTCTCCCTCTCCATCACTGTCTCTTTCGCTCTCGCTCGTTCTCTCTCCCTCTCCATTCTCTCTCTCTCCCTTCGCTCTCGCTATCTCTCTCTCCATCGCTGTCTCTATCTCTCGCTATCTCTCTCGCTCTCCATTGCTGTCTCTCTCGCTCATTCTCTCTCGATCTCTCTCCCTCGCCATCTCTGTCTCTCTTGCTATCTCTCTCTCCCTCTCCATCGTGTTCTCACTCTCTATCTCTCCCTCTCCATCTTTCTCGCCTATCCTCTCTTAGACGTCTAACCTATCAGGCAATCCTCCCTCCTCTCCCTTTACTTCTCCCACATCGTTCCGCCCTCCCGCATATTTTTAGCGTCCCTCCTATTGTAACACTTGATTATTCTCACCCTTTATGCCTAGCACCTGGCCTTCATTCCCCTAGACTTCTCTGTATCTCTCTCTCTCTCTCTTTCGCTCTCTCTCTCTCGCTGTCTCTCTCTCTCTCTCTTCTAACCCCTACTAGACTTCTTTCCTACCATTCGTACTTTATACACATCACCATTAATACAACCGAAAATCCTTTAATGATAACCTACCACATCGTTATGAGATAAAAGAAAAACAGAAAAAAAAATTCAACTTACACCGTAAAATATACCACTACAACACAGACCGCTAGACTGAACAGAACTATGAAAATAAACTTCCGTGAATCAATCGCGCTTATAACACGAAGTTTCACATGCGACTAGTTTAAATATAATCTGGTAAATAAAAGTTGGTCGACACTATTCCACCCTCGACAAACATCTAGGTTAACCAATCAGAGAAGAGGATTTCTATCGGACACCCATCAACGAAATGACTGACCTTTGGCTTAACCAATCAGAGAAAAGGATTTCTATCGGACACCCACCAACGAAATGACTGACCTCTGGATTAACTAATCAGAGAAGTAGATTACTGTTAGCGTGATAACTGTCCTCATTTTCAACTTGAAGTGCTGACGAGTCTGACGCATGGGTTACTTTAAATCGATTCGGCCCCTGATACAATCCACCTAGCGTGTCAATGGTGGGAGGAAATAATACAAGTGGCGGGTTACTTGGACGCGCTTTGACCCCTGATGCAAAAACAGGAGTTCCATGACAGTCATAAATAGTTCAACACAACGAACAGGAAGTTATATTCTAGGTCCAAAAAGTTAGGCCAAATCACAAACGTTTAACCACAGAACACGAAATTAAAGGCTCATATTTAAAAAAGTCGACCTTAAAACCCTAAAAAACTACTTATATATTCATAATAGTTAGACACAAGGAGCCGGAAGTTGCATTCAAGTTCCAAAAAATTAGACCAAATCGCAAACATTTTATCCCCATAACAGAAAAAAATTAGGCTCAAATTAAAAAAGGCGACATAAAAAACCTAAATATCTAAGCCCATACTTATACTAGTTAGAAACATCGAACTGATAGTTATATTCAAAGTCCCAAAAGTTACGCCAAATCCCAAACATTTTACTACCAGAACACAAAAATGTAGGCTCATAATAAAAAAGTCGACCTAAAAATCCACTCCCACAGTCATAGTAGACACAAAGACCAGGAAGTTACATCCAATGTCCCAAAAATTAGGCCAAATCACAAAAGTTTAACCACAGAACATGAAAATAAAGGTTCATAATAAAAAAGTCGACCTCAAGACCCTAAAAAGCTACTCATATAGTCATAATAGTTAGACACAATAAGCAGGAAGTTATATTCAAGGTCCAAAAAAGTCCAGAGCACAAAATTGTACCCACTTAAATATCACAATATCAAAAATTTTCTTAAAAATCACTTTTATGCTTGTTACCTCCATTGCCATTTTTGAGGGATACGCCCAAAAAATCGGTAAAAATCGTAAATTTAGCACGTTGGCTTACCTAAAACTTTATTTTAGACATCCCCACACCAACAATTTACTTAAAAATCACTTTTAAAATTGTTACCCTCCTTACCATTTTTGGTGGCTACGCCCCTGAATTCGACGAAAATCGTAAATTTAGCACGTAGGCTTACCTAAAACTTTATTTCAGACATCCCCATACCAAAAATTTACTTAAAAATCACTTTTAAAATTGTTACCCCCCCCCCCCCTTACCAATTTTGAGGGATACGCCCATAAAATCGGTAAAAATCGTAAATTTTTACTCTAGGCATATCTCAAACTTTATTTTATACATCCCCATAGCAAAAATTTACTTAAAAATCACTTTTAAAATTGTTACCCTCCTTACCATTTTTGGTGGCTACGCCCCTGAATTCGACGAAAATAGTAAATTTAGCACGTAGGCTTACATAAAACTTTATTTTAGATATCCCCATACCAAAAATTTACTTTAAAATCACTTTTGAAATTGTTACCCCCTAACCAAGTTTTGTGGGATACGCCCCTGAAATCGATAAAAAAATTGAAATATAACCTCAAGGCATACCTCAAACATAATATTTGACACCCCTACATATCAAATTCCAACACAAAATTTAAAAAACTAGTAGTATATAAAAGGGTTTGGAGCCTCATGGTGGCAAAAATCGTACCTTAGATTGCATCGGTATGCAGGCACGATGCTTGTCATGCAAATTCAGGCGAAAAACCCTTTTATATACTACTAGTTTTTTTTGGTTGATTTTTTGTTGGAATTTGACTCCCCTGTCGACAGGGAAGTTCACTAACCACAATAACACTGAGAGGTCTTGAATAACAGGGTTGTTATATATAAAAGTTATCGGTGTTGTTGAGGTGTTTGTTAATGTTGTGGAATGTGAAGACAAATAAAAGTAGAGGTTACTTCCACGACCTGCTTAGTGTATGAGTAATATCGTTTTAGTGACAATATTTGTCCATTTCGAGCGGCATTTTTACCTGTGTGGTCGGTATCACGCCATGTCGCCTTTACATCCCAGAAAAAAATGTATGGTACACATCATTAGAAGATGGGGAAACCGGTGCACTACCCGAGAAAAAAAAATCACTTAATTCTGAAAATGGACTAGAATTGTTTATAAAAACCTGTCAGCGACCTGGGCTCCGGTAGTGGCAAGTGTTAATGAAATATTGCTAATGGTAGTGCTTGAATTGGTAGTATAAGCAGTAGCAGCGATAGTAATGGAGTAGCTGTTGCAGCAGTATTGTTACTAACTGTAGTAGTAGCGGTGGTTGACAAAATGTTGATAATGGTGGTTGCCTTGGAAGTTTATTTGGGAAATCCATTCGACTTGTCTATCGTCGTTCGGACAACCAGTGTTTGATTCAAATTTGGCTTCTCGCGGCAAGACGCTGCGCCGAGGGTTACGGATTCGATCCTGCATCGGACCATATATTGTTCTTTATTTTTTTCTGTTGTTGCTTATTTGTCATTTTTTCGGTATGCTGTAAACATCCACTTCCTCTGAAATGATTTCCTGATTATCGTCTCGGAAGTTTCCCTCAATAATAATATTAATGTACTTTTATAATTTGTCTCCTGTTCGATTCTCGCTGGATGCAGTGTATGTCGTACTTGTGAAAAAAAAAAACTGCAGTAGACCCAGCAATGGTAGATGTGGGTACCAGGTTAGCACTCTGCGAAGGTGAGGAATGCCGCCTCGGATCGTGAGAAAGCAAAGCGGCACGGGCGTAAAATCGACCACATCACTACAAAAATCATGTACCATAGGTCTGTAAAAATTATGGTCACTAACATCATATTCCTGATATCCCAATTGACTCTCTGACTATAGAAGTCATTACATAAGGAAAATTAATGGAAAATAAATCAAATATTTATTGCAGGGAGACCAGGTGTACAAAAACGTTGACTCATGTTCAGTTAGTTATTTTATCGTCAAGCAAATAGAGAGAGAGAGAACATCCAAGTTGCCAATTGGCCAAGATGCGTTGAATTTAGTGTAGAGAGTAAAGATCTCAAAGAGAGATATATTAACATTCCAAGAAATGACGTGTAAACGGCTCATAGAGAGACATATAACATTCCAACAAATGACGTGTAAGAGGTTTATAGAGAGATATGTAACATTACAACAAATGACGTGTAAGCGTTTCATAGAGAGTTATATGAACATTCCAACAAATGTTTGTGGAAGCTGTTCATAGAGAGATATATTAATATTTCAACAAATGATGTATGAACGCTTCATAGAGAGATATGTAACATTCCAACAAATGACGTGTAAGCGGTTCATAGAGAGATATATTTACATTCCAACATATGATGTTTGAGTAGTTTATCGAGAGATAAATGAAAATTCCAAGAAATAATGTATGAGTGATTCGTCGAGATAACGGATATAAGAGATTCACTGAGAAATGCACATGTTTGATTTTACTCTTACATAGATCTCACATAGATATCAGGGCAGTATTTGTTATCTGAACTTGTCTTTATATGACGCTCGTGTGTACGTATTTTCTTTGTGTCCATGATGTTTATTTATAAAGCAGTCAGTCTGTCTAGCAAGCTGTCGCACATCCCCAAATATTTGTTTATTTTCTTTTTATATTATTCCACAATGCGCCGTGTTTAAATCGAGATAACCTTGTGACACGTTACTTATTTGCAATATTTGGTCTCCACCAGTTGTTATTTTATCTTTATATGAACAGACGTACAGCCTGTGTATGCCACGTTCACTCACAGTTCCTTCATATTATTATTCTTGTCTCCCTTTTTATTAACAGCAGAGATTTAATCAAGCGTGTTTGGATCGAAGCTAAAGAAATGATACAAAAGACTATTTGACCAATGAGTAAGATTTGTTGATACGATTTAGCACATAAATAAACAAGACAAGATACACTGGGTGAGACAGGGACTATATGCATGTATTAGAGAAACTAAGCAAACACATTGACGAAAGTGATAGTGGACATTAAAATAAATCTGACGTTAGATTTGGCATTGCTTCAAGTTACGGTAACGCTATTTTGAGAAGTTAAAATAAATCTGACGTTAGATTTGGCATTGCTTCAAGTTACAGTAACGCTATTTTGAGACGTTAAAATAAATCTGACGTTAGATTTGGCATTGCTTCAAGTTACCTTAACTCTATTTGGAGACGTTAAAATAAATCTTCCATATCAAGCTAACCATAGAAAAGAGCCTCTGAATAACATCTTCCTTAACATTGAAACGTTTGAAATGTGGATTTATCGAAGAATGGGTAGTATTGCATGGAAAGAAAAAAAACGATGAAGTTTTTGTCTTTCTCTTCTACCTTTTAGCTCCCAGTGGAGCATAGTTTTTCAACAAACACTTTCCAAGTCGTTCTGTTTTTTGCAATTCTTTTAAGATCATTCCATGTCTTCCCCATCATCGTATCTCTGCTTCAATCTGTCTTCTCCAAGAATTCTTTGGTCTTCCTCTTTGTCTTTTCCCCTGGGGATTCCAACAAAGGGCCTGTTGTGTAATACTCTCAGTTGGCTTCCGTAGTGCGTGTCCTATCCATCGCCATCGTCTTCGCTGTATTTCTTTATCCACTGGTATTTGACCGGTACATTTCCATAATTCCACGCTAGTGACTTTGTCCTGCCATTTCCATCCCTTTATTTTGCGCAAGCATCCATTAATGAAAGTCTGTACCTTCGTGATTGTCAATTTTGTTATTCCCCATGTTTCACAGCCATATAATAGAACCGACTTAACATTGGAGTTGAAAATTTTTATTTTTGTATTTAGCCTAATTTCTTTGGATTTCCATATGTTTCCCAGTGCAATGAAAGCTCCTCTTGCATTTGATATCCTTATTTTGGTATCATTTTCTGTTCCTCCCTCTTTATCTCTATTACTGCCCAGATATATATAAGATTGTACGTCTAGTAGAGGTATTTCTCCTAGTTTTATTTGGTTATTGCCAACTGCATTAATTCTCATAATGTTTGTCTTATCTCATTTAATCTTTTGTCGTAGCTGTTGTGATCTCTCATCTAATATACTCATTTTATCTTGCATCTGTTGGTGGCTGTGTGATAGGAGAGCTTTGTCATCAGCAAAGTCTAAATCATCAAGTTGTTTGGTCAGTGACCACTGGATCCCATTTCTGTTGTTTTGAGTAATTTTCGTAATCCAATCTATGGCCAGTAGAAAGAGAAATGGAGACAGAAGGCATCCTTGCATTACTCCTGTTCTTATTTCAAATGCTTCTGTAAGCTGTCCTTCATGCACCACACTACATTTTGTTCCTTCATACATTGTTTTTATCAGGTTAATAAACTTTATGGGATTCCATAATGACTCAGCAATTTCCAAAGCATTCTTCTGTCTAAACTATCAAATGCCTTTTCGTAATCTATGAATCCAATATAAAGTGGGGATTTTAGTTCTAAACTTTGTTAAACTATTATACGTAGAGCAGTTATTTGATCAGCACATGATCTGTTCTTCCTAAAACCTGCTTGTTCATCTCTCAAGTGTTTCTCTATAGCCTCTTTTAGTCTCTCCAAAATGATTCTGCCTAATATTTTTCCTGGCACTGATAGTAGCATAATTCCGCTATAATTTGTGCACTCCTGTAAACTTCCTTTCTTTGGTAGTTTGATCATACAACCTTCTCTCCAGTCTTTAGGTATTTCTTCCCTCTCCTAAATTTTATCCAATAGATCATGTAACATCTTGGTAGAGGCGATAATATCTGCTTTGATGGCTTCCGAAGGAATTTCATCTGATCCTATGGCTTTACCATCTTTTAATAGTTTGATGGCTTTCATTATTTCTTCTTTGCTTGGTTTTCCGCAGTTAACGTGTAACTCTTCTTCTGCTGGTAGTATATCTGGAGGATTATTTGAGCCGGGTCTGTTCAAAAGTTCTTCAAAGTGCTCTTTCCATCTCTCCATTTGTTCCCTTATATTAATAAGCAGATTTCCTTTCTTATCTTTGATAAAGGCGTTGATCTGTTTGTATTTTCCACCTAATTTCTTTGTGCTGTTGTACAGTTCTTTCATATTCCCTTTATTTGCTGCTTCTTCTGCCTCTTTAGCTAATTCATCTATATATTTCCTCTTATCCCTTTTAATGCATCTTCTCACTTCTTTGTTCACCTCTGTGTAAGCTTCCTGTGTCTTGGCTTTATTACTTCTTGTTTTGCTTTTATTTATGTCTGCTTTCTTGTTCTTTCTTTCGTTAATTTTAGCCAGGGTCTCTGCTGTCATCCATGCCTTATTCTGGCGTTCTCTTTTCCCCAGTGTTTCTTCGCATGTCTCTTTCCATATATTTTTTACCTGTTTCCAATGATCTTCTATATTTATTGTATTTTCTAGTTGTTGGAGGACTTGGTATTTGTTTGATATTGTGACTGCGAATTTATCTTTAATTCCTTGTTCTTTAAGAAACACTACATTGAAATAATTTCTACCCTTATTCGTTGTAGTATACATTTTTAATTTAATTTTAAGTTTGGCTAACAGAAGATGATGATCAGAAGCTATATCTGCCCCTCTATATACTTTTACATCATGTAAGGATGACTTAAACTTAATATTAATATATATGTGATCAATTTGATTTTCCGTTCTATGATCTGGTGACACCCATGTAGCTTTGTGTATTCTTGTATGTTGGAATATTGTTCCTCCTAGGCTCATTTGATTAAGGGCGCAGAAATTCACAAATATCTCTCCATTCTCGTTTATATCTCCAAGTCCATATTTTCCCATAATCTCTTCGAAGCCTCTGTTGTCTGATCCTACCTTAGCATTTAGGTCTTACATCAAGATTAAAATATCCTTGGCTCGTCTTGCATCCATCTGACATTGTAGCTGTTTATAAAAATCATCTTTAACTGAGTCATCTGTTTGATGAAGTTTTAAAACAACAAAAATAAAAAGAGAACTACTAAATACAATTAAGATAAGACAAATGAAATTTTTGGGGCACGTTAAAGACACTACAGCTTACTAAAAATAATATTGGAAGGGAAAATACAAGGTAAAGGAGGCAGAGTTAGACCAAGACTAACATGGACGAGTAACATCAAAAGATGGACAAGTCAATATATGACAACCTGCACCATCAAAGCAAGAAACAGAGTGGAATGGCGATCTATGGTAGCCAACTTTCGTTGCGGAGTCGGCACTCGATAATGATGATGATGATGATGAAGTTTCAACGCACTGTGCGTTATGTAAATTTCGGCCACTCTGACTTTGATTAGTGTGACTCGTCATCAAACCATATTTTTTTTTAAGGGTTAAGGCAAAGAAATGCGAATGAATGCATAAAAATGCGAAGCTGCAGTAACGCTGAATGTAAGGAAAAAATAAAAAATAGAAAAAAAATGGTATGTTAGAAGCTTTACGTGATTAGTGGAAGACACAGATTAAACGACGTTTCGGCCCAATACGCCTTCAGCAGGAACAAACAAAACACACACACACACACTATTTTTGTTGTGGATGTGTCGTTATTAGTTTTACTTACATAATCAATGTGTGTGTGTTTTTTTTTTTTCCTGCTGAAGGCCTATTGGGCCGAAACGTCATTTAATCTGTTTCGTCCACTAATCACGTAAAGCTTCTAACATACCATTGTTTTTATTTTTTTATTTTTCCTCATATTCTTTTTACATGTTTTGTATTATCTTAATGTTAGTGAAAACTAATATCTTGTTCAATTATCTAACAATGCATATATAAAATGTGATTTGTTAGATAAATATAATATGTAGATTTATTCTTAAAACCAGGACACATTTAGTCTCTGAAATCTCTTCCGCTGAATTGATAAAAAGCTTCCGTAGGGAAAGAAACATCCAACATAGGGTTTATTACACACTTCTTCGTTAGAGCGGGGAATAGCATTTTAGCACGTTCACAAATGTTTGTTGTTTACAAATGTAGCATTGGGGAATATTTTAGCATTGGGGAATTAAACATTATTGATTATACATTGTCAAAATTATGACACTATTTGTTCCCTTCTATGATTTAAATAGGAACTATCGTTCCTTCTTCCAGGTATAGAAATATAGTAATTCTCGCTCAGTTACTTTTTATACGTTTTACGGACTAATGTGTAGCATTCATCTGGCTGTTCAAAATAACATATTTAACGCTTCTTAAAAAAAAATCATAAATAAATTTGCACATAATAAACGTGAATTTCAGAACGTGCTGAAAATTGACATAATTGTCTCGTTGACGAAATCTCTGTGCGGTATTCATAGGTTTTTCATATCTCAAAATTGTGGTTTTATTAGAATCATTAATGTCAAGAACAGGACATTGAAATGAAATAATTAATACACATTCGAGGCTAAACGTGGAAATCTGTTTCATTATTTTTCGAATCCGTGGAAAAGAACGCATGTCCTCGGTATTATTGACCAGACATTATTGAGATGGCTAATTGAAAATTGTATGGTTTTCACAGGTAAAAAAAATAGAGGGTTAGGACTGAAATATAAAAGGGATAACTTTGACAAAAAAAAGTGATTAAACGAGAGATTTAGAGCTTATTTTGGACGCCAAAGAGTTATTGACACAAAATTGAAGTTTTTTTTATGGGTGGTTGATGAAGAGAACTATACTTCCTTTAGTAGTTATCAAGTGAACGCTTGAAAGAAACAAAGAACATATAATCTATATTCAGCTTTACTCTATAAGTGGGCTAGTTAATATTATCAGTTTTATTGAATCTTCAAAAGATTCAGCTAATGAAAAGGGAGAAATAATTTATTAAGAATTACTACTCCGTTCGAAAAAAACGAACTTATCTACCAGCGGTGGATATTCGGAGCAGACAACGGAGGCCACACATCCTCTAATAAGTCATACACATACACAACGCAATCACAAGTAGCGTATTAAGATGTTTACGAAACCCAAAGGTTCAGGACCATGTGCAGCCACATTCATTTTCTGTGAACATTCTGTGAAATTTTGGCACCAATTCGGTGCAATCGGTTTGGCACCAATTCGGTGCCATTTTGGCCTCAATCTTGACTCATGACCTCGCCGCCGGTCTCGTGACCCCGCCGCCATTTTGGGCGCGATATGTTATCGCACGGGGATTAGGCGACAGGTAAAGTGACCCGGTGTCGGCTCGGTGATTATCTCGGTGACGTGTCGGCTCGGATCTCGGTGGCCATGAATTGGGGATTAGGCGACATTAAATTCGTCCGGTCTCAGGGGAAATTTCAAAATATTTGAAATGTTAGATGAAAGTTATTAAAAATATATCGCAAATGAATGCGAAATAGAAACTTATTTAACAATATTAAAATAAAAGTTAATTATAAAATATAGGCTTAACGATAAAAATCCAAGTGACGTGTATGGTGTAGCCGGAACCTAGGCCTTGCTGAACACAGGTAAATAAAAATGTCGTCTGTCCAGTCTCGTGATGAAAAAGGGATGAGGAAGGGGAAATTTAAAAATATTAAAATGAATGCGAAATTTATTTAAAATGAACGCAAAACTTTTTTTAATATATTAAAATGAAAGAACATTAAAAAACATAGGCGAAACGATAAAAATCCACGTCGCGTATATGGTGTGGCCGGAACCTATTCGTCTCACTGAACACAAGACAAGTCAAGTGTTGTAAGTGTTTACTTTTCCAAAGCTATTAACGTGTCGCGGTTCTAAAACTTGGGGAAACTTGTGCCTAACTTTATTCTTCATAGATGTTTTAAGCCTCGGTGTAATATATCACTTGGAATAAATAGTTTAACCTGTAATACAGAGAGATTATACACCCGTCAACATTCCGTTTTGATAGTCGTCATGTGCCACCCTCAACAGCATCATAAAGCCTCCCATTGGTGTCGCACAACTTTCGGCTCGGTGAGGAGAGTATTATAACTGCTGGTAGTGTGTTGCTACCATAAGGCCAAGTGTGCAAATAACGTTGCGATGATTCTAAAAAATGGAGAAAAGGGGGCTGTTTTGATTGGTCATCACGGGGTGTATTATTAGATGTAATATCGCTGACATGCTCACTTAACGTCGTTAGCAACATCATCATGTGTCATGTTGGCGTGTTTTGTAGTAAGGTGTGTAAATCAGCTAACAATCTAACAGTAACATTAAATAGTGACGATCTCTCTCTCTCTCTCTCTCTCTCTCTCTCTCTCTCTCTTTCACATTCAAAGTAAATCAAGTCAAATAAAAAACAAATTCTTTCTATATTAAATTTCACAGCTTTATTATTATTAATACAACATATATTTTAAATATAGGCTATATATATAACTGTCCAGTTGACGCATTTATTAATTTTATTCGTCTGGGCTTCCTCCCTCCTGTTTTGATGGTAATGTCTGTTTGTGTTAAATGTCTATCAAACACAGGTGCATAGGAAGTTTCATTAGCTTTCAAAACACAACACCCATCCATTTTGACAAAACCTTGATCAAAGTTGGAATAGGTAATTGGTGACTCTGTTGAGTCACCCAGGGCATCCATGCTGACTGCCGGATCTGTCGTCTGATTAACAAGAGTGAGTTTCTGGTGGTTAACAAAAAGTGGCGTGTAGTTGAGGCTCTGGTTAACAAGAGGTGGCGTGTAGTTGAGGCTAGCATAAGCGGCTAAAATTTCTTCTCTCATGTCAACTAACGTGATAAATTCCTCTCTCGATAGTGTTATCCCAGACGCGTTGAAATATGTGGGGAGGGGTACCGGTACTTTATCACAGATACAGTCTAGTTGCTGACTAAATACATGCTCACAACCACTCAAACTTCGAAACATCTGACCCACATATAACAAATAAAATACAGTGTAGACTTGTCGATGCTCTTACAAGTATATTTTATTGCCGTCCTATATTAGTTTGTCCTACTGTCTTTATTTTTTAATAGTTTAAAAGAAACAAATTCACAATGTTAATTAATGTGAAGTTCCTCATTAAGAAATTATGTAAACACAAATAAAAGTATTAGATCTCGACATGTTGCTATTATTCTACGTGACAACAGGACATTCCGGATCCCATCCGACATCATTTCCATTCTCAATGCGGAGATAATCCATAAGCGGTTGGAAATATTCTATGAGAGCGTCCGCGCTAATCTTTTCTTGTCCTGTGAGAGCTTTCAAGAGTTTAGGCCACGGTTTGGAAGATCCAGCTTCCAACATTGTTCTGTAAATAGAAAGAGCTTTCTGGTAAATATTGTTAGCTATAATCGACATTGACGATATTGAAAATGTAATAATTTATATCAACATTCTATAATAGTAACCAGCACTTGTCATCAGTATCAATGCCATCTTAATATCAGAGACGGAACTAAAAGAAAGAATAGGCATAATAGTATAAGCAAAAAGAAAGGTCTCAGTTTGAATAGTAAGGAAATAGAAGCAATGGCCCTATTGAAGAACAAATCATCATTATGCAGCATTATAATAAACAGGCAAATCTGAAACAAGTGCACGGCGTCAAATAGTTGGGTACAATAATAATATCATATGGAAGATGCATCACAGACACAATAAGAAAACTCAGAATAGCGTATGCCAAAATAGCATTTCACAAAATGAAATACGTCTTAAGAACAAGTCTATGTCAATATAAGTGAGAATGAGAATTCATCGGTGCTATTTAGAACCAATTCTGACCTATTGAAGAGAATTATGTACATAAGACAAATAAATCAAAAGACTATTAGAGGCCACAGAGAAGATATTTCTCAGGAGAATCTTGAAAGTACCCTGGACAGCTAAAAAGACCAATTAAGAAATTATCAAAGAGGCCAACACAAAAAAAGGAGCCCCTAAAAAACAATCAGAAAGAAACAATCACCATTTTTCGGGCACATCATGAGACCAGGAAAATTGGAATACTTGGTTACAACTGACAAAATACAAGGAAAGAGAGATCGCGGACAATAAAGAGAGAAGATACTAGATAGCCTTATGTCATTGGCATGGAAAACAGTAAATTATAGAATTTATAAAAAGCTGTGGAGATTGAAATGGCACATCGAGCCGAAGAGTGTTAGATCACATGCTTCTGGTTCCATAATCACAACAACAACAACAATGTCACATCGAGCCGAAGAGCGTTAGATCACATGCTTCTGGTTCCATAATCACAACAACAACAACAATGTCACATCGAGCCGAAGAGCGTTAGATCACATGCTTCTGGTTCCATAATTACAACAACACATGGTGCATCCATCCGAGAGATTGTATCGGAAAAAGAGAAATAGTTTCAGTTGGAACACTCGAAGGAGATAAACGGTCGAATGCATATCAGTGAATAAGTAGACCATCATTGCCATAGGAGAAGTCAGACTTTACATAGGTGGGGCAGAAAGTATGACTAAATATGTCACTAAAAATGATGAATATCACATGTGTTTTCGGTATTCCTTGCTGTGTAACAACTCATTTTGATAATATTGTTGTCACTTCAGTGGTGAGTCACTTTCACAGAATATACTTCCGGCAGAATATGGACAATGATATCGGTGTTAATGTCGTGATAATTAAAAGTCACCTCTATATAGTGACGTGAGAGAAAGCTACCCATAACCAAAGCAAGATTGGCTGTATGTGGTGTCATCTATTTTACATACGTTGTATCAATATCATTATAAGTTGATATTGTCATCATTTTAAATAAACTATAACTGAAATGCTTGTAGCCGCGATAGCTCAGTGGTTAGTGAACTGGACTATAAAGGACAAGAGGTAAGTTTCGGTACCAACCGATGGCTTCCGGGTTCACCCAGTCTTAAATGTGTGCCGGATGTTTTTTTTTTTCTAGGAAAGTAAAGCGGCACGGGCGTAATACCGACCACATTACCCCAACAATAATGTGCAGAGAGTCTGTAACATTTATGGTCACTAACACCTTATTCCCTAAATGCCACTTGGCGTGCCTGGGGTACTTTACGTTTTAATGATCATTATACATTGAGGTTACCGCTGAAGGTCGTTTGTGCAATTAATTTTTGGAAGCAAATTTGTAACTTAAATGTTTTATAAGTCGGGGATGACACTCATTACTTGTAAATTAGAAATGTAGTTCTCAATTATGTTGATTAAATATGCAGGGAACAGGCAAATAAATGATGTGCTGCGGTAAAGCTGGTAACAAGGAGCCAGTAGCGGGATATAACATACACTAGGTATTGTGACAGCTTTACAAAAAAGGGTTTTTTGATAGCAATCTTTCACTGTGAGCGGACGGATTCTACCTACCAGTTAAGTCTCATTGATATGTATAATCATTTTTTCTATATATAATTATATTTTCATATTTCCATATTTTACCTATCCCTCTACAAGTAGCATAGCTCTCTCTCTCTCTCACTCTCGTCACCATTTCATCTCTTATCCCTTTGTCCACTTCTCCTTAACTTACCTGTCACAATCATCCTAGATGGGGTTGTATTTATCTGTTCCTCATCGTTTGTTGTCATTGTTCTCGTTCTCTGAAGAAGGTCACATGTTGGCCGAAACGTCAATATTTTGTTGAGTTTCTTATTTTTTAGCTGCCACCATACCTTGTAAGAGTGTACGTTACACCCCACTACTGGCTCCCTGATTAAATATGCTCAGAGCGTTGACAATTCTGAGTACGGGCACAAGTGACCTCCACGTGATACTCAGTGAATTTGAGATTAAGCGGGTACGCCACAAACACTTACAACAATATACCGATCTTGGAGAATGTACACACATTCCTATGGTATCAGAACAAGCTCTCACATCGTCCTCTTCCTTCTATGTCATATACGTACAAAGGAAACGGTTCCAGGATGTTTTGACAAGTCAAACCTATGACGATCTTACTATAGGAGAAATGGTTATAATCGTACAGCACATGCTACTTACTTATACAGCGACCTATGACGATCTTACTATAGGAGAAATGGTTATAATCGTACAGCACATGCTACTTACTTATACAGCGACCTATGACGATCTTACTATAGGAGAAATCGTTATAATCGTACAGCACATGTTACTTACTTATACAGCGACCTATGACGATCTTACTATAGGAGAAATGGTTATAATCGTACAGCGCATGCTACTTACTTATACAGCGACCTATGACGATCTTGCTATAGGAGAAATGGTTATAATCGTACAGCGCATGCTACTTACTTATACAGCGACCTATGACGATCTTACTATAGGAGAAATGGTTATAATCGTACAGCACATGCTACTTACTTATACAGCGGTCTATGACCTATCACTTCAAAAACTGAGTCAGTCACGTGCTTCTGTGACAAACATCTGGGACAAGATCCAAACTCCTCATTCTCATAGTAGCTGACTACATTCACAACTAAGATGTAACGGTCGTTGATAACTAAGAGTCATCGTCGTTTGATACGAGAATAAATAATTTGGCAAATAAAAAAAATGCGTTGAATCAACAATACTGGTAGCAACATAAGCCATATAAAAGGTAAAATGAAGGAGTTGCTAAGTTATAGACAATAAAGAAAGATAACAGGTCCTCATCTATAGAGCTACTTCAAATCCTAAAGTTATTAATCATTTAGATAAACATTAAAAGGTCAATGACTTCTAATTAGTAACATGCCATGATCATCTAAACACACACACCTAATACAAATAATGTGCCATTTGTTTTCTTGTTTAATGAAGAACTAAGCATTTTATTGAAAGTCCATCTTTTAGAGACTTGAAGAAGAAATATATTCTTGTATCTCCAAATATCAGAATCTCTTATTACAAAGATCTATCACAACTCAACAGACAAGTGAATATTTGTCATTGAGTCACCTCATGCTCGTTTAGCCGCTAATTGAAGTAAACACGACAAGATGCATTTTCATGGTAAAAAATGTTTTTTTTTTCTTCTAAAAATCGTTGCGTACTAAATATATTCCTCTTACCGAAGTTTCTGTCCAGCTCTGGCACTGTTGTAGATGTCACATCTGTATAACGGTCCAGTGTGGCCTGCTGCTTTACATAAAGCCTTATGGAACTGGAACTTTAGTATAAAGCCAATAAAATAACTGTTGAAGAAAAAAAAAAGAAAAAAAAGGGTAGTTGATCTAACACTTACATGAAGTGTATATATCTGTTATGTTTATTCTTGGATACAGTGGATGATTTCCTGTTAACTTTGATTGCTCGTGGTCAATGTTTATTCTGCGACTGGCTGACATTCAGGCAGTTCATATCTTCAGATATTTTTAAAAATTCTCTCAGTCAAGATTGTTGTGTCGCTCAGTTATCATCAAACTCATTTTTGTCCATTGCTGGTACTATACATATCTTATTTTCTTCGTTAAGAATATAATCCTTGAACTTTGTGAAATTGTCTGTTTAGAATATAGTTAGAATTAGTATTCTTATGACTTTGTGCACAATAACTTCTCATTTATTTACTTATTTTATTTACACAGTTAGTGTATCATCAACGTTGCTTCTATCTATATGACTATAACTGCATGTTTAAATTGTTGGCCAATGCAACTTGCAATAATATAAATATTATCAATATGTTATCATTTTAACATAATTACTATTACTTAATTTGCCTCAATACGATATCCTTCATTTAATTATAACGTTACGCTCTCCATTTAAACAATATAAAACAATGACAATAAAACTAAAGAGAAACAAACAGAAGAATAATTCAGAGAAAAACAGTGTTTACCGTTTCAGCGTGTGTTGTGAAATACGCCGGTTACACGCGATGTTCCTCTTTGATTTAATGTTCAGCTCATGCCTGTTGTGGTTGTTTAACTTCTGACAGGCTGGTGGATGGTGGAAATTCTCGTTGTTAAGTGGGTATTTATCTTCTTTTCATTTGAGATTAACCTATCAGTGATAGATTTTCACTGATTTTCACTATCGCGCCAGGCAGATTGAAATGTCCATTCCGAATTGTACAAAGTCTATGACGGTGGATGGGGCGGACGAGTCAGCAGTGACCAACGACCCAGAAAGCGAAAACATCAAAGTGTGTGGTACACAAGAGGCATGTTCAGGACAGGAAAGACGAATGTGGCTAACCACCGTGAAAGAGATTATAGCCTCATCACGTACTAGTCCAGAGGAAGCCATGGAGAGGAATTCTAACTTATGTCAGAAGAAAGATCTTAAAATAAGTACATGGAATGTTATAACTCTATTTCAAGAAGGGAAATACTATAAAATCTTAAAATCTGAGTTGGAAAAAACTTAAAAAAACAATGAAAAAGGAAAAAGCAGGAGGATCTGATATCATACAGATAGAAATGATACATGCACTAGAGAATTTTGGCATTGAAGTGTTTACAGACATATGCAACGACATATACCACACAGGATACATATCAAATAAACTAAAAACATCAACTTTCATTGCATTGCCTAATAAGACTTTAGAACAATAAGCCTAATGAGCCATGTTACACAAATCATGCTAAAAGTTATACAAGGAAGGATTCAGAATAAAATAATACTGAAATAGATGAGCAGCAATTTGGATTTAGGAAAAATAGCAGGACAAAAGAAGCCATATTCTGCATGAGAACATTAATCGAAAAGTACACATAAGTAAACAAACCAATATATGCCTGCTTCATAGACTACACCAAAGCTTTTGATAGAGTACACCACAAACAACTTATAGAATGCCTGAAGGAGATACATCTAGATGACATGGCCATGCGACTAATACGTAATCTATACTGGGAGCAAACAGCAATAATAAAATATAACACAGAGAACTCTACACCCATTGATATAAAAAAAAGGAGTAAGACAGGGATGCATCCTATCACCAAGCTGGTTCAATCTATACACTGAGCAAATCTTTAAAAACATCACAGAACTGCAAATTAATGGAAAGATAATCCATAACCTAAGATATGCTGACGATACTGTACTACTAGCAGAAAATCCTAAAGATCTACAACAATTACTTAATGAAATAAACATGACAAGCAAAAGACATGGACTAGATATGAATATCAAAAAGACTAAAACTATGATCATAAACAAAGAAAACGCTCAAAAAACACAAGTGGATATCAAAATTGAAGGATTAGATCTGGAGACAGATCAGAACTACAACTACCTTGGGCATACTGTAACCAGTGATGGAAAATGTACAACTGAAATAAACAAAAGTATAGGAATGGCAACAAGTAATTTTAATATCATGAAGAACATACTAACATCAAAACAAATAACACCAGGGCTAAAACTAAGAATAGCCATATGTTACATCTTCTCAATATTCCTACATGGTGCAGAAACATGAACATTAGACAAGGAAACAGAACAGAAAATTGAAGCCTTTGAAATGTGGATATATAGAAGAGTAGGTAGAATTGGATGGAAGGAAAAGAAAACAAACGATGAAGTTTTAAAAGAACTAAAACATTAAAAGGAAACTACTAAACACAATTCAAATAAGACAAATGTGATTTTTGGGCCATGTTAAAAGACACAACAGTCTACTAAAAGTAATCATGGAGGGAAAAATACAAGGTAAAAGAGGCTGAGGCAGACCATGACAACATGGACGAGTAACATCAAAAGATGGACAAACCAGCCTATGACAACCTGCACCATTAAAGAAAGAAACAGAGCAGAATGGCGCTCCATGGTAGCCAACCTTCGTTGCGGAGACGGCACTCGATGATGCTGATATATATTTAGTATAGTATATACAGAAGAATAGGAAGAATTGGATGGGGAAAAAAAAACAACCGATAAAGACTTTCAACATCTTAAAATGAAAATGAAACTACTAAACACAATTCAAACAAGAAAATTAATTTTTTCGGACATGCTATAGACACATCAGCCTGCTAAATGTATTCGTGGAAAGGTAAACAAGGTAAAAAAGGCAGAGGCAGACTCTGACTAATATGCACCTCATCATCATTATCAAGTACCTGGCTTGCAGGCGTAGATGATCATGTCTCTCCACAACTTTCGATCTCGACAGTTATTTATAATTTCTGTTGTTGACCTTCTGCCAAGCCATTCTCTAAGCTGTCTGGTATCTTTTCTCTTTGCTTCCCTCTATCTCTTCGTCCCTCAATTTTTCCAGTTGTTACAATACATTCCAGCTGTTTTCTTCTCATTACATGGCCAAACATAATAATTATTTCTTCCTAATATTGAAAACTAGCACTATTTTTGCTTTGGCGTCTTTCAGAACGTTTTCATTACTCTTCTTAGCTGTCCATGGTATGCTCAACATTCTTCTGTAAAACCACATTTCAACAGACTCCAGTAATTTCTTGTCTGTTGTCCTATTGTCCATGATTCACATCCATTTGTTAAGACTGGCTCTTTACATAACATTTAAGAACTCTTTTTTTTCTTTTTTTCTAGCGTAAAAATGGATTGCATTGTATCTTCTCATTTTTTGGAAAGCTGCTTTTGTCTGAGCCGTTCTGCATCTCACCAATGTTGTACATCTTCCGTCTGAGGTTAACAAAGTTCCCACATATTAAAATTCATTTACCTGTTTTAATATTGTTCCACTTGTCTTTATTTTGCACTGAGATGATGTATTTTTCTCTTTTGTTACCATTACTTTTGTCTTTCTGCTATTAAGGCTGTGTCCGTTTTTTTTGCTTTCTTTCACTGTGCAACTCATTTTCACTCTTAGCGATTAAGAGTATATCATTACCATACCTTAAAATTATTTATATTAATACCTCCGATTGTTATTCCAGGAATGCCCCTTATGGATCTTACAATAATCTCACTATAAATATTAAACCAATCTGGTGACAGCACACAACCTTACCTAGCCCCCTGTTTTATTTGTTGAAACAGTCCCAATTGGTTTCCAGTTCTTATGGCCGCTGTTTGTTGCCAGTACATGTTCTTTATTATTCTTAGATTTTCGCTGTCTACATTTATACTTTCTACATATATGATTATTTATTGGTGCTTTACTTTGTCAAATGCTTTGGTATAAATCTATGAAACATAGGTATTGATCTGTTTTCACCTCTATGGCTCTTTCTACTAAAGATCTTAAAATGTATACGGCATTGCTTGTTCCTTTATCTCTAACAAAACCACACTGATTTTGTTTCGCACTCTTCGCATGATGATTCTTAGCAATATCTTAGTCATGTGACTCATAAGGTTTTTTTGTGCGATTATCATCGCATTCAATCGCACCAGATTTCTTTGGTAGGGCTATGAATATTGTTTTAAGCAGATCGCCTGGTATATAATCGGTGTTGTATATATCATTCAATATTTTTGTTATTATTTCTATTCCAAAATCACCCATGGCTTCAATCTCTTCTTTAGTTGTACTATCGGGTCCATAGAATTTCCTGCTTTCATATTGCGCAAGGAATCTTCCACTTCTTCTTTGAGTATTTCTGTTCCTTTTCCATTATCCTTAATATTCCCTTCTGTTCGTTCATTATTATCTTTAATGTATTATGTCCATAGTTCCCTTATATTTTCTTGTTGAGTCAACAGTCCTCCCTCCTTTGATCTTACACGTCCAGTTTTTGATTGCGTTATTCTTCCTGTTAATTCTTCAATTTGTTTATATATAGTTTTGGCATCTCCTTTTTGTTGCATTTAAATCACTTTGCATCTCTGTTTTAGCCATGCCTCTTTTGCTTCATTGCATTTTAATACAATTTATTTATTTAATCTCTTATACTCATCTTTATTCTCTTTATTTCTTCTTCTTGTATCCATTAGCTGCAAAATTTTATCTGTCATCCATTTCTTTCTTGAATTTGTCCTCACTGGTGGTATGAACTCTTTTGATGTTTGTTGCATTGGTTCTTTAAGCATTTCCCACAGTTCATCAATGCTTTGTATCTTCTCTATTGTATTTTATCGGTTCTGAATTGTGATTTTATATTTGTCTTGAAACTTCGTGTCTGATTTGAGTAAATCTAAATTTAATTTTATGTTAACTGAGGTTCGTTTTGTTGCTTTTAATTTTACTCTATGCTTTCCCACAACTGGTACATGGTCACTATTGCAATCTGCCCCTGGTCTAGTTTTCACACATACCAGAGTGTTTCTAAATACATTGCTTATTATTATGTAATCAATATGATTACGTTCGTTGTCTCCTGGGCTTTTCCGTGTCCACAGCTGTTTTGGATGTTGCTTAAACCAGGTGTTTCCTATCAGCATGCTGTTTGTTCTTGCCCAGTCAATAAGTTTGTCACCTCTTTCATTCCTCTCGCCTAAGCCATAATTACCAACTGCTTCCTCAACTCTTTCTTTCCTACTTTGGCGTTAATATCCCCTAGAGCTAAGGTGCTTTCACGTGATTTGCATTCACGAAGTGCCTTTTTTAACTAGTCGTAAAATGTATGAGTTGTTTCCTCTAGACTGTCTGCTGTTGGTTCATACACTTGTATACGATTTATATCTATTGGCAGTCCATTCAATTTCACTAAAAGGACTTTGTCAGATATTGGGTAAAAGTCTTTCACTGTTCTTGCTCTTTCTGGATCCAAGATGATACCTAGTCCTATTTGATGTTCAGTACCTCCAGAATATATTATTTTATGTTCATCAGAATATATCTCCCCTGTTCCAGTGTATCTCATTTCGCAAAGTCCAAGTAAATGTAGACCCATTCTTTTCATTTCCTGTTTGATGTTCTCCAGTTTACCCTTCTGCATGAGTGTTCTCACATTGAAAGTATCTATCTTTAGAGTCTGTTTTATCTTTATTTTGCTTACAGTAACTTGATGACGATCGGGTTTCACCTGTAGCACATCATGTCCTCTAGCGAACGAGGGTTTTCCATTGGAATCCCTATTAACGTTGTTGTCATAATTTCTATTATTGTGGAGATTCATGATTGTACAAAGAAATTACGACGGTTGTTTTCTGTTGCCTTCCGTCGGTTTGTTTACGGTCGGCTCCGCTAGCTTTTAACTAAAAAGTCTCACCCACAAGGCAGTGCGGTTGTTTTACTGCATTCCTTGGCCTTTTACTCTCCCGAGCATACCTGCAAGGCAGCCGGGCAACCGCAGGTTGTACTGTTTACTGCATACAGTAGCAGGTAAAATTACCCGACCTGATGAAACTCGTAACATCAAAATATGGACAGGTCAGCCTATGACAACCTGTACCATCAAAGCAAGAGAAAGAACGAAATGGCAGACGATGGTAGGTAACATTCGATGCGTAGAGAGCATTCAATGATGGTGAGTAGTATGAAGAAGTAATAGTAGAGTTCATATCGCATCTAGTGACATTGACATAACAAAATGTTTTACATATATTTTACGATGAGCATGACAGATCTTCCTCCTTTTTTACATACACACTAAAAGAATCTGTCTTATTTACTTAATAAGAACCTCGCTACCCTATTTCTACTGTACACCCGCCATCAAATGTTAGTATCTGAGTTCAGTTATTTACAATATCATTTTCAATTGTAAAACTTACAACTCCGATTATCCTCTCTAATGAACTAAAACTTTAAACAATATACAATTTAAACACAAAAAGCTAAAACATACAATGATCAAAATGTTAATAAAACACCATATCCCACCTCATAGACTGATATTCAGGTGAAGTGTGAAAAATATAGCCAAGATCAAAATGAGCTTTAGTTCTTCGTACTGGTGAATATACCCCCTCATATTTGCACCTGAGAAAATACAATTTCGTTGTTTGTTTAAAGAACATCATTCACATATTTAACTATTATAATATTTTATTGATCATTATCAAATGATCCGTTGAAAATAGAAATGATGACAATTTTCAAGGACATTGGTAATAAAACAAAATAAGTGGCCAAGATTAATGATGGATAGAAGCCTGGTTACTCCTTCCAAGGAGGAGAAATGGAAAAACAATGTATATTTATATATCTATATATAATGGTATGGTTATAGCTTCGGGTAACAATTGAACACCACAAATCAGAACAACGTTTCAGAACAAAGGTCTTCAACAGGAGCAAACATTATGTCTCAAGTTTATTATTGTTTCTGTTGAAGGTCTTTGATTCGTGTTTCTGATTTGTGGTGTCCAACTGCAGCTTCGCATTTTGATGAATTTATTTGCATTTCTTTGCCTTGAGCCTTGTAATGTTTTCAAGCCGGTTCTAAAGAGCTTTGAATGTTTTCATTTGTTATTATAATTGTTCACAAATTCAAATCTTTCTCCTTGAGACTTCACTTAATTAATTATTTATTGACAGGTTTGACTTAATATGTCTTTTTCTTTATTTACTATTTTTTGCAAGCTCTTGGTATACATTTAGACTGACAATGATCGTGAACTGGACTCATTCGAGGTCTAAATAATTGGCTTGTTCTGGATTGGACCAACGATAAGACATTTATGGTAATTAAATCTATACTCAATACTTAGATTTGCTTCAAAATAATAAAAACAGCAAATAACTAAACGAACATTCACAAAGAAATGATAAAAGCCCCCATTTATTAAAAAGTAAACCACATATATCAACGGATCTATCTTCAGAAGGAGACTGCCATTTTTGAACAACGTAAGAAACACAGAGAAGAAAAACTTTAATAAGTGTAAGAGCGAATTACTTTTTGGAGTGTTTAGTAAATAGAATCACGTTATCACAACATAAACAAAAAGCAGTAATATAAATATAGTAGACTATACCAGCATGAGATCATCTTTCCACACAGTGGTGGACGTGTTTCAGCATTTAAAGTCACTTTCAGTAAATGATAGTGAGATCATCTACCTGAAATCTCATCCAGACGCCAATTCCCAAATATGGAACATTTTGGAACATTCTGTGACAAGAACACTACAGAAATTAGAACTGAAGTCAATTTGTAAAATGCTTGAATTTTAAAAAAATAATTGCTTTTTATTTTGATATTTTATTTTTGTTTATGACTCAAAATCAGCCTTCATTTGAGTACATCGTCTAATAATTCAAGCATTATCTAATTTAGTAACAAATTGTCCACTTTAGTGCCTTAGACGTTAATCCTTAAACCCATTGCTTAAACCAAAATATTGGAACCCCAAACAGCAGAGGAAACACTTTACCATCTGCATAACATTGTTCCTGGCTAATAGACTTGCACTCGCACCTCTGACACATTCAACACTTAACAAATGTTGTCCGGTCCAGCCAATTTTGTAATTGTTCCAAGTCTTTGTACTAACGAGATGTAATGACAGTTGTAAGGACTTGGCATGAGCCAGCTGACCTTAATCATGAAAGATCAGATCTGATACCATGCAATTGTATAACTCAAATAGATGTTTTATCAAATCAAACTTGACCTGTAGAGCAACCATACAAATGTGCTCCTCTGACATATCTCCACCACAAAGTGGTAGAGGGGTCTGTGTTCCCATGTCCTCAAGAGCTGTGGTGGCAATGCTAACAAGGGAAACAGAAATCTATGTGGTATTTCTCCCCCCTCTCACCCCGTGGAGTGCTGTCAAGCGAGGCTAGAGTAATGGGTCCATTGCCTCGAAAGAGTCCATCCAATACTACTAGCTGTCACTATCTACAATGTTGTGGAGTCAAGGCACATAGAGACAATGCAAGAGCTATGACCAAACATAAACACTAAGAAGGCTCTTGTGGTCATCCCTGGTACCATATCAAAACAAGATATAAGGATATGTCACAATCCTTGAACATGTAAACGATTTCTCAAACTCATTAATATTAACGTCAAAATAAGTAAACAAAAGAAGAGAAGTTAGGACATGAATTAGTGTTAGAGGTGTTTTCAGGGAGGTAGTTTATTGAAAACATTTTGCGAGTGAGAAAGGATCTAACTAAGACAAGACAAAACCTAGATCTTGAGAGCCAGTCATTTAGAACCTAGACGCAATCATAAAGAACAGCTAGAAGGTATGAGTAGTAAATCTGGGTCATTATTTAATAATCTTATTGTTTAATGGGTTATATCTTTAACAATTACAAAATTTAACACAAAACTTAATGAACATAAAATAATTCACCTCAAAGCCCACCAGTCCCTGGTATAATTTGCTGGAGTAGTGTTCCCACTGAAACTGACCAGCGCCATTTGTCAAGGACATATCTATATGAAATACTAGGAAGCAACGGTTGACTCATGCTCATCAAAAAATTAAGATCAGTTTCTGAAATAGAGAAAAGAGAGAACTCATTCAGTTTCATTAAGTTTTCAACATTGTTCTTCCTTTAATATTTTAATTTCATTTATATTATAATAAACATATATTAATCATAATGTTCAACACGTGGGCCACGCTGACACGTCGCTTATGATGGCTTAGAGCAATTGTAAACTAACATGAATAAATACTTGGATCAGTAAATTCAATAGTTGAAGGTGTCCTCAGGTGGCCCTCATGTATATTACCAGAATAATAAATTTTAGTTACGACGATCTTTCACTCGACTATAGGCTACGATAACAAATGTGTATTTTGAACAATGAGAAGGCCTTCCTCTATATTATGAGCAAAATCTGTTAACTGTTAGCTTGTTAGCAGCAAGGTTTTTTCGTGTTTATTGATAGTTTTATTTGTTTAAAGTTTAGTTTAATCGACGAATCATCCTCATTACATAGCGGGACACATCCATAAGCACTCAGACCTCCACTCCAATATGTCCCTCAATGTGTGGAGACTGACGACTTTAGGTCTGTGTTTTTTGTTATTCGTCTGTGTTTTTTGAGGACAACGTTTCATTCTGACATCTCCCAGTTTGACCTGACGTTCGTGCTGTCTGAGTATGGCAGAACAATCATGATTATTGACTGAATCATCACCACGCTTTGTCTGCTTGAGGACATTCAGAATGTCATACCTGTCCATTGCATGTCCGCCATCCACGGAAACTTTTCCAGCCAGGCTGTCGGCTCGTTAGTTTCCTCTCACAGCGGAGTGTCAAGGAACGAAGGTGAAACTTATCCTGTTCAGACTTGAGTTCTTTAGTGACTCAAACAGCTGCATACATGCCCACCCTCCTTCGATTTTCCTGAGAATACTCATCGCGTCTCTCAGAAAGCACACTTGAAGCAACGTTTCCCTTATCCAGGCCAGTGCTTTAGTTATTGCCATAATCCCCATAGTCAAACTCCTGGTAGTTACCGTGAAAACATTTCTTTTCCTCCTTTACTGTTCTTCCTCTGACCTGGATCGTGAAAGCCCACGAGCTCAGACTGTTTAACTCTTTCAGTACGGAAGGTTATTATCAATTTAGTGGCATACAATTTAACGAGGTAACATTTTTCATATTTTTAAATATTAATCTGCATGTTTATATTTATCTAACACTTAACATATTATATATGTATTTTTAGATAATTAAAAGAAAAAAAAAAGTAAAGAGCCCCCATCACGCCAAGGGGCGTATAGGGAATATGGTGTTAGTGACCATAAATGTTACAGACCTTCGGCACATGATTTTTTCGGAATAATGTGGTCAGTATTACGCCCGTGCCGCTTTACTTTCCCAGTAAAAAGCCGGTACCCACTAAAGGTTGTGTGAACCTGGAAGCCGTCGGTTGAGATAGAACCCTACCTCTTGTCCTTTGTAGTCCAGTTCACTAACCACTGATCTATCGCGGCTTTTAGATAATTAAACAAGGAGTTATATGTTAACAAATAGACCCTTGTGTTTGGTTTGCATTAGGAAGACTCGAAACCAAAAATATAAATTATAAGACAACAAGACCTAAAAAACAGAATATACCTTGATGATAGTTTGCACTAACCAAATTGAGAGTGACGCACTGTGCGGCTAAACGTACATGATCGAATTTGGCATGGCGCATGGTACGTCGAAAGTGCGGAAAGAGTTAAAACAACTACATAATAAATGGTATGGTTATTTTGATTCAACGTCCATGTTCACATAGGTTTGGTAAATAATTCGATGATCTGTTCGCAAAATTTGGTTGCACACTAAAGGTAAATGACAGCTTCGCATTTTTATGCCTTAACCCTTGCTCTCTCCCGAACATGGTTATAATTGAACATGGCTGGTATTATCGTCCGTAGAACATCGATGGTTTATTAAACTGTTGTTACAATAAACGCTAAGTACGTACAAATAAATGCTTGGGTATTTACATTCTCCAACCGTTTTTACATCATAATCAGCATGTGCCATAACGGTTGGCGTAAGCGACCATGTCCTTCCACAATTTTCTATCCACCGTGCATCGTATCGGTGGTGTTATTGACTGATTTCCATGCCTTGACACCAAGCTATCTAGTTTTTTCGCTCCTTATCGTTCACGATCTCTTTTTCCCTAATTTTACCAGTTATAAGTAGGTAATAAAACTTTCCTCTTCTTATGATGTGCCCTCTTTTGAGAAAGTCCACATTGATCATTTTAGCCGTCTAGGGAACTTTCAACATTCTTCTGTGAAATCACATCTCAGTAGCATCGAATTGTCTTATAATTTGTTTCCTTACTGTCCATGATTCGCTTCCATAGGCCAGAATCGAACTCTTTTTCTAACTTCAATTGACATAGACTTGTTGCATAAAACGTTTTACATTTTCTGAAACACTATTTTGTCCTAAGCCATTTTGCTTGTTATTTCCTTGGTCCATCTTCCATCAAATAATCTAAATTAATGGTAACAACAAAGAAAAAGACATCACCTCAGTGCACAATAAAGACAAGTAGAACAATATTAAAATAGGTAAATTAATTTAAACATTTGGGAACTTTGTTAACCTCAGACGGAAGATGTACAAAAGAGGTGAGATGCAGAATGGCTCAGGCAAAAGCAGCCTTCCAAAAAAATGAGGAATATACTATACAATCCATTCTTGGCAATATAAACAAGGAAAAGAGTTTTTAAATGTTAGGTAGAGTCAGTCTTAACATATGGATGTGAGTCATAAGCAAAAGGACAACAGACCAGAAAATCGCTGGCGTCTGTAGAATTGTGGTATAACAGAAGAATGTTGAAAACACCATGTTCAGCTAAGAAGTGTAACGAAAACGTTCTGAAAGAGGCCAAAGCAAAAAGAGAGCTAATTTCAAATATTAGGAAGAAACAATCATCATTTTTTGGCCATGTAATGCGAAGAGAACAACTGGAATATATTGTAACAACTGAGAAAATTGAGGGACGAAGAGAGAGAGGGAAGCAAAGAGAAAAAAAAATATCAAACAACTTAGGAGAATTGCTTGGCAGAAGGTCAACTTCAGAAATGATAAATAACTGTCGAGATCGAAAGTTATGTAGAGACATGATCACCTACGCCAGCAGGTCCGATACCTGATGATGATGATGATCTTCCATCTGATGTTATTATTGTGCCCAAATATTGTTTATACATCAATGTGGCAAATAATAAGAGGATAATTTTACTAAATTAGGTGCGATGGAAATTTAAATATGCTCTTCAGAAGTCTTGATTGGTCATCACCAATACGACTCTGTGTTTCTTCTTGATCCCCAGTTATTATTTGTAGTTTATTCATCACAATTCTGGATTTTCCAAAGTGACACAGAAAAACTTAAAAAGTTAGACACCACTGCGCTTGCAGTTTCTTGGTTTTTGAATTAGTTTTATTTATCTTCATGAACTTATGTTCTGTCAGTAGCCAGGAACTGCCTACATCAGTACGGTCCGACATTTCGTTGCTCAAGGGCCAATCAGAATATAGCGCAAGGGAACACGAGTATATATATATATATATATTACTGTACACCCTTTATATGTATATATATATATATATATATATATATATATATATATATATATATAAAGTAAAGTACCCTGTCGCGCCAAGTGGCGTATAGGGAATATGGTGTTAGAGAACATAAATTTTACAGACCTTCGGCACTTGATTTTTGAGGTAATGTGGTCGGTATTACGCCCGTGCTGATTTACTTTCCCATAAAAAAAACCCGGTACCCATTTAAGGCTGGGTTAACCGGTGAAAATTAGAACGTCAAAGGAATTACTCATTCTGCCACTGGATATTTTAATGTAAAGATGCGTACTGCATTTTTATGAAGCAATCGTCTCAATGTTTACTTTAAAATATGTCCAGGAAAGTCTTAGACAAGTTTCCACAAAGTATATTCAATACGATTTTCTAGTGTTGGATTTAATGGCTTGGAAAGGCACTTTCATATACATATGTACCTAATACAGATAATATAGTAGCCTCCGTAAGTCATAGTTGACAATAGATTTTGCAGCGCCCATAGAAATGTTACGTTTTCTTTTAATTCTCTGGGTATTCTCTTATTCCATGAATCTGTCTGCTTGTTGTTTGAGTTGGAGCCTTATAGTGTGTTTATAAAGATTGCGGTCTGCAGCTATGTCTTTCCAAGCAGCACGATTTATGTTCAGAGTCTTCATGTCATGTTTACACACGTCTACAAATTGAAGTTTTGGGCGCCACCTAGTTCTTTTGCCATTTGCTACTTGTCCATTGAGTATATCTCTTGGTATGCGGGCATCTTTCATACGGTGTACATGGCTAAGCCAGCGTAACCGACGTTGTTTAAGCAGCGTGTAGATGTTCGGAAGGCCTGTGTAAGTGATGACCTCCACGTTTATCACTTTGTCCGTCCAGGTGACTCCAAGAACACGTCGCAGACATCGTATACGGAATGCATTTAGAGCATATTTAAATTGAAAATGTATTGTATTTAGGTAAATGGTATTTTGGCAAGATTTCCCCAAATTCCTTAGGAATGTCACACTTGTTGGCTTGAAAAGCAGAACTGCCTGAAGATCACTCATCTTCATGTGAATGTAAGGAAGGCTGTTGACTCACTTCAATCTCCGTGGGGTTGTTAAACAGTGAAAATTTTGGCTTCAGAACATCAACATCGCTTAATCTTGCCTGAAATTCTTCCTTTCCATCACATATTATTTCTTGAAACTCTGATTCTTCTGAGATGTGTTTAATTCTGATATTGACAGGATGGAAAGTGTGCAGTATAATTTACTTTTAATGCATGTTCAATGTTTCTTATGAAAACAAAACCTGACGACATCTAAAAATCTTAAATTTATTAAGCTTTTTATGCCTTGCAATTTCAGATCTGACACATTCAGAAAGGCTGACATTTGTAAGAATATATTATCTTCTAGCTTATCTACATATCTGTTTTCAATATTTTTAATTTTCATACAAATAATGGTAATATTCCTGTAGCAAAAAAAAAATGTTACAAACAATTTTCAGCACTAAGACATATTACTTCCCAGTACAGTAAAATATCATTATATGCAGCATGATAGGAATGGTAGAAAGCAATGTTAACAACATGTAAGATATACTCCCATCAAAGAAAATATCATCAGAACTAAAAACTACGAATAGCAAAACTTCTATATTTACTTAACTTTCCCGTTTGGTGCAGAAACATGGACTTTAAAGAATAAAACAGAGTAGAAATTTTAAACATTTGAAATGTGGATGTAGAGAACAAAAAATGGGGAGAATTTGGTGGCAGGAAAATAAGACAAACAAGGAATTTTGAAATCAGCCGAAAATGAAAAAAGAACGACAACTTAACACAATTCGAAAAAAAAACAACCGACAATTTTTAGACTTTTGAAGAGACATAACACCCTTCTAAAAGTTATCTTGAAAGGCAAGGTACAAGGTAGATACGGCAGAGGCAGACCAAGACTAAAGTGGACAGATAACGTCAAAAGGAGGAAAGGTGAACCTATGACAACATGCACTATCACGACAAAAGAAAGAGTAAAATGACTCAATGGTAGGCAACCTTCTATGGGGAGCCGGCACCAAATGAATGAATGAATATTTAGTATCCAAAGAATCTAAAAAAGACAAAATATACTTTTTTATGTCTTGATATTTCCCTGATGTTATTAAATTTATCATATTTACAGCAGTGGTCACAGCGTCACTGATTTTTATGTTTACTGTAAAATGTTCCCTGATAGATAACGCAATTAAAAAAAAAACAACAATGTATTCCTTTTTCTTTAACAAATCTCACTAATGGATGTGTATGGTCAACCTTTGCCTTACCTCGAACTGTGAGCGATTTCCAGAGCGATTTCCAAAATAGCCCCCAAGTATTGGCTTGAGCTATGCTCACTTACCACATTGTCTGTAGTGTTCTTAAACGGTTGGTGTTGCTCCAAATCTCACAGTTATGTTTGTGTGCTTTTATTAGTCACGTTTTGTTTACGTTATGAATACAGCTTTGCTCCCCGGTGTGGTTGCATCAAGATATTGTAATAATGAGACCATCTATAGGACTTAGTTATATTTACCTTTATCTGTGTGCACTTCATCAATTAAACATAATTTCTTCAAGTGTTCTTGCGTCTGAAATGACATTGCAATGGTATCACCAATAGCCTCGTGAAAACCTAGAATTTAAAAGAATGAAATTAGGCACAAATATTTGTAAATTACATTTTCGTTTTTCTCATTTGACTCTTTAAAGACATATTAATGCATAATTTTCATTTATGGTAAATCTTGGCTGATCAAGATATTTAAAAGTTGAATCTGGAGTCGGCAGTAGCTGGACTCTGCAGTACATGCATAAGAGGTGATCTGAGCGCCCATATACATGTTTGGAGTGCAATGACGATAACTCATGAATAACTCAATAACTCAGAAATAACTCAATAGCTCAGGAATACCCCAATAACTCAATTCATATTTCAAACTGTATAACACGTCTCGTTAAATATCTATTATTCTAAACAAGTAAGTCTCACAATTGTCAATATTTAAGAATGTTTACTACAGTATTATCATACCATTATTTTCCTCTTTTTCAACGCTCAAGTCTTGTGGTGATGCAAACTTGAGTGTTCTTCTGTTTCATAATAGAGAGGAAAGAACAACGTGTTGACACACAATGAGCTGGTCACATGGTCAGCCCTCGTATGTACGTGTGTTACTTAATTTCACCCCCACCCTATCCTCCATAAGTGGAAGTATACACTTCGTCTTCTGCAGGCTGGATCTTGGTTTGACGTAGTTTTCCTTCTTGTAGGGTGGATGCCGTCCATATATATATGTATGTATGTATATTCTTGCACCCTGCCTATCGTTTCTTTATGCATGTTCTCCCATAGACTTTCCGTCTCCTGATGGTAACTGGTAGGCAGCAGTGTTTTGTTTTTAGATGTGCCCTTCCTGCTTGATAAGCAGTTTCATAATGACAATACACGCCTTGCTGACGCTAGACATTACACTACTTTGTATGGTCAGTCACAAAATGAAACCACTTCCATAGAAAACAAACTTCAAGAGTAAATAGAATGTACTGTACCTTAGCGATCATTACCTTTAAATGGTACACGATTTCAAGTTTATAATAAAAAAAAGCACTTGTAATATTGCTACATTCATTTGTGTTGATATCCCTTTAAGTAAAAAAAAAGTAAAGTACCCCCGTCACGCCAAGTGGCGTATAGGGAAATATGGTTTTAGTGACCCTATATTTTACAGACCTTCAGCACATGATTTTTGGAGTAATGTGCTCGGTATTACGCACGTGTTGCTTTACTTTCCAGAAAAAAATCCGGTACCCATTTAAGGCTGGGTGAACCCGGAAGCCGTCGGTTGGGATAGAACCCTATCCCTTGTCCTTTGTAGTCCAGTTCACTAACCACTGAGCTATCGCGGCTCCCATATCACTTTAAGAGTATGTCATATTCTCCATATAAGCAAAGAATAGTGACACTGTGACCTTCCAGGCATGTCGTAAGAAGCGACTAAGGAGATTAATCGATTGCTTAACAAGCTGTCATTGTAAAAAGCATTTTTATGGAAACAGAACCATATATTTTAGAATCAGTGATATCTGCAATATGTAACACATTGGCACGCACGGTTTCTGTTTTTGAGATTGTAGTTCTGCCCTATGTGCCGTCTTCGGCTAGAAAGGACTATAGATAGATCGATATTGTTCATAGGAAATGTTATTAATGGATATATAAAGCGTGTATTAGTAGATGCAAAAGTGAGTGTAGTGCAAGACTACGATAAAGGCATAATGAACGAAAGCCAATTATGACTGCATGCAGAACTGTCTAGGTAAAAGGACAAGGAAGATATATTCAATTACATAAAATATTGAATATTAAGACAATTAAGGTGTTGCATCACTTGTTAACACATTTGTGTTGAATGATGATTGTATCTCAAGCAGTTTCACTTGATATTCTTCTAACATAAGATTAAGATCATTTTCTTAGAATCACTTTGTTTTGTAGATATCTGGTAGCGATGTTACTCTCCAGTTATATTGATCAATGGCTGATGGATTACTCCGGTGATACTTATATGTAGGATGTTTCAGGAGATTAGAGAATTTAGTCTTTATTCAGGTTCTTATTATTGTTGCATTGGATAGTTTATATGATTAGTAATATGGAATAGGGAGAAAACAGAAGTAATGATCATATCGAAGAAACAATGATGTTCATCAGGCAACATAAGAATAAACAGGACAAATCTGAAATAACTGCATGAGTCATACACATGGACAAAATAATAACATCAGATGGAAAATGCGCCATAGAAATAAAAAAAAGTAGAATAGCTCAGGCAAAATAGCATTTCATAAAATGAGAAACGTCTTATGCATCTAGTCTATGTCAATAGAAGTGAGAAAGTGAGTTGATCGATCATGTAGAGAGCCACTTATGTTTTATGGAAGTGAGCATGGACAATAGACAAACAAATGAGAAGACGATATGAGGTCACAGAAATGGGATTTCTCAGAAGAATGTTGAAAGTTCCATGGACAGCTAAAAAGACCAACGAGGACATTCTCATAAAGGCCAGCACAAAAAGGGAGCTCATAAAAAACATAAAGAAACAATCAAAATGTAATGGTAAATAATGAGAAGAGGAAAGCTGGAATACTTGGTTACAAGTGGCAATATACATTGAAATAAAGATCGCGGACCTCAAAGAGAGAAGATACTAGATAGCCTGGTGTCATGACAAGGAAAACAGTCAACAATAGAGTTGATAAGATACATCATGAATTGAAAGCTGTGGAGGGACTTGGTCGCCTACACCAACCTGTATGACACATGATTATGATTGGAGTAATGTAAAATAAACACAAAATGGCATTTAGCAGCTAAACTAAATAGAAATGCAAGACAAACTGTGAGGTTTTGGAAAAAGACAAGTACAAAATACATACTATTCAAAAATAAAAAGAAGAAATAAAAAAAAAAACGAATGCGAAACAGTAAGACAAATCAGAAAAATGGCGGAAACTATTATTATTGCAAATTATACATAGACTTTTTACGACTTCAATGTCATATAATTTATTACAACAATACTTATTGAGGTATTGCATAGGGAATTTATAACCTAGGGCTCTTTCAAGTGCTAACTTTATCTCAAATAGTACTGTGACTATAAATTAGAACTGTCACTGGTATTTTTTTCTACTTCTACATAGAAATCATGTAATTTTCACAATACCACTTAATAAGTAAAGTAACGTAAAGTACCCCCGTCACGCCAAGTGGCGTATAGGGAAATATGGTGTTAGTGACCCTATATTTTACAGACCTTCAGCACATGATTTTTGGGGTAATGTGGTACCACTTAATAAGGACATCTTATTTCTGGTCTTTTATGACATCAATTCTTAAAAGGGTCACATACAATTTTATTCGCTTCCCTAGCTTTTTATATATTATGTGTATACGATACATACTCCCCGTGATAAGATGCACCCTTGTCTAACAAATGTCGTTTACAAAATATCTTATTTTAATTGTGCCTAGTTGATTGCTGATCTTATTGAACAATTCGTTATCATATACACTGGATCAGATGAATACCATATAAACTCGTACATAAAGTAAAAAAAAGATTACAGACAAAAGAGATGGGACTTCTCAAAAGAATGTTGAAAGTTACCTGGGCAGCTAAAACGACCAATGAGGAAGTTCTCAAAGAGGTTAACACAAACAAGAAGCTCCTTAGAAACACCAGAACAAAACAATCAACATTTTTGGGGCACATCATGAGAAGAAAGTAGGAATACTTGGTTGCAACCGGCAAAATGCAGGGAAAGAGAAATCGCGGACAACAGAGAAAGAAAATACTAGAAAAATGTGGTGTCATTGCATGAAAACACTTTACAACATAAATTGACAAGATGCATGATGGATAGAAGGTTGTTGAAGGACATGATCGTTTATGCCAACAGGTGTGGCACACGATTATTGTTATTATATAGATATATGTTATCGATTATATATAATATAGTATGTATATTTACCATGGCTTCTGATGTTGTACATTGTCAACTGACTCAACAAAGAATATATATTTATTTTTTTTGCACTCTCTAGTTTATTCAGTTATGCTTCTCATCTTAAATATAGTTCATTATTCTTCTGTCTTTCAGACATCCAGGTGTATTATGTTGATTTAACTTCCAGATCTGCATTTATATTTCTGTTAAACGTTTAATTAAGTATGATCTCATGGCTGATTAATACAAATTTCATTTCTGAAAATACTTCAAAGAGAAGCACGCGTTTTTCTGTTTCTTCTTCTCTTCTTATCCTTTTTTCTTTTTTCTTCTTTTGCGATCATCGTTCATTCAGACTAGGATTCCGGACTTTCTTTAATTTAAAATTACCTATACCCATATAAGTATTTATTTTTTATATTTTTTCATGTTATGGAAAAACACAAAATCAATTGGTTTGGGTAGGTAAGCCAATAACTATTAAGCAGTACCCCCATATATGACCAAATACACAAACAATGAATGTAAAGAAAAGTCAAACACACAAAACAAATAGATCTAGAAGGTAACAGAAATCAAGATGAGTAGTGTAATGTACAATGCCACTTCAGAATATTATCAGATAATTTTATTTGGATCCGATGCCTAAAGACAAGGGGAGAGGGAAAATATAACGCCCGTTAAAAAAAAAAATCTAGTTAACTATTGATTTAAACTTCTTTTTCATATAATTATATATGCTTTATAAATGTTTGGCGGAAAAGAGCCATTGCTTAACACAGACATTACCAGGGTTGGCACTGTCCTTGTAGACTGTAGGTTGTTTTTGGTACAGCATGGCGTACTGGATATGTCCCATCTCATCGTGAACCGTAGCTAAGTGATCAGATGATACGGAAGTACACATCTTCATTCTAAAATAAAATACATTTAATAGTATGCATAAAATAATATACTTTTCACGCTAAAGCAAAATAAAACAACGTTTACTTAACTGTAAATTAAAGAGAGATTGATCCAACATTAAATACCTAAGTATGTAATATGTTGCTATTGTTATTTTTATACTATCAATATTTATGAAGCTTTTATAAAGAATCATCACTGCACATCAGCAAAGCTCACAAAATCAAATTGAGTTATTGATTTAATGAGATTTTTGCGGGTCATCATCATTGCACTCCGAACATGTCCATTGGTGCTCAGATCCCATCCGCAGCATGTTCTGCAGTGTCCAGCGACTGACGTCTCCAGTTCTGAGTTGGTTGATAAGTCTGCTTATAGCCCACTAAGTTTCTCGTATCTGGCTGTGCCCATCTTCTCTCCCACATCTCGAAGAGCATTGATGATGTCCGCCCGATCCATTGGTTGACCGTCTCCAATAATAGCGCAGCTATCCAACCTAACCGCTCTTTCATTTCCCCGTACTCCCTACGCATATTTTGATTGCTGCAATGGCTCTACCCATTTCTTGCGTACAAAGCCGGCCTCCACCTTTTTACCATGCTCATCGAATCGCTTAGAATGGGCGTAGTCGTGTGACTCTAACCAGATGAATGCCCTAGTCACTGCCATCACCCCCATTGTCATACTATTCGTGATCATAACGCATGCACCATTGTCCTCCTTGACTATTCTGCCTGCCGAGAAAATCAAATGTTATTTCTCATGCATGTCTGACAATCCGCACATTTATGGTTTATGTTGTCCGGTAACTGTGCCAGTGCAGTGTTTCATTAAAAAAAATAACACAATTCCAATTTAAGACTGAGTGAACCTAGAAGCCGTCTACTAGAATGGAAACTCTTGTCCTAAGTCCAATGTTCCAACACCGATTTTATCTTTTGTTATTTTTTATTTACTACCTTGAACACATTTTTCCACCACATTCTCTCATGTTCCTCTTTTGGTGTCTCATTATTAACGTCCCATCAAACTTCTGGGTTATGCATGTCCATTTAGACCCCGTGATTATAATCGTTCCATTCATCCTCATGATTATAAGTATCCCATTAGAGTCCTTGGTTATAAATGCCCAATTAAACATATGTGATTATAAAGGTCGTGATTATAAAAGTTCAACTGTATCCCCTGATTATAAATGTCCCATTAGACCCCTGTATTGTAAACGTAGAAAGTAAGTATATATTGTTCTTCGTTTTTTTTCTATTGTTGTTTGTCTGTCAATTTTTCCGAGTGCTAACACATACTTCTTTGTTCTATTATTCCCTATTATCGCCTCGGAAGTTCCCCATATAATAATATTTATGTATTATTATTTGTACCCAGTATTGTAAACGTACCCTTACACCCTTGGATTATAAACGTTCGATTAGACCCCTTGATAATAAACCTTCAATTATACCCCGTGATTATAAACGTTGCAATAGATTCCTGGATAATGAACGTCCCATTTTACCCCTTTATTATAAACGTCCCGTTAAATCCCTAGATTATAAACGTTCAATTAGACCACTTGATTATAAACGTTCCATTAGTCCCCTGGATTATAAACGACCCATTATACCCCTTGATTTTAAACGTCTCATTAGACCCCTTGATTGTAAATGTCTAATTTTACCCATTGATTATAAACATCCCATTATACCCCTGGATAATGAACAACCCATTATACCCCTTTATTATAAACGTCCCATTATACCCCTGTATTATAAACGTCCCAATTGACCCCTTTAGTATAAAAGTACCATTTTACCCCTTGAATATAAAAGTATCATTATACAACTTCATTATAAGAGTCTTATTATACCCCTTTGATTACAAACTTCTTATTTTACCCCTTGAATATAAAAGTATCATTATACATCTTCGTTATAAAAGTCTTATTATACCCCCTGATTATAAACTTCGCATTTTACCCCTTCATTTTAAACGTCTCATTTTACACCTTGATTTTAGCGCCTCAATAGACTTCTTATAAATGTCTTAGGGAAATACTTGGTAAAGCTTGGAACGAAGTCAAAACAAATGAGGAAGTTAGATAAATCGTCATTCAACCATCAATATCTTCAGTAATAAAGAAAAGACGATGGTCATATGTTGGATATGTGATGAGAAGAGATAAAATCCGAATAGCAAAGCAAGCCCTCATGTGGGAAACAACAGGTAAGAGGAAAAGAGGAAGACCCAGAGAGACACTGAGAAGAACATTGATGAGAGAGGCAAGAGCAGCAGCAAACGACTCACTCAATAAGATAGAGCTGCTTGCACAGAACAGAGACAAATGGCGAGATTTGATAAAATATATTTAAAAGAACTGAAAACTGCTAGAATAAAAATTTAGATAAGAGAAGGAGTATCTTGGCCTACGCCCTATGGGCCGGCTACGGCTCGAAAGGCCAATAGATAGTTAGAATAAACTTCTTTGAATATAAACGTCCCGTTTTACCCCTTGATTATATACGTCCCATTTTACCCCTTGATTATATACGTCTCATTAATTCCCTTGATTATACATTTTCCATTAGACCCCTTGATTATATACGTCTCATTAATTCCCTTGATTATACATTTTCCATTAGACCACTTGATTATAAACGTCTCATTAGTCCCCTTGATTGTAAATGTCTCATTATATCCCTATAGTATAAACGTCACATTTTACCACCAGATTATAGAATTCCCTTTAGACCCCTTGATTGTTAACGTCTCATTTTACCCCTTGATTTTAAATGTCCCATTATACCCCTGGATTATGAACGTCCCATTATACCCCTGGATTACAAACGTTCAAATAGACACCTTGATTATAAGCGTCCCAATAGACCCCTTGATTATAAACACCCAATAGACCCGTTGATTATAAACGTCCCATTAGACAACTTGATTATAAACGTTACATTAGACAAATTCATTATGAAGTCCCATTATACCCTTTGATTATGAACGTTATATTAGACCCCTTGATTATAAACGTCCAATTAGATCCTTTGACTAAACACCTTCAATTAGATCCACTGAATTAATTTTGGAGAAAAATAATTGCTATTCGTGCAATTCACAATATATTTTGGAGAAAATGTTTTTTTTTTTTTATAATAAACTTTACTAATTGTGTACCTGCTACTCACATATGTGATTCACTGACGAAGTAATAGACGTAGAAGAGATGTGTTCTCAAATTACATAGTGATAATTTAGTAATGACATTAAATTCACGTAAAACTCAAACCTGTAATCATTGTCTTTAAAAAAATCAAAGGCACTTGGATAGCACTCAACATTTCTTCCATTCTTTGGTTTCATGACTATGGACTTTTTCCAAAATCTTTTGGTCATTTCTTTAAATCCGAGAGAGATGAAAAAGTCTTCGGCTAGGCAGTAGAGTGTGTCCACTGTGTAATTCTAATATCAAATTTAGTCAAATTTAATCAAATGAGGACTGACTTAATACAAACGCTACATTAGCATATTTTGCTTCCATGTGCTCTGCCATATACTTTGACAAAGTCAAGCATGTGGAAATAATCAATATGCTGGAGAAATTAAACATTGATGGCAAGGATCTGCGAATCGTATAAAACATGTACTGGCAACAAACAGCAGCTATACGAATTAGCAAACAAACAGGACAATTTCAATTTATAAAACAAGGAGTCAGACAAGGATGTGTTATTTCATCGGATTTGTTTCCACTTAACAGCGAACATATTATGAGATCAATAGTAGACAAACAAGAAATTAAAGTTAACGGTCACAACATAAATAATTTGTGATATGCGGATGACATTGTCTTAATAGCAGAGACAGAGAATGAACTACAGGAAATGATAGACATAATATAAAAGAAAGGAACAAAAAAGGTATCAATCTAAATAGTAAGAAAACAGAATTGATGGTCATATCCAAGAAACAATCATCACCATTATGCAGCACACAAATAAACAGGACATATCTTAAACAAGTGCAACGTGTCAAATACTTGGGCACAATAATAACATCAGATGGAAGATGCACCACATAAATAAAAGGCAGAATAGCTCAGACTAAAATAGCATTTCAGAAAATGAAAAGTATCTTATGCAAGAAATCTATGTCAATAGAAATGTGAAAGAGAGTTCATCGGTGCTATATAGAACCAATTCTGACCTAGGGATGCGAATAATGGACAGTAGACTAACAAATGAAAAGGCGATTAGAGGCCGCAGTGATGGGATTTCTCAGAAGAATGTTGAAAGTTTCCTGGACAGCTAAAAAGACCAATGAGGAATTCACATCATGAGAAGAGGAAAGTTGGAATACTTGGTTACAACTAGCAAAATAAAAGGAAAGAGAGATCGCGGGCGACAAAGAGATGAAATACTGGATAGCTTGGTGTCATGGCATGGCAAACAGTCAATAACAGAACTGATGCGATGCACTGTAGGTAGAAGACTGTGGAAAGACATGATCGCTTACGCCAGCCGGTATGGCACAAGATGATAATGCTCTGTAGTCTTTCCACGTTGAAGGTGAGTGTTTGAATAATACTCTTTTGCATGCTTCCTGCATGTATTCAATGTGATACCAATTTTATCCACCGATTTTTAAATATACCTTTCTCCTTCTCCTGTCACTTCAGAGCGCGAAGGCTCGCTAAGGGATGCTGGTAGTTAGTGATTATAACACGAGACCAAATATTTGATCTGTTCCTTGTGAATGCGATTCAACATCGGTGCTACTACAACTCTCAACATGTTTGTATCTGCCTTTTCTTATTGCATTCATAGTTAATCGTAGACACCTATTCAAGCTGTACCAATTCTATTCTCATCTTCTTTTGTGCTCAAATTTGGCACTGGTCGTAGATTATTGAGAAGAACAATGTTTTACATAGTGCCCTCTCTGTATTTCATGTTGTCTGTTTGCTTGTTAACATTGGAACCAACTGTGCAGTGACGTTCTTAAAGCGATCATAAACCATACAACAGCAGCAGGATGTTTTCATATCAAACTAGAATTTTAGCTCTGATCTTGGAATTTTGGCAACATTTATTTAAGATAAAGTCCTGAGCCTGGTAAATCTTCATCATTCTTAATATTGATTTAAAAATAAAAATGAAAGCCGTTTTAATTTGTGACACTAAACACAAACCGTAAAATATTTCCAGCTAAATAATTATTTATTATGATTGATATTTTAGCAGATAATGCTCGTAATTTTAAAAAATCCAAACTGTGACAAAATTGAGAGTTTCTGGGCTGCGATATTCAATTTATAAACAAATAAGTGTTTAAACGTTCAGACGCAGCAGCTACTTGTAATCACTTCTAAGATATCATCAAAGAGACAAGTGTTTTAGCTTCAAGGAAAGACAACAATAAGCATGTCAGATATAGACAAATTATGTAAAGAATGTCAGCAAATAAAAACACTTTCCATCACTGTGTTCACAGAGATACATTTTTACGGACTTTATAAAAAGAAAGAGAGAGTTGAACGCAAGAAACGAATTATTATTTTGAGTGAGGTGTATCTTTGTGTCACTTTATAATTTAGAATGCTAAAGAAATAGAAGAATGTGCATTGCCATGCTATTTGCTGTATATAGAATGCAGAATTAGAAGTACTGCCAAGCCTTTAAAATAGAATAACATGTTATTACCGTAATTTCAGTGATCGACAGTAATTGTATGAGTGACGTAGTAACTAGATGTTATAGGGACAAATATCTGACCCATTATGGCTTGGTGAACCTAGGAACCGTATATCTAGTTTGAACCTGACTTTCATTATTAACATCCAAATCACTTACCACTGGACTATCTCAGCTCACAATCTGGTGTTTTAGTGCCTATGTTTACAGTCGACATATTTATGTATGATCCGTTTGATGTCAATGTTGCTCTCGTAGAATATCAGTCAGTGTCCTTTACGACCGGTTGAATCTATAAATCTGAGCAGCTCAGATCACACTGCTTTACCGCAGCTCATTAGAATACCAACAATAAACATGCATCGCTGACCTAAAAATATGCACTAGTGTTTTGTTTATTATTTGCTGGTAATGAGAGGGTTTTTTACATTACAAATAAAGTCATTAATACAACAAACACCAGTTAACAATCATGATTGTTGCTTCTATCTCTGGTAAATTCCATGTAATATTGTTATCTTGTTCTCAAGTGTCATATTAAAACCATCTTCCCTACCGATAATTAAATATTCAGTTAAAACCACTTGTTATTTAGGTCATCAAACGCACATCGGACATCTCTATATGTGTTTAGATTCCCTCATCAGTATATCTCTCTGCATGTAACAATTGATGATTACAATTATGTGTTGGTATCCTAGTCTTCTTTAATTAACAGCAAAACACTCTTGTGGGCATTGCACTTTTGACTTGATTTTATTGCAGTCTATTCAATGTTATAGATTCACATGTTTTGCTTGAATAAATAATTTTCCTTCCTCTCTTTTAGAATGTCAGTCTATTCGTTTTGCTTGTCTATAATCTGTACAACAATATTGTAATCAAGGCCTGTTGGTGTCCACTAGCACCAACCTGTGGGAATAAAACAGTGGAGAGAAGCGCACATCTTCAGAGACACGAGTTACTGTACTTGAAGGTAGCCTATCACTATCACACTGACCATACTCATTGAATGGGACCTGCGATAGCTCAGTGGTTAGTGAACTAGACTTCAAAGAACAAGTGTTAGGATTTAATCCCAACCGATGGCTTCAGGGTTCACCCAGCCTTAAGTGGATGCTGCATGTGTTTTCCTGGAAAGTAAAGAAGCACGGGCGTAATACCAACCACATAACCACAAAAATCATGTGCTGAAGGTCTGTAAAATTTATGGTCACTAACACCATATTCCCAAAACGCCACTTGTATTGTCGGGGCTCTTTACTTTACTTTTTATACTCATTGAGAAAGTGTTGATGGGTAAAATCTACCTATCCAGCCAAGTTATTGCTTTAGATTCTGTCCTGACCTCCACAGACAAACAATGTATATCAAAACAACAGAACCACTGTCTTTCTTCATTGTCCTCTCTCAAAGTATGATCTGAAGCGACACATATTTTTCTGAGTGTTTGTAACTTGAGAATCCAGTAAAGACACATTCAACATTGGTTTTATATTGAACTTCACCATAATTAGCAACTCACAAATGAAATAGCAAGAACACAATCTTATTGTAGTGATGTCGAGCTGTTTTTGTAAAAATCATAAAGGCATAAAGGCAATGAGGCTGGATAGACATCAATTCAAATAGCTATAGTTATACCTAAGCGAAGGCCCCGGTATCACTGCAAAAGAATAAAAATCCAGAATTGCTCAATCGCTCGTGCCAGTGGAATCATCAGAATTAACATTTCATCGAATATCCAAACAAAGAAGGGCAGCTGCAGTCCCCATCGTAGTAAACACAGCAAACGTCAAGAGACATAAGTCATTGTAGCACCGACAGTTAGCGCAGCTAAACAGTCCTTCGTCATACGGTCTCATCATTCATCGTAAGCAATCGGAATATAGAAAGACAATCCGATGAAACATGCTCACGTTGTGAACAAAGTAATAATCTCATTAACTCCTGCAGCAAGCCGGACGTGGAATATGCTGAAACTGCAACAGACACCTTTTCAGTCAGTGCCTCAACGGTTCATTACCGCCTGTCCGCAATATTGACTGGAAGTCCCATTAACTCAGAATAGATACACAAACCAATACAATAACGGCAAATGAGTCTGAGAGGAAATAAATGAAAAGAAGCAAACCAAACGCAACATGACAAAAAAATGGTCTATATCAAAATGCGCAGTGTGGGCCAGAGCTGAGTAACCCTGCTGATTGTCTTTTACATATCTATTCATCAGTCATACCTGCCTTGAGAGGACACGCTAGCGATCATGCATCTCTGTATCCCCTTTCGCCGTCGCTTCTTATCATCATCATCATCATCATCACCATCATCATCATCATCGTCGAGTTCCATCTCCACAAAGAAGGATGGCAACCATGCAGCGCCATTCTGCTCTGTCTCTTGCTTTGATGGTGCAGGTTGCCATAGGCTGACTTGTCCATCTCATTTTGATGTTACTCGTCCATGCTAGTCTCTGTCTGCATCTGCCTCTTTTTTACGCTTCTTATCAATTTTACTTATATGTTCCACGATGTTAAACTGCCTTGCATCTTCTCTAGTTGCCTCCCTCTGTTATTTCTTCTCTCTACTTTTTCTATTCCCATAGCCTGCCTAAATAAAGTGGATTTATATTTTCTGATTTATTTTATGTTGTGTCTTCTCTCACAGCGTCGCCATTACTCTTGTTCACTGCTCCTCGTATTCTCAATAAAATTATATGTCGAACTACATTTCTGTGGCCTAAAATTATATTCTTGTTTATTTAGTAATCGTCTATGATTCACATCCATATGGAAGGATTGGTTATGTATGTCATTGCATAGATATTTCTCTAATTTCTTTTGGCAAAAATATATTGAATACAAATATTGTTCGTTTTTTTTTTAAAACCTATTTTAGTTTATGATATCCTGCATTAAATACGTGATCGCATCTTCAGTGAATGTTATTACCATCCATAATGCCCTCTCAATCTTTTCTTTAATATTCACTTGAATCATTTTGCATAGCTAAAGATGCTAGAACTCAAGATATTGCAAGAATACAATACAACTCACACGTTCTACATCTTCTTCACTCCATCTTGTACCAGTTCTGGTCTCGAGGGAGATATAAAGTTCTTGTTCTCGCTCTCTTGGCGGCTTCACACATTGCTAATTGATTTTGTATCATTTCTTTGATGTTATCAGCCATTTTATTCTTGTTAAGCCTATTGCTCTTCTCTATTCTCCTCTTTCAATATATGCTTGGTATGATAATGATGTATAATCACACACCCTTCTTTCTAATTGTGTGAACCATTTTATTTATTATCCCTGTACGTAGCTTAGGATTGATTCAATGCCCATGTTTTCCATTTAATATTATTTATGATTCTATCTTTTCTGGTCACTCCAAGCGCTTTTCTCAGAAATCTCATCTCTGTAGCGATAAGCTTTCATTAATGCTTAGTCGTAATTGGCTATTTTTGTCATTGGTAGCACACTGTGGGAGTAACTATATTCCGTATAAGATGTTTCTTGGTGGTAGCAAGACTTGCTTTGTGTTGAAGTATAGGGGATATCTATTTCATTATTTAGTTTACATTGTTGCATCGAATGTCTATTTATTTGTCGCGTTTACCATCTTCATGGAATGTTTTTTTTTTACCTAGTTAGTTAAAGTCTGTTACTTGTTTTATAAGTTTATATTCTATAGCTATGTTTAATATCTCCTTTTTCCTCTTATTGATTCGACCTTTTTAGCGAATATTGTCACGTTGATCATTTTACAGTCGTTATTCAAGGGCAGAGATTCAAATCTAACATTTTTCCAATGTAACACGAAGCATGTCAACTGACAACAAGGAAGAACAAACACTAATGTGGTATTGTCATATATCTTGTAATTTAGACCTGGGAAACTACTTTCTGGGGAACAGAAGATGGGCAGCAAAAAAAGAAATGATGGGAAGACAATATTAGAGAATAGATCGTTCCTTGTTTTATTTACTCACAATGAACAATCACAAAGAGAGAGACAGATGTGAAGGAAGCTGGTCGCATCTATCTGTGTTGGTTAAACAACAATGAGGGTTGCAGGCTTGAAATTTTAAAAAAGTAAAAACAAATAATATTTTCTTCCACTGTAAACAAAAAAATATAACGTTGACTTGATAGTGATCCTACCTGACTAGCCATTTTCTGATTAGTGTCGTTAGTTCTCCTGTTCGGAAATGGCGTGGAGTAATCCCTCCCATATATTTCTACGTGTTGGAACGAGAATATTATTAAACATTATATGGTAAGAGATTTATCACAACTGTTTGTTTTCATTTCAGATCGGCAATTAAATTATATACTTAGTATTTTTTTTTTCAGCATTTACTGAAGAACATGTCCCTAGCCTAGTAAAGTCCACTATCATTATTTTTGATGCCTTTTCCCACAACTTGGGTCTGCCTGGAGACTTGTAGGACCGGAGAATAAAGGTCGCTTGTTCAATGCAGTCGCCGTGAGATGTTTTGATCTGAGTTATTATTTCACCCCAGATTAAAACAAAAACACTTTTCACTCTGCTGTGACTCGAACCCCCGAACATTCTCATTAATTGATATTTTATAGAAGTGGTTTCAGTTTGTGACACTACAATCGCACAAATGTTGACACATAACGTAACATCGTGAATTGAAGTAAATAGTTTTGTACGAATTATATTTTAATACTTAATGACAGCAACACAAATTGTCAAAGACTGGCAAATTAGAGAGTCACTAGTTTCTAATATTCAATATTTAACCATTATCTTTCTAAACATTTATTTTAAGATACATCTCCTTCTAATCACTTTGGATGTAAAATAAAAGAAGCATGTTTATCGTATCTTTATGGAAATACACAACTGAGCAAATCACCTAAAGAATCATTGACAAACAACTGTGATGTAAAAACATGATAGTGGAGAACAATAGATGCAGTAATTTACAGTTTGAGGAAAACTTAGATTACACTGTTCAGATTACACACGGACGAGAAATGATGGGATGTAACAGTGAATGTAAGGATGTAGGGAAATAATGGAGTTGGGGATAGTGTAAGGAGATTTGGGAGAATAATCGTTGTAATGTAAGAATTGAGAAGCATCGTGAGTTAAGGGATATGCACGAGATATTTTGAGTTAGTGAGTAGAGATGGGAGAACCATCAAGAATTAATGGATGGGCACGAGATAGTTTGAGTTAGTGAGTAGAAATGGGAGAATCATCGTGTATTACGGGATAGGCACGAGATGGTTTGAGTTAGGGAGTAGTAATGGGAGAATCATCGTGTATTACGGGATAGGCACGAGATAGTTTGAGTTAGTGAGTAGAGATGGGAGAACCATTGTGAGTTATGGGACATGCACGAGATAGTTTAAGTAAGAGAGTAGAAATAAGGAAATTGTCGTGGCTTAGGATACATTGGGAGAGACTCGAAGAGTGAGATGTCTTAAGATGGTGAGATGATTTGATTGGCTGGGAAATAACGTAGGTGATGTTTGATTGGTTGAAACAGGAGACACTTAAGCTGCTGAGCAGATAGGAAACAGAAGAAATCACATGCAAGCTAGGGAGGTAGAAAGGAGGTCGGCCATGCTGCTAGGGCCCTTTTAGCAGTAACCGAGCAAACGATCTTTCTTAGTTCCAAGTGGCTAGGATGGAATTTCCAAGCAGAAGAGAAGAAAGAACATGTAAGATAGAGAGAACAGAGGACATAGTTGACCTTAATTATTAGACAAGTGAATCCTTCATTTTAGTAGTAACAGGTCGAATGCCCATATTATCTAGTTGTGTGTTGAACAACAATATGGTAGACATTAGGTTGGTCAACATCACCATGTGCCATACCGGTTGCCGTAGTCGATCATGTCCTTCCAGAATCTTCTATCTACAGTGCATCTTATCAGTTTTGGTGTTGACTGTTTTCCATACCATGACACAAAACTATCCAGTATTTTCTCTCTTTGTCGTCCGCGATCTCTCTTTCCTTTTATTTTGCCAGTTGTAACCAGGTATTCCAATTTTCCTCTTCTCATAATGTGTCCAAAAATGTTGATTGTTTCTTTCTGATGTTTTTAGTAGTTCCTTTTTTGTTGTTGAGAATTTCTTCATTGGTCTTTTTAGCTGTTCAGGAAACTTTCACCATTCTTCTGAGAAATCTCATCTCTGTGGTCTCTAATCGTCTTTTCATTTATTAGTCTACTGTCCATTATTCGCTTCCATAGGTCAGAATTGCTTCAATATAGCACTGATGATCTCTCATTCTCACTTCTTTTGACACAGATTTCTTGCATAAGATACTTTTCATTTTCTGAAATGCTATTTTGGTCAGAGCGTTTCTGCCTTTTATTTCTGTGGTGCATTTTCCATCTGATGTTATTATTGTGCCCAAGTATTTGAAACGTTGCGCTTGTTTCAGATATGCCTTGTTTATTTGTATGATGCATTTTGGTGATGATTGTTTCTTCGATATGACCATGACTTCTGTTTTCTTACTATTCAGACTGAGACCTTTCTTGTTGCTTTCTTTTACTATTATGTATTTCATTTCTTGTAGTTCATTCTCTGTCTCTGCTATTAAGACTATGTCATTCGCATATCGCAAATTATTTATATTGTGACCGTCGTCTTCAATTCCCTTTTTTTCTACAATTAATCTCATAATATGTTCGCTTTAAAGTGAAAACAAATCCGGCGACAGAACACAGCCTTGTCTGACTCCTTGCTTTGTATATTGGAATTGTCTTGCTTATTTGTTAATTCGTATAGCTGTTGTTTGTTGCCAGTACATGTTTTTTATAATTCGTAGATCCTTGCCATCAATGTATAAAGATCAGAGATGGGCAAAAATAAGATAATACACATACACCGATATATAAATTATCGTTATTATCATCAAGTACCGAGCCTGTTGGCGTAGAAGACATGTCTCTCCACTACTTTCTAAATCGACATTTATCATTTCTGTTATTGAACTTCTGCAAATACATTCTCTTAAGCTGTCTCGCATTTTTTTCTCTTTGCTTCCTTCTATCACTTCGTCACTCAATTTTCCCAGTTGTTACAATATGTTCCAGCTGTTCCCTTCTCATTACATGGCCAACATATTATGATTATTTCTTAATAATATTGGAAATTAGCTTTCTTTTTTTATTTTGGCCTCTTTCAGAACTTATTCATTAATCTCCTTAGGCGTCCGTGGTATACTCAACATTATGTAAAACTACATTACTACAGTCTCCAGTGATTATCTTGTCTGTTGTGATATTGTCCATGATTCACATCCATATGTTAAGACTGGCTCTACATATAATTTTAGAACTCTTTTTCTTGTTTCCATTGTCAAAAATGGATTGCACGATATCTTCTCGATTTTTTGGAAAGCTGCTTTTTCCTGAGCTATTCTTATATATGTTAAATCACACACACTTATATATATATTTACTCTTTAGCATGATACAGAAATTGATAATTGATGTTGACAGTACTCACCATAAAGGTGGAATGACATATGCCCGGATGCTGGAAAATACTTCACTCCAAACTCCTCCTTTGGTCTTCTCCTTATGAAAGCATGCACCTGCTGATAAAGCGGCAGTATCTGATCAAACAAACTGTGAACGTCATCTATAAATGTGGGGGTCTCATAAGCTGACCGCCATTGTTCTCCAAGGTCATTATATTCTGAGGGAAAATAGCACATCGTTAGATGTCAAAATGAGATAGAAAGTAAAAGTGAGAATCTAAAAATATGAAAAGGTTAAACTGAGAAAGACGGTAAAAACGAAAAAAAAATACATTAAAAATTAGAAAGCCTTCACAATGTGAAAGGCAGTTAAAATGAGAAAGATTGTAAAAATTAGAAGGACAGTAAAAGGAGAAAGTAACAATGAGAAAGACAGTTAAAATGAGAAAGACAGTTACATAATAAAGAACGTAACAATGTTGAATGCAATCACAGAGCTACAATTCACAATGAGGAGACGGTAATATTTGACCGAGCCAGTTCACCGAGTGAAAAATTATCATCATCAACAGGTGCCGTCTAGACATCATAATTTGATTAGCATAGATTGTCTTTCGCTTTCTGTCTTGATCAATGGTACCATTTTTTTGGAAATGCACGTTCTATGTAGTCTTTCCCTGTCTCTACCTTGCTTATCTTGTACTTTCCATTCAAAGATGACTTTCTGTAAGGTAATGTGTTTCTTCAGTTTTTGACTTAAATGTAGGTCATCATCATTGCACTCTGAACATGTCCATAGGTGCTCAGATCCTTTCCTCGGCAAATCCAGCAGTGTCCAGCGACTGACGACTCTAGTCCTGTGTTGTTTGATAAGTTTTCTTATACACTAATTAAGTTCCTCGTTTCTGGCTGTGTCAATCTCTTTCATCTGAAGGAGTTATGAGGACTCACAATTGTCCTGTGTCCTCTCGCTTCTCGGAGGACATTAATGACGTCTGCCTGATTCTTTGTTTGACCGTCTTCAACGACAGCCGAGCTAGCCAGCCTACCCACACTTTCATTTCCCCGTTCTCCCCCATGTCCTGGGACGTAGACAAAGTTGACTCTCCGTATTGTTGACATATGTAAGAACTCTATCCATTGCCTGCATACAGAGCCCACCTCCACTTTTCTTACCATGCTCATCGAATGTTCATGTTTCTAAATCGATTTAACACACTGCACTCATTGATTGTGAGCTATCTATATTAACACCTCAATGGAAAACAGAAGATGCGAATTCTTACAGTATCTCACTTTAGAGACACCTGGACAAATGTAAGCCAAGTCTTTAAAACGAGATTAAGACTATAGCTAGATTAAGCTATAATTGAACTATAGTTGGAAGAAGAATAGGTGGTCTTTAGATGAAATAAAAACTACACACATACAATCTTTACACGTACACAAGTTAAAAGTAAAATATGATAGGATATTATAGGTAATGGTGGAATATGATATGTATATATGGCCTTTGGCGTCTTGACAGACGGTTGGTAGCAAGCAATCATGATAAGTCAGTAATTTGGTAAAGCATTATGTCTCGTACTGGGTGCTGCTTTCCTGAACATCTTTTCTCGTGGCTGAATTTGCCAGTCCTGGATAGAGAGATCCATCCACAGAACGAGCAAGGTGTACCCGGTTTACCCGGCCTTGTCTGCTTTCTCTTGCGCCTTTTGTCTTCTTCCCAGTTCCTTTCACTTATAGAAAAGTCTCTCAAGGAAGCCCTGCGAATATCTTTATATCTCAGCACTGGTCTGTCCTTTGGTCTCTTTCCGTCTCTAAGTTCGCCATACAATATTTGTTTGGGAATACATTTGTTTGCCATTCTTCTTACATGTCCCAGTCACCTTAGTCTAAGAATCCTAAGTGTTGCCATGATCGATGGGAGTTTGAATCGTTGTAAGACATTAGAGTTAGTTACTTTGTCCTGCCATTTGATGTTCATAACCTTGCGAAGGCAACGTACATGAAAGCTGTTTAATCTTTTCTCCTGCCCTGCATAGGTAGTCCAAGTTTCTGATCCGTATAGAAGTATACTAAGCACACAACTCTGGTAAATTTGAATCTTAGTCCTGAGTGTTAAAGTGGTGTTGGCCCCAATTTGATCTTTCAGTTTATTTCTTTTTCAAGGGAGACAGTGGTTGTGACCGTAGAACCGAGATAGGTGAACATTCTCACATGTTCAAGGGGTATGTTATTTAATTATTTAGCTGCGGGGCTGACTACACATCTTGTTGAAGAACAATAGTCTTCTGGATACTTATTGATAAGGAGAACAATTCACACGATCTAGCCAGATTATCAATCATTGACTACAGGACGGATTCAACACGAAAAGAAGCGATTGCGTAGTCAATAATTTGAGATTTTAACCGGTTCCATGAATCATCTACATTGTCTAGGTCTTCTGCTTTCTCCATGCATTTCTGGAAGGCATTCTTGAAGAGGATTTGATTGTCGTGTAATTTGTTTGTAGCCATATTGATCCTAGGCCTGGATGGTTCTCTAGATCTGTATATCGTTTTGGTCGTTGCCTTCACTTCACTAATGATAAGTGCATGGTTTATGTCACAGTCTGGGCTATGGTATGCTCTGGTTACTCTAACATTATTTAAGTGTTGTCTGTGTCACAGTCTGGGCTATGGTATGCTCTGGTTACTCTAACATTATTTAAGTGTTGTCTGTGTCACAGTCTGTGCTATGGTATGCTCATGTTACTCTAACATTATTTAAGTGTTGTCTGTGTCACAGTCTGTGCTATTGTATGCTCAGGTTACTCTAACATTATTTAAGTGTTGTCTGTGACACAGTCTGTGCTATGGTATGCTCATGTTACTCTAACATTATTTAAGTGTTGTCTGTGTCACAGTCTCCGCTATGGTATGCTCTGGTTACTATAACATTATTTAAGTGTTGTCTGTGTCACAGTCTGTGCTATGGTATGCTCTGGTTACTCTAACATTATTTAAGTGTTGTCTGTGTCACAGTCTGTGCTATGGTATGCTCTGGTTACTCTAACATTATTTAAGTGTTGTCTGCGAACTAGGATAAAGTCCAGCTGGTGCCAATGCCCCGACCTTGTGTGGCACCATGTTGCTTTTTGTCGATTCTTGACGCTGAAAAAGGTGTTGATGGCACACAGGTTTTTAAGGAAACAAAATACTAGAAATCTCTGACCATTTTTGTTCATTTTGCCAATACCATGATGACCTAGGTACGATGACCATGAATTATTGTCAGATCCAATGCTTACATTTAGATCGCCCAGTACGTAGAGTTGTTCTGTTTTGTGGATTGAGTCCTAGGTAACTTAGAGCATCTCGTAAAATTGACTCTTATCTGCTGTGGTTGCTGACATTGTTGGTGCGTAGGTGCTAATGACGTGAATTTGTCTAGCTTTTGAGTTGATTGTTAGTGTTATTATGCGTTCTGATGTACCATTTGGGGTGTTTATAGAATGTATGAGCTTATTATGTGTTCTGATATACCATTTGGGGTGTTTATAGAATGTATGAGCTTTTTATGTGTTCTGATATACCATTTGTGGTGTTTATAGAATGTATGAGCTTATTATGTCTTCTGATGTACCATTTGGGGTGTTTATAGAATGTATGAGCTTATTATGTGTTCTGATATACCATTTGTGGTGTTTATAGAATGTATGAGCTTTTTATGTGTTCTGATATACCATTCGGGGTGTTTATAGAATGTTATTATGCACAGCAAAACCCATTCCACGTAAGCGAGGCTGTTCAGGCTTTAGCCCTTGCCAGAAAAAGGTGTAATTGTTTTCCCTGACTGAACCACAATCTGCAAGCCTTGTTTCCTGAAGGGCTGCAATATCAACATGTAGTCTCTGTAGCTTCAAGCCGACGAAGGCTGTTTTCCTTATGTTTTATACATTCGTGAGGTTGGTGTTATTGAATCCAGGACACATGGTTCTAACGTTCCTTGAGCCGAGCATGAGAGATTGTATCTTCCTTCTGCTGTGTTCTAACGTTCCTTGAGCCGAGCATGAGAGATTGTGTCTTCCTTCTGCTGTGTTCTAACGTTCCTTGAGCCGAGCATGAGAGATTGTGTCTTCCTTCTGCTGTGTTCTAACGTTCTTTGATCCGAGTATGAGAGATTGTGTCTTCCTTCTGCTGTGTTCTAACGTTCCTTGAGCCGAGCATGAGAGAGTGTGTCTTCCTTCTGCTGTGTACTAACGAGGATGGAACTGACGTTTTAGCTTGCATGCTATGCCTGGGCCAATAATATAGGGATAATGCTTTGCTGAAAACAATGAAATGAAATGCTATGATATGATATGACATGATATGATAGGGAATGATGGGTTTTGATGGAATATGATAGGATATGATATGATACGATAGGATGTGATAGGAAATGCACAATTCTATATAGTGCTTGAATAATAATAATTCAGCGACCATTTTACTATATTGTGCAAAATTCTGTATAGTGGTTGAATAAGAACAATTCAATGAACATCAGAACCAATTACTATAACGTGCGCAGTAAAACTGGGATGTGACCTATCACAATTATCGTTCATTAACTAATTCCTGACCGTTAGTAAATATTCCAAGACCAAACATGACAAAATAAAAATGATGCTCAGGCCTTGACCGCAGAAATCCCTAAGTAACTGCAACAACTTCTCATGTCAATGAATCTAGAGTGCAAAATAAAGAATATGAAAATCAACACTTAACAATACAAATGTTATAAATAAGGAGACAGAAACAAAATATTTATATTTCATTCGAGAACACACGAGACAGAAACACAGTTTCTATATTTCATCCGAGATAACACGAAATTGAAACACAGAGTCTATATTTCAAGCGAGAACGCACGTATATAACATGCATCAAAGCTTACCTTGAACGACACAATGAGCATTCGATGTGGAAATATAACAGGGGGGGGGGCGTTCTTATACCACATCGACCAGAACTTAAGACAGGACACTTGTTCCCGTATTCTCTTGTGCTGGGAGTGAACGCGCTGATTGTAACGATTGGCGTTTGACCTCACCCCTGTGTTGAGCTGCAGGCACTAAGATTGGCACGTCGTGACCCGTATCAGATCCAGACCGAGTTTGATGGACTGGCCTCGGAAATTCTATAGCCTTTGATCTGCTTTCTGCTTGCCTGGTGCTGGCTCAGTATCGCCCGGACACCCTCTTAGCCGTCGGTCGTGATCGTCTTATTTGGTACTCCGCGCTGCTTCGTGTAGACAGTTGTGTTTCTACTAGCTGGTGTGCTAGCCTCTCCCAGTTGTCGTTCTTCGCTAGGCCCAGACAGATACAGCTAGCATACGAGGAATTACTCAATGAACACCAAGTAAATTACATCTGAGGTTTAATTTCAAAACGTCAACCTCACACACAAGTTCACAATTACAAGTACAAACCGCAGGTTAGCGGCCTTCCACACATTGCCTGCTATTCACTCATCATCCCCCTGTGTTATGTATAGCGCTGCAGGCAGGCTACTGTCACGCTCTCTTTCTCCACGCCCCTAGTTCTCTCCGACCTTCCTCTGAATAATATTTATCGTGAATTTCCCACTATTTCACCTCAGAAGCCCACGGCTGGCTCGTAAGTTGGCAATATTGACCTCGCTCAACCTTTTGGTGTTTTGGAGCGTCATGCTCTGTAATCGTGCACCTTCCTAGGGGACAGGAACGCTGCGAATCTCTCTCGCTCTGTGCCACCAAATTTGCTCGTTGTCGCTGCCTGCACACTACAATCTGATTCATGCTTCTGATAAAGCCAACACTTGTTACCTCTGTGTCGTGGATTATCACTGAATTAGTTCGTTGTAGCCACATGCAGAACTTCACTCTAAATTCATACTTCTGATGAAGCCTAACTTGGTAACACAATATTATGGGTTATCACTGAAATTTTTTGTTGCTGCCACATGCAGAACTACACTCTAACTTCATACGCCTGATGAAGTTTACACTTTGTGACTCTATGTCACGGATTCTTACTGGAAATTGTTCGTTGCTGCCACATGCAGAACTACACTCTAACTTCATACGCCTGATGAAGTTTACACTTTGTGACTCTATGTCACGGATTCTTACTGGAAATTGTTCGTTGCTGCCACATGCAGAACTACATTCTAACTTCATGCACCTAATGAAGCCTATACTCTGTATCACTATGTCACGGGTTATCACTGAAATTGTTCATTGATGCTAACTGCAGAACTATTCTCTAACTTCATGCTCCTAATTACGGGTAAACTTTGTGAACACTCCTTCACGATTCAACACTCAACTGTTCGTTGTTGCTAACTGCACAACTACCTTTTAACTTCATGCTGCAGATTAAACCAAATCTGGGAATCTATCTCACTGACTGTCATTGAAGTGGTTGGTGTTGATAACTCCCATAACTATCCTATCAATTACCATAACACACGTTCCACTTGTCCCTACTACAGGAATACGGTCCGTTCCATGCAGTTACTACGCACCAACTGCCTGGACCTCCCACTTTGTTGTGTACTAACACTCTGCTCACGGTACCGGTTGTAACACACAAAAACACACAACCGTCCGCATAGATCCCTCGTTCAATCTCGAATGAACGTTCCTAACTCACCCTTTGTCTAACCTTCTGTCCTTCAATCAATCACTCCCCGTTTTACACTTTTGCCTCGTTCCTGATTGTGTTGCACGTTTCCTGTGAGTCACGATGTGCCCATCCTCCTTACTTCTACTCACTTTTTCCCGTGGGCTCAATGATTCTCTCTTAGTTAACTTTTCTCATTTCCCCACGATGTCTCCTATCTCACTCCCATCTTATCGTACACTCTTTAATCACTGCTACAGTAAGGCAAAACGAAGTATTGAGGAAAAGCGGGTCAATCCTCACTCTATTGTGCCAGTGAACAATAAGTGAGAACATAAAGTTAGTCGCCAGAGAAACAAGGTGTTAGGGAGACTGTGTTCATCAGAGTCAAAATAAAAAGCGAAGTAATAAAAGAAAGAATTAGCATTAGACCAATGCTGAATGAAATATAATGACAAACATGAAGTACTTTACTCATCTGAAGAGAACACCCCTGGTGTCATACAAGGGGTCATCATCATCATCATGTACACTGCCGGTTGGCGTAGGCGATCATGCCCCTCCACAATCTTCTATCTACAGTGCATCGTATCAGTTCTGTTGTTGACTGTTTCCCATGCCATGACACCAAGCTATCCAGTATTTTCTCTTTTTGTCGTCCGCGATCTCTCTTTCCTTTTATTTTGCCAGTTGTAACCATGTATTCCAACTTTCCTCGTCTCATGATGTGCCCGAAGAATGTTGATTGCTTCTTTCTGATGTTTTTTAAGAGCTCCCTTTTTGTGTTGGCCTCTTTGAGAACTTCCTCATTGGTCTTTTTAGCTGTCCAGGGAACTTTCAACATTCTTCTGAGAAATCCCATCTCTGTGGCCTCTAATTGTCTTTTCATTTGTTTGTCTACTGTCCATGACTCGCTTCCATAGGTCAGAAATGGTTCTATATAGCACCGATGAACTCTCTTTCTCATTTTTATTGACATAGATTTGTTGCATAAGATATTTTTCATTTTCTGAAATGCTATTTTGGCCTGAGCTATTCCTCTTTTTATTTCTGTGGTGCATCTCCCATCTGATGTAATTATTGTGCCCAAGTATTTGAAACGTTGTACTTGTTTCAGATTTGTCTCGTTTATTTTTATGCTGCATGATGGTGATGATTGTTTCTTCGATATAACCATTACTTCTGTTTTCTTACTATTCAGACTGAGACCTTTCTTGTTGCTTTCTTCTTCTATTATGTATATCATTTCTTGTAGTTCGTTCTCTGTCTCTGCTATAAAGACTGTGTCATCCGCATATCGCAAATTATTTATGTTGTGACCGTTGACTTCAATTCTATTTTTTTGTCTACTATTGATCTCATAATATATTCGCTGTAAAGTGAAAACAAATCCGGTGACAGAACACAGCCTTGTCTGACTCCTTGTTTTATATATAGGAATTTTCCTGTTTGGTTGTTAATTCGTATAGCTGCTGTTTGTTGCCAGTACATGTTTTTTATGATTCGCAGATCCTTGCCATCAATGTTTAATTTCTCCAGCATATTTATTATTTACATATGTTTTACTTTGTCAAATGTTTTCGTGTAGTCTATAAAGCACATATATAGATCTTTCTTTACCTCTATAGATCTTTCTATCAATGTCCGTAAGATGTATAGTGCATTATTGGTGCCCTTTCCTTCCACAAATCCACATTGTTCCTCACTTATTTCTGGTTTTATTTGTGTTCCTTACACGTCTCATGATTATTCTTAGTAATATTTTAATCATATGGCTCATGAGACTAATAGTGCGATGGTCTTCACAATCAGTGGCGCCTGACTTCTTCGGTATGGCTACAAAGATAGATTTTAGTAGATCTTCGGGTATGTGTCCAGTGTTATATATGTCATTGAGTAATTTTGTTATGACTTGTACTCCCAACTCTCCTAATGCATTTATCTCTTCGATTGTTATATTGTCAGGACCTGGAGCTTTGCCTCTTTTCATGTGTTGAATTGCGTCCTCCACTTCGCTCTGCATTATTGGTGGTCCTGTGTCTTCATTTGAATTGTTTAATTCTGGTCTTTCCTCATCATAGAGTTGACTGATATATTCTGTCCATCTTTCCATTGTCTTCTCCTGTCCCATTATTATATTTCCTTTCGTTGATTTCACACATCCTGAAACTTTGACTTTTTTTCTTCCTGTTAATTCATTTAACTGATTGTGCATAAATTTTGAGTCTTTCTTTTGTTGTTTTTCCATTTCTTCACATTTCTGTTTTAACCATCCTTCCTTTGCTTCTATGCACTTGTTTTGGATCTCTTTGTGCAATATTTTGTATGCTCGTTCTTCTTTCTTATGTTTTCTTCTTTCGTTCATTAGTTGTAATTTTTCTTCTGTCATCCATTTCTTTTTGTTGATTCTTTTAGTCACTGGTATTACTTCTTTTGATGTTTGATGAATCGGTTGTTTGAGCATTTCCCACAGCTCCTGGATGTCCTGTATTTTCTCAATAGCATTATATCTATTTTGTACTATCATGCTGTACTTATCACTCATCTGTTTATCTACTTTTAGCATATCTAGTTCTAATTTTATATTTCTTCGTGATTTCTGTGCCTTCCGCAGTTTTACTCTTATCTTTCCAACTACTGGTACATGGTCACTATTACAATCTGCTCCTGGCCTTGTTTTAACAGACGTTAGCCCATTCTTCTCTGTACCAGTATAAAATCAATTTGATTGTGTACTTTTTTGTCTGGGCTTTGCCATATCCATAGTCGCCTAGGGTGTTGTTTGAACCAGGTGTTACCTATAATCATTTCATGTGTCTTTGCCCAATCTATCCCCTCTGTCATTCGTCTCGCCAAGGCCATGCCCCCCAGTCACATTTTGTACTTTAGCTGTTCCTACCTTTGCATTGAAATCCCCTAATACAACAGTTATTTTTTGGGATTTGCACTGTTCCATGGCCGCCTCTAGTTCCTCGTAAAAAGTGTCAATGTCTTCTTCTTCGCGATTACTTGTTGGTGCATAAACTTGAATTATGTTGATATCCATTGGTCTGCCTCTCAATTTTACTAGCAGAATTCTGTCTGATACTGGCCAAAATCCTTTCACTGTTTTGCTTCTTTCTCTATCTAACATTATGCTTACTCCTCTTTCGTGTGTGATTCCCCCAGAGTAAATTACATTTTTACTGTCGCGTTGTAATAATCCTGCCCCTGGCCATCTCATTTCACATAGTCCCAAGATGTTCAATTTCATTCTCTTCATTTCTTGACTGATGTTTTCTAGTTTTCCAACCTGGAATGCTGTTCTAATGTTCCAAGTTCCTATTGCTAGTGTCTCTTTATTGTTGATCTTGCATACAGTTGCTTGATGATGATCGGGTGTCACCTGTAGCACATGACGCTCCCTACCGGATGAGGTGGCACATACAAGGGGTACATACAAAAAAAGATAAGCAAGGCACAGACAAAACTGCAAGACAGGAAAACCAAGATGCAAAACACATGCCTTTAGCACCAGAAGAACATCAGACGACCATCTTTACCCCAACTGAATTAGTTGTTGCCCCCAAAGGATTGAACATCAAGAGTTCCCCTGGTAAAGATGGAACACCACGTTGGATTTCACCAACGAAATGCTCATAAAACTGGGACAGAAAGCCAAGGGCCTGCTTCTAAGGATAATAAATGCTAGCTGGAAGAGAGTTCATGTGCCATAATCTGCAAAGAAGCTATTATGGTGCCCATCCTCAAACATGGAAAAGACAGACTAGACCGTCAGCACAGACCAACTGAAGACTTTATCACCTACATCACACAGGAAATAGAGGATGCTCTACAATAAAAGAAACACACACTGACAGTGTGGGTCGACATGGAGAAGGCTTTCGATAGGGTAGGGCGAGAGGGTTTAAAGAACAAGCTTTTAAGACTTGACATCCAGGGTCGTACAAGTTCAAGGGCAACTAAGTAAGAAGGTCACAATCGAACAAGATGTCCCATAAGGCGGAGTCTTGTCCCCAACACTCTGTTTTAATTGTCATAAATGACATCGTAATGGACATTCCACCCAGAATACGCAGATGATCTGGCGTTATGGGCTCACGAGGAAAGTATGTTGGTAAAACACAGAATCAAGCTGCCCGTATCATCACTGGTGCTATGAAATCTACACCTATCAAGACTCTACAAACAGTAACAGGTTTACAAAGCTTAGATGACAGACGGGTCACTAAAGTATTGCAACAAGCGGAGAAATATAGAAGGCTCCTTAGTCACCCCATGCACCAAAGTATAACTGGTTTCGGAATAGTACGACTAAGGAGGAGCAACTTCGCTGCAATCTCCAATGAGCTAACTACTAGAGACCCACTACTGTCCCAAACAATACCTAAACCCTTGAGCCCATCTGATATGTCTCCTCATGGAAAACACAAAATACCCGTATTTAAGGAAGATATAACAGGAATCGGAGCCGCGATAGCTCAGTGGTTAGTGAACTGGACTACAAAGGACAAGGGGTAGGGTTCGATCCCAACCTACGGCTTCCGGGTTCACCCAGCCTTAAATGGGTACCGAATTTTTTATGGGAAAGTAAAGCAGCACGGGCGTAATACCGACCACATTACCCCAAAAATCATGTGCTGAAGGTCTGTAAAATATAGGGTCACTAACACCATATTTCCCTATACGCCACTTGGCGTGACGGGGGTACTTTACTTTTTTTTATTGCAGGAATCATTTTAAAAAGCACCAAATTAGACACAGAAGTAAAACACGTAGGAAAAAAAAAACGTAACCGATACCTACACACATGACTCTTGGTCCCACATATACACATATGGCTCTGCTATAAATGCCACCAGAAATGAAGGGGGAGGTGTCTTTTGATGCTGAATAACCAGGACGAGATCACCAAGTCAATAGCTACTGGAAAATTCTCAAACAACTTTAAAGCAGAAACTGAGGCCCTTAGAGATGCTGCAACACTGACTACCCAACACACAAAATACATGCAAAAAAATTGGTGATTCTGACTGATGCAATGTCAGTACTAACAGCTCTAAAAAGTCCCAGGAATAATGAACTAGATGACTTGAGAACAACCCTAGACCAACTATGCCATAACTTTCAGAGAGTGGTCATCCAGTGATACCATCACACTGTAATATACACGGGAACGAATGCGCAGACAAATTAGCTAAAGAGGGAGGGAGATTACCAGTTATGATGAAGCCAAATCCATCATCAAAGGCCAGTACCATGAAAAATAGAAACGAGAACACCCAAAGCATAACGAGAGTGACGGATACCACCAACTATCAAGGGGGATCAAGTCATCATACTTCGCCTACGCACTGGCCACAATAGAATGAGAAATCACATGTTCACCAAATTCAAAGTAGGTACAACCAGCCTATGCCACTGTACACTGGACAATATGACTACAAATCATGTTCTACAGGATTGTCCCCAGTACACAGACCTGAGAAGAGCAATGTGGTCTACACCCACCTCCCTGGAAGAGAAAAATATGGGGCAATCGAATCACTTAAACAGACAGATGACTTCATGAGAGAGTCTGGAATCCTACTCTGATTGTGACGATCGCAGAGAGAGAGAGAGAGAGAGAGAGAGAGAGAGAGAGAGAGTACGAGGCAGACCAACAACGTTAGGATGATAACAACATATAAGCTCGACAACATCATCAACTGCCAATGACTGAGACTATTTGTAGATCCAGAACCATAATTGTGCACACACTTCAATACATGTAGTGTTTTAAGGAGGATTACAAGAAGATTTTCTCTTGTAACAACATTTCATTTACCATGTTCAAATTGTCATGGAGGCGAAGGCGCGCCTTTCAGCACCAGAGCTGGAAGTTGTCAGCGACCCACAGCTGATGGCTTCCACCAGGATCGGTGAATCAAAACCATCCAGACCCTGCTCCACCTCTCCGTGGTGCCTCCGGTAACAGACTAACCTGACTAGTCTGGCCAAGAGAGCAGGGATCGAAGAGGGAAGACAACCCGGTACTCAAAAATGTCGTGCTGATGTCGGATGTGTTGGGCCGAAAGGCGCAAATATAACAGTTATACTGCAAACCACAACACAACGCAGACACGTCCACTTAACGTGCTATTAAGGAGGGATAACGTTGAGGAATTCTACAGTCAACGAATACTTTAGTCATCGAGCGAACGCAAGCAAATTGTGATAAATATTTCTTTCTTCGTTGTATCTGTTTTAAAACTTTCTTATTTATTTTCTTCTATGTCCACTTGATTCTTTCCATATATGGTAATTATCATCAGGATAAATATCTATATACCAGAGTGAGTGTTTAGATTTTCATCTTTGTTTGCAATTGTTTATTACCTTTCAGTTCTCCCCATTGCTACACTGTAGAGAGAAAGAGAGTAGGTAGTGACTGATAGAAACAATGAAGGTTGTTCAGTATACACAGATGAAATGATCAAATTACATGAACAGGCCAGCAGGAATTATGGCAGTCTGAAAGGGAGAGGAAAGAGAGTTCATTGGTGCTAAATAGAACCAATTCTGACCTATGGAATCGAATCATGGACAGTAGACAACAAAGGAAAAGACGATTAGAGGCCACATAGATGGTATTTCTCAGAAAAAGATCGCAAGTTCCCTGGAAAGCTAAAAAGGCCAATGAGGAAATTCTCAAAGCGGCCAACACAAAAGGAGAACTAAAAACATAAGAAAGAAACAATCAAAATTGTTCAGGTACATCACGACAAGAGAAAAGTTGCAATACTTGGTTACAACAGACAAAATAAAATGAAAAAGAGATCGCTGACGACAAAGTGAGAAAATACTGGAGAGCTTGGTGTCATGGCACGGAAAACAGTTAACAGCAGAAATGATACGATGCATTGTAGATAGAAGATTGTGGAGGGACATGATCGCCTACGCCAACCGGTATTATAATATTATATGTGATATATAATCATCTTTGCATTTGTTTGTCTACTGTCAATGATTCTTTCATGAGGAAAGAATTGGCTCTATATAACACAAATGGACAATCTGTATCATTTGTGTTGACATAGACTTATTGCATTTAATATTTTTTATTTATTTCTCTGAAGTGCTACTTTGGCCTGTGCTATTTTGCTTTTTATTTCTGTGGTGCATCTTGTGTCTGATGGTATTGTTTTGTCAAAATATTGGACGCTCTGCACTCTTTTTAGATTTCTTCTCTTTAATTTTATGTTGCACGATGGTGATGATTTTTTTCTTCGAAATGATTAATTACTTATGTATTTTAACTACTCAGACTGCGACCCTTCTTGCTGCTTTCTTTCTATGTATATTATTTCTTGTAGATCATTGTCAGTCTGGTATTATGATTGTGTCATGCGCATATCGTAGATGTATAAAACTTAGAATATAATAAATATAGCAGAATAGAATAGAATATAATGTTAGAGAAGAGTAACAAAATATCATTAAAAGTCCGAAATAGTCCATTCTGACCTGTATGACTGATAGCTTCTTTGCTCAGTTGGACATATCTGATGTACAGCTCCCTCATGCCTTTTCCAGTTTGATAAAGCACGTTCATCCATGAGTTCACAAGACTGTCTGAATGACGAATTGTTCCTAGAAAGGTTGTGGTCATAGGAAATAAAGTAAAATACTTTTAGAACTTGGATGCAGATTTCAAACACTGGTTAGGTTAATAGTCACAGTGAAGTTTGTTCTGGATCTTAATGACGTCAGATGTGATACAAATTTTAAAAGACACTTACAAGCATTACTTTGAGCTGATAGAACGGTAAAGCAACAAAAATATTCCTTTTTCTTTATGCCTCACACTCACAAAAAAAAAAAAATTCAGAATTGTATACTTAACATTTTCTTTTTAAAAAAGTAGTGTGTGCTAATGAATTGTCTGGGTCATACACGTGGCTGTCTGTAAAAAAATGAAGTGGAGGTTTGTTACCCTAAAAAAAACCACAAGACGTATACGCCACTGACTACTTTGCCGGCGTGTTATAGGTAGAAGGACTAGAAGACATCAGTGGAGGTGTGATTGTTTGTATTACACAGATGTAAATGTAAATCACTATTTATTACTCCAGCTCATACATTTTCACTATTAATTACACTTGTAAAAATGCATGCATTAAAAGTATATATTATCTTCATTTGGCTAAAATGCTAAAATTTATTAAGAAAATGTAGTTAGAAGAGATTGCACACTTTTTTTTTTAAATATGAATGCTGGTGTGACCACCACAGATGTAAATGTTTCAGATCTGGTTGTCAATGTCAAGTATTTTAGTATTTTTTGTTTGTTTGTTTGTTAGCGTTCGCCATCTTTTATCTCTGACGAAGTCCCTAGAGACTATGAACTGAATTTTTCGAATTAATCCCATTTTTCCGTGGTAGCCGTGTGCACACGGATCCCTCGCCGCACAGGCAGATATCTCCGACTTCGGAGGTACTCATATTTTTTTCGTCGATGAGTAATTGACGCTTCAAGCCGGGCCTCGTTGCTGAGACCAGGGGTGGTTCTCGCAGAGAGAAATAACAAATAAAAATCTCAACCGGTGCAGCCGGGATTTGAGCACACAACCTTTCTGTTTCGAGGCCGGCGTCTTGCCTCGAAACCAACCAGTCCCCCAGTATTTTAGTTTAGAAACTAACAGAAATTGACACACTTGCGTGTCTAAGAAGGATCGCCTGGTAACAAAGAAAAGCTAGTGAGAAAAAGCAAGTAAAATAAATAAATACAGAAGGCTGGTGGATAAACCAGGTGCAGAGAAGAAAAAAACTTGACACAAAACTGGGTTCATTCACTGTCCCTGCTAAATAAGTGACAAGCAATTACGTCAATCGTGGCGACCGTTTCTTTCTGCCATTTGTGAGATCAGTGCTACTGTATAGCTTCTGTGTTTGGATTTCTGTGTTTATATTATAATAGTTTTTTTTTTTTTACCTGATGAAGACTGTTGCTGAAATGACGTAATTTGTCTCGTGTTTTTCTTAGTTTACCTGCTTTATATTACTTTGTGTTTATTTTATATTGTTGAAATTATATCTATAGATCGTTTCAAATCACTTGCCCAACTTCGAACCGCTATTGCTCAGAAACCGTTTGTTAAATCCTGTTGAAATTTTCCAAATGTTATTAGAATGCAAAAGACCCTTTAAATGTATATTTAACAAATATCTTGCAGATGCAGTTTTCTTAAAGCGGCGAATTTCTTTGATGTTTGTCAAAATTGTAAATTGTGAATCCCTAAATAATAGAAATTACCGTAGTTGCTGGTCTATGATTAATTTTCACTAGGTAAAGGCGTGGCCGTAATGGGGATATAACTGAATAAGGAAAAACACCAGGAGAATTATTGTCTTCTCAGTTCGAGGACGGACGATAATATCAAGGTATACCTGTATGTCCAATTTTCATAATTGTGTGGTCCTGAAAAGGACCGTTTGTTGAACTAATTTAAGGTAATATAGGGGTCAACATTGTGGGGGCTATATACTTTCATTCTGAATCAGACGAGTCTAAAAGATTAATAACTGCTTGGGGTTGAACATTCCACAAACCATCATTTTTCCAATATTCCTCTTCCTGTTTTAAGACGTGGTCTTCATATTTAGCCCAATAATCTTTGTCTATATTTAATAAAGCGAAATTAGCAAGAGTCTTTACATCGCATATTTTGAATGTTGTATTTTCATCTGCCACTTGTCCTTTTAATTTTGCCCAGATTAGTTCTATTGGATTTAAATGAGCATGGTAAGGTGGCAGCCTCAAACTTATATGACCGTGCTCTTGGATAATCTTATCTATTTGAAAAATCTTTGTCCTTTGTTTTTGCTTTACTAGAGATAGTAATTCAGGTTTTAAGTACATGTTATTAAATTGTATGTGCTCCTTTGTGAGCCATATCTTAATAGCATCTTTTGTACTGGATGACGTCGGGACTTTATCTTCAAGTGCAACAATGTTGTGGTACGCTGCATTGTCCATTATTAGGCAAGATGGTCGATCTAGTGATGGGAGAACAGAATTTTCAATCCAATGTCTAAATATGTGACCATTCATCTCAGAGTGATAATCCCGATTGTCTATGGATTTTGAAAGAAAAATGAGCTCTGCATTCTGTATTAGTCCATGTTGTCGACTACCTGCATGAGCAATTATCAAGCGCTGTCCTTTGCTGCTAGGTATAAATCTCTTAATCTTTCCATCTGATGACTGCCATTCCCTTTGGTTAGTGTGGTGAGCATTGATCCATGTTTCATCCAAGTACACAATATCATAACCTTGCTTGCGCACCTCTTTTACTTCATGTAAGTACTTGCTTCTCATGACTACTATATGTGGCTTCTCACAGATGATGTTTCGTCCATTGGAATACTTTCTGAATGTAAAGCCTGCAGCTCTCACATTCCTCCATAATGTAGACATTGATATTTCAATACTGTTGTTCTTTTTCAGCGAAATTTTTAATTTTCTTATTGTAACAGTTTCATTCATACCCAACATTTTGCGAATTTCACTTCTAATAAGTTCACTGTCCAAATTATCCAACATTTTTGCTCTTCCTTGTGATTTTGTATATTTGGAACATTGACGGTCACGTGCTTGAATCCAGCGATTAAATGACCGTTTAGATAAATCCAAAATGTGTCTTGTCCTATTCTCAGGGTTTTCTAAAGAATGAAATAATCTTCCTCGTTTAGCCTCTTTGCAAAAATAGTCATACATTTTTATTGCGATGTTTTGTAAACTGCAGAATTTCATTTTAAGACTCATGATAAATGTTATTGTTCCACGTCTACACCTATGAATGAACGGAAATGGAACACACAATTTCTCAAGTGTCTAATTGTGTCAAACAAACCACGGGGAAAGCGTGCAAATACGTCAATTCTACCGTGTATGAATTTTTACTCGCTATTTTTAGTTTAAAATACTGTAAACATTAAGTTTTGACTACATCAATGGGTCGTTATAAATTTATATAAATCAAATAAGCAACAATAATAACCAAATGTTTTTTTAAATGAAATTAATTCCCTGTTGGGTTCTAATCATTATAACTTTACATGCAAATTTTGAATATAATACCTCAAGCGGTTAAAAAGCTATCGATTTTAAAAGTTGGGCACGAGTTATGAAACAAGCTATAATTATAACTCTCTATCTTGTGCGATGTGGAAGTGTCACTATCTTTTCTCGTGCCACGCCTTCACAGCATCCGGTATTCTTCCTATTGTCCTCCTCTATCCCGCCAAACTTTATATTTTTCCGGTTGTTATTAAGTATTCCTATTTTCCTCTTCTTCACACATTGCATGCAAATCATGAAATCTGAACTGTCTTTTTCTCAATTTGTAAGACAGAGTCCCAAACTGGTCAGCAAAATATGTCTTGCTCTGACAAAATTGTTTTCTTTTTTCTGGCTACAAACAACTCCTGCCTTGTTTAAAGATCAAGAAAAAGTCACAAACAAATATGTGCTCTAGAAGGTTGTGCTGGACGTAAGTAGCACACAGTAGTTTACTTTCAAACCAAAATGTCATTTTAATTCTTCTTCTGCGATCATGACTCTTTCAGAGAAGGATTCCGGACTCTCTTATGAAGGCAGCTGTCTGTTTAATTGATTAGGTTGCCCCGTATAGTTTCTCTTCCAGGGAGGTGTGTGTTGTCTACATTGTACTTCTCAGGTCTGTGTACTGGGGGCAATCCTGTAGAATATGTTTTGTTGTCATGTTGTCAAGTGTGCAGTGGCATTGGCTGGTAGTACTAATTTTGAGTTTGGTGGACATGTGGTTTCTCATTCTGTTGTGGCCAGTGCGGAGGCGAAGTTTGATGATTTATTCCATCCTTGATAGTTAGAGATATCAACCCATCTTGTCATACTTTGGGTCTTCTGGCCTTTGGTGATAGATTTGGCTTTATCGTAACTGACCAGATGGTTCTCCTGTGGTAATCTCCTCTCTTTAGCTAATTTGTCTGCGCGTTCGTTTCCGTGTATATTACAGTGTGATGGTATCCACTGCATGACCACTCTCTGGATGTTGTTGCAAAATTGGCCTAGGGTTGTTCTCAATTCATCTAAGTTCGTTGTTCCTGTGGGTGTTTAGAGTTGTTAGGACTGTCAAAGCATCAGTTAGTATCACCAATTTCTCGTGCATGCTATTTTTATATTGGGTACCCAGTTTTGCAGGGTAATTGAGGGCTTCATATTCTGCTTTATAGTTGTTTGAGAATTTACCAGTAGCTATTGACTTGGTGAATTCTTCCTGGTTTTTCAGCTTCAGGAACACACCTCCTCCTCCATTTCTGTTGGCATTTGTAGCGTCGCCATCTGTGTATATGTGTGTGACCACATTTTAATTCTAACCTTGGATGATGATCTGAGCCCTTTACATTCATCTTATTCTTTAAAAATCGACATTTTATAAGAGTGGTTTCTGTATTGTGACGTCACACACAAAATTACAAATGTTTAGTTCAAGTCAATGTTTATGTATGAATGATGTGTTAGTAGCTAATGCTCTACAAAATAATATCAAGATCAAAGAAATGACCCGTTTGAGTTTTAACATTTGTAAAATTGATCATGAAATATTTTTTTAAGCTGCAATATTCAATCTTTAACCACAAAATGTATATTTCATTTTAAGATACAAGCACATCTAATCACTTTTTATGTATAATAGAAGGAATCATCTACATTTTTATTTCACGGAAATCAGAATTGAGTAAATGTACTAAAGTGTCAATGACAAACAACTATGTACAAAACGCGGTGTAATAGAATTCACTAAAAAAACATGCAGAAACGAGGAAGAAATTTGATTGGTTAATTTGTTTGTGTCGTCATCGGACTTCATTAAGAGCTGGTTGTATTTCAAATAACAAAGCGATCTTACCATTATGATGTTGCTCCCATCTTTCACAGATTATGACTTCACAACATTTGACGTGTTCAATGGCAACTGACCAGTTTCATCATCATCATCAAGTACTATGCCTGCTGTCGTAGGTGATCATGTCTCTCCACAACTTTAGATCTCGACAGTTATTTATAATTTATGTTGTTAACATTCTGCCAAGCCATTCTCTTAAGCTGTGTGGCATCTTTTCTATTTGCTTTTCTCTATCTCTTCATCCCTCAATTTTACCAGTTGACACAATATGTTCCATCTGTTCTCTTCTCATTACATGGTTAAAAATGGATGATTGTTTCTTCCTTATATCGGAAATTAGCTCTATTTTTGCTTTGTTCCCTTTCGGAACATTTTAATTATTCTTGTTTGCTGTCCATGGTATTATCAACAATCTTTCGTAAAACCACATTTCTACGTCCTCGAGTGATTTTCTTGTCTGTAGTTATATTGTCCACGATTCACATACATATGTTAAGACTGCTCTACATAGCATTTAAGAACTCTTTATCTTGTTTCTATTGTCAAAAATAGATCACACAGTATCTTCCTCATTTTTGGTAAAACTGCTTGACAAGTTTACTGCTTTAACAAAACATGGTCAATATATGTTTTTTCTTGAGTAGCAGGCAGGCCCCTTTGACCATCACGTTTATTTGGGTAAATTGTACGACAGAATTAGTTTCACCTTCTTATTAATGTTTGTATTAATGTTTACGTCCATTGTTGCACTGAGACATAAATATTGTCATTCCATCTATCTCTACTTTCTCTTTGTCTTTGACAAGCTGCGACTGGTAACTATATTCTTTTGATTGAGAAAAATAAATTTCACTTCTCTGCTTTCATTTTCATAAACGCTACAATTCACACATATCGCTGGATGTTAAAAAAATCTGTTAACAGAAAAACTAATCAAAGGAATCTAAAGAAGTAGAAAATAAAAGGATTTGTTTAAAATTCACATGCAATTTGTATTTAAAATGTGAAGACTATTTTGTTTCCTCACTTAATTCTTTAATTGTGGCAACACTCGTCGATTTACAACAAACCTGTACATGTGCCCTTTACAATTATACAATTTTCTGCTCTTTTATAGATGAGCCGCATGTCAGACAAGATTGATGAGCGCTGGTTTGAGAAGAAAGAAAAATACCCACATTAATATTGAGTTAAACATATAAAAGAGTTCTTGTAAGATTCTGGATTAAACCTTTGTTAAATAAGGATATCAAAAACAAGAGGAGTATTCGTTGCATTGGGAAACATGTGGGAGTCCATAGAAATTAGGTTAAATACAAAAATAAAAATTGCCAACTCCAATGTTAAGTCAGTCCTATTATATGGCCGTGAAACATAGAGAGCAACAAAAATAGCAATCATAAAGATACCGACTGTCATTAGTGGATGCTTACGCAGAATAAAAGGATGAAAAAGGGATGGACAAAATCACTAACATAGAATTGTGGAAATTTGCTAATCAAATACCAGTGGATAACGAGATTCAGCGAAGATAATGGCGCTGGATAGGACACACACTGTGGAAGCCAACTGAGAGTATTACACAACTTGCCCTTTTTTGGAATCCCCAGAGGAAAAGACAAAGAGGAAGACCAAGGAATTCTTGGAGAAGGCAGATAGAAGAAGCAGAGATGAAGATGATGGGGAAGACACGGACTAATCTTAAAAATGAATGGCAAGAAACAGAAAGTGTTTGCTGAAGACCTATGCACCACAAGGGGCTGAAAGGTAAAAGAAGAAGGAGATTTGTTCAAAAGTTGAACACGGTGTTTTTCCACTGAGGAATTATGATTTTGTTGATTGTGATCGAATTGTGGAAGTTACTGTTCCTCTAATTATAAATGTCTTACAGATATGAACCTTCACATTTTACACCTTTGCTGAACTGATTGAAATCTTTCTTTTTTAGATGACCTACGAATGACATAACAATTTTAATATTTGCAATCTGGACGATCAAGCAGTATGAGTTGTACATTTTAATTTCAATGTTTAATCAGTACCATACATTGGCTGTGAAACACGAAGAACAACAAATCACGACAATGTACAATTTCATTTATTGATGCCTGCACAAGATGTGAAGATAGGAATTTGACAACATTACTAACTTGGAATTGAGCGGACGTAAAAACACACACGGGTGTGGAAAGAGATGCTATAAAGACAACGAATCATAGGAGGAAGATGTATGTTTTACAGCATTCAGAAAAAATGACAAATAAACAACAACAGAAAAAAACAAAGAACAATATATGGTCCGGGGCAGGATCGAACTCGCATAAAAAAACTGCTGTAGTAGCAGAAGATACAAGATTTGTAACACTGCTGTTGTGCACGAAAGATCACTTTATGGAACGCCCAATGGAGTAGACAAAAGGAAGGTCAAAATACACATGAAACAAAAACATTTGTGGAAAAATATGTATGAATAAAAAAGGAATAACTGGATATAAAAGAGCCGCGATATCTCAGTGGCTAGAGCACTGGACTATAAAAGGCAAGTGTTCAGGTTCGATATTTATCGACGGCCTTCAGGTTCACGCAGCTTTAAATGAGTACTGGATTTTTTCTGGGAAAGAAAAGCGGCACGGGCGTAATACAGTACACATTACTCCAAAAATCATGTGCCGAATGTCTGTAGAAATTATGGTCACTAACACCATATTCCCTATACACCACTTGGCATGACGAGGTTCTTTACTTGATTTTTTAAACTGGAAACAGTCTGAAGAGAATAACACAAAAAGTTCTACTTCAAAAGTGATTAATGGAAGCGTGTGTTCCATAAGGAGGTTAAGGGGATAATAAGAAGATGAAGAAGTTACATTTTATCAAGTGGTTCGACTTAGTTAATGTAATTTTCATTCATTGAGTGCAGTCTTCACATCGGACTTTAGCTACACTGGAGCAAAATTTTACACTATCTCTTGTCCTGGTGATGCATATTATCATAAATTCACCTGTGCACCTTTTGATGTTATTATTTCACTTTATTCTTGGTCTGCCTCTGCCTCGCTCATTTTCCACCTTCCTTCCAAGATAACTTTCATAAGGTTATTATGTCACTTCACGTGTTCTTACAATTTCAGTTGTCTTTTTTCGAATTTTGTTAAACAATTTATTTTTTTCAGATTGTAATTTGTTTTTAGCGTTCACATCTCATTGTCTAACATCATTTGATGAAACCATGTATGGTCAAGTACGGAGAAACAATATTCTCAAAGGACGCTACAATAATAATAAGTATTACAGCATTCGGTGCAGTAAGGCAAACCAAGTATTTGTACATCTAGCCTCTCTCCTGAAACACAAGACAGTGCCAATCAGCACAAAAGAAACATCTAATACAAAGAATATGTATTCCCACTTTAAATTGCCAGTGCCAAATAGGCTAACACGTTACAAGTCAGGAAATAAGGCCACCACAGAGATGAGATATTTCAGAATAGCTATTGAATTGACCGAATCAGGACAAAGACCACAAGAGAAAACGTTGTCATAGGTGCAGTTTTTTTTTATTGAAAGACAATAAATAAAATAGTTGCCCCAAATGGAGAGAATGTGATGCCACATTATATAAGGCATACACGAAAAGAGAAAGAGATATTAGTCGATCCTGATTACACTGGAGCGATAACATCGAAGGCAGCACCTAGTGTCAATGTTCGAGCCCTCTAGGAGTAACGATAGCCTTATATGGTCCCTAGATGCACAAATGGTAAAAAGGAGAACACATGAGAGAGAGAAAGAGAGAGAGAGAGAGAGAGAGAGAGTAAGAGAGACAGAGAAAGAGAGAGAGAAAGAGGTAATTCTTTTAGTATTGCTCCGCTAACATTCTTTACATTCCAGCTAGCAATGCAGGCACGAACAATTTCATATTCAAGCTAGTAAAGTAATGTTAATATATGTCATGATTCAACTATATTTCAATGTTTACATACTTTGTACACCACAGTGATAAAACATCTAATATATATATCGCTAATATGTTACAAATCTTACTATTTATTCTAAAACTATTTTATTAACACTGTTTACATTTCTATTTCTACAACTGTTTTAACTGTTTACACTTATATTAGCACAATATAGAGCAGCGTTAAAACTCTTGCCATTTCTAATAAACTACATGCTACAACTTTTTACATTCCTACATCATTGCAATGCTACAACTATCTGCTTTCCTGATACGTGACGGGGGTAGTAAAGTAAAGTAAAGTACCCCCCGTCACGCCAAGTGGCGTATAGGGAAATATGGTGTTAGTGACCCTATATTTTACAGACCTTCAGCACATGATTTTTGGGGTAATGTGGTCGGTATTACGCCCGTGCTGCTTTTACTTTCCCAGAAAAAATCCGGTACCCATTTAAGGCTGGGTGAACCCGGAGCCGTCGGTTGGGATCGAACCCTACCCCTTGTCCGTAGTAGTCCAGTTCACTAACCACTGAGCTATCGGTGACGGGGGTACTTTACTTTTTTTTTACTTACTACTACAGCGGTGTTACAATTCTTGTATCTCCAGCTACTAAAGCGGTGTTACAATTCTTGTATCTCCTGCTACTACAAAAGTGTTACGATTCCTGTATCTCCTGCTATTACAGCGGTGTTACAAGTCTTATCTCTCCTGCTACTACAGTGGTGTTACAATTCTTGTATCTCCTGCAACTACAAAAGTGTTACAATTCTTGTATCTCCTGCTACTACAGCGGTGTTACAATTCTTGTATCTTCTGCTACCATAGCGGTGTTAAAATTCTTGTATCTCCTGCTACTAAAGCGGTGTTACAATTCTTGTATCTCCTGCTACTACAAAAGTGTTACGATTCCTGTATCTCCTGCTATTACAGCGGTGTTACAAGTCTTATCTCTCCTGCTACTACAGTGGTGTTACAATTCTTGTATCTCCTGCAACTACAAAAGTGTTACAATTCTTGTATCTCCTGCTACTACAGCGGTGTTACAATTCTTGTATCTTCTGCTACCATAGCGGTGTTACAATTCTTGTATCTTCTGCTACCACAGCGGTGTTACAATTCTTATATCTCCTGCTACTTCAGTGATGTTATAATTCCTTTATCTCCCGCTACTACATCGGTGTTATAATTCTTGTATCTCCCGCTAATACAGCACTATGGTAATTCTTGTATCTCCTGCTATTACAGCAGTGTTATAATTCTTGTATCTCCTGCTACTACAGCAGTGTTATAATTCTTGTATCTCCTGCTACTACAGTAGTGTTATAATTCGTGTATCTCCTGCTATTACAGCATTGTTATAATTCTTGTATCTCCTGCTACTACAGCAGTGTTATAATTCGTGTTTCTCCTGCTATTACAGCAGTGTTATAATTCTTGTATCTCCTGCTACCAAAGCAGTGTTATATTTCTTGTATCTCCTGCTACTACAGCAGTGTTACAATTCTTATATCTCCTGCCACTACAGCAGTGTTATAATTCTTGAACGCTCTACTGTACCAGTGGGTAAGAAGAGAGAATGTAAAATATATTAAACAGAAACCAAAACACAGCACCGATTAATTAAAACATCCCAGTACTGAAGATGCCACAGTTAGGTTACAGTGACATATAGTAGCGAGGGTGGGCTGACGCATAGGTGGGCTGACGTGTGGGTGGACTGACGCGTGGGTGGACTGACGCGTTATTGGACTGACGCGTAGGTGGACTGACGCGTTAGTGGACTGACGCGAGAGCAAACAAGATGCTTGTCCACGACAAAGTATTAGCGCTTTAAGACAGAGACGATGACAGTTAGGTCAGTAAAGTAAGTAGAGTGCCCCGTCGTGCCAAATGGCATATATGGAATATGGTATTGGTGCCATACTATTTTAGACTTTCGGCACATAATTTTTTCGGTTAATGTGGTATTTTAAGATCCATAAGGGGCATGCCTGGAATAACAAGTGGAGGCCATAATATGAATAATCTAAGGTATGCTGACAATACGCAGTGATTTCTGCAATATGTGCCATTTTGGCACTCAAGGTTTCTGTTTCTGAGATTGTGGTTCTCCCCTTTGTGGTTCTCCCCTATCTTCGGCTCGAGAGGAAAATAGATAGATATAGATAGATGCTGATGATAGTCTTAATCGTTAAGAGTGAAAATGAGGTACAAGAAATGTTATACATTATAGTGACAGAAAGCAAAAATAAGGGACTCAGCCTTAATAGCAAAAAGACAGAAGTAATGGTAACAACAAAGAAAAAGACATCACCTCAGTGCAAAATAAAGACAAATGGGACAATATTAAAATAGGTAGATGATTTTAAATATTTACTAACTTTGTTAACCCCAGACGGTTGGTGTACAACAGAGGTGAGATGCAGAATGGCTCTGTCAAAAGCAGCTTTCCAAACAACTAGGAAGATGCTATGCAATCCATTTTTGACAATAGAAACAAGAAAAAGACATACAAGAAAATCACTGGAGGCTGTAGATTTGTGGTTTAACAGAAGAATGTTGAGAATACCATGGACGGCTAAGAAGAGTAATGAAAACGTTATGAAAGAGTCCAAAGCAAAAAGAGAGCTAATTTCCAATATTAGGAAGAAACAAACATCATTTTTTTGGCCATGAAATGAGAAGAGAACAGCTGGAATATATTGTAACAGCTGGGGAAATTGAAAGACGATGAGATAGAGAGAAGCAAAGAGAAAAGATAACATATAGCTTAAGAGAATGGCTTGGCAGAAGGTCAACAACAGAAATGATATATAACTGTCGTGATCGAAAGTTGTGTAGAGACATGACCACCTACGCCAGCAGGCATGGTACTTGATGATGATGATTACGAGAGTTCATGTGTGATTATTTCAAGTAGTTAAAGATATGTTGACGGTTATGTCGACCGTCAGGAAGTAGAATCATTTATTATGGTTAAAGTAATATACACATGTAATTACTGGTGGAGTTGTACAAGAAAACTCAGAAATAAATGCGCTGCAGTGTCATTATACACCCAATGTGTGATGTCAATGTATAGATAACAAAAGGACAGACGAACCAACAATATTTCTGGTCAAAAAAGGTTTCCATTTCAGCGAAAAAACGAAAAAAAAAAACTAAAATCTGTGATGTAACAATTAACAATGTCATCTTAGAAAAAGTTACACATTTTACCTACATTGGCAAAATGTTCATAGATTGAGACATAACATCATAAATCATTGCACGCATCGCAACAGGATCAAATACATTCAACAAACTGACGACCATATAGCGATCTAACGTTGTCAGTAAACGAAGAAAACTTAGATTGTTCAGCCTGATACTAGTGCTAACATATGGATGTGAAAGTTGGAAACCTTCCAAGGCTTTAGATAAGAAATTAAATACCTTTAAAAGCAAATCTCTGAACAGATAAGAGACGAGTCTAAACAAAAGTGCGTAACATTCTGTATAAGAAGAAGGTATTGGATATACATCAATCATCATCTGAGAATGAATAAAGAAAGGCTTCCCTGTCATGCATTCATGTGGAAACCATCTTGTAAACGAAAACAAAGCGAATCAAGATAATTTCTACACAGAAAATTACTTGCTTGAATTACTCAACAATGAATATGGAAAAGGTCACGAAATACTTCGTAATGAACTCGGTATTCAAACCCAAATCTGATTGTACTAATCACGACATGAGATTGAGGGTATAAAAACAATACATTTAACCATCTATTCCATCTACTGATGGAGTCGCCAGTCGCTGGACACAGCGGGCTTGCTGAGGAGTTAATTTGAGCACATATGGACATGTTCGGAGTGCAATGTTGACCCGAAAAAAAAACTAAAAAACTCAATAAAATTTAAGCAATATGTTGTTGTTATTGCGTTCGCCAGCTTTCAACTCTGACGAAGTCCCTAGAGACTAGGAACTGAGTTTTACGTGTTAATCTATTTATCCCTGGCAGCCGCGTGCACAGGGGTCCCTCGCCGCACAGGCAGATAACTCCGACTTCGGAGGCACTCATGTTTTTGTTTCCGTCCATGAGTAACTGACGTTTCAAGCCGGGCCTCGCTGCTGAGACCAGGGGTGGTTGTCGCGGAGAGAAAGTATAAATAAAAATCCCAACCGGTGTAGCCGAGATTTGAACCCACAACCTCTCTGTCCCGAGGCCGGCGTCTTGCCTTGAGACTAACCAGTTCCCCATGGACTTGCAATATAAGGAAACTGCGACAAGGCACACTTTTATGCATAGCCTGCAATGGTTCCTGCCGCCTATCCACCATATACCAGAAGTTCACTTCCTCAAAAAAGTGATGATCGTCATATTTCTTTAAAAATGTATAGCTCTTGATGCTGTTAGGCCATCGTTGTTGACTCCAATTTCGAACATATAAACGCACAGTTATTCGTCAGATTATCCCCGTCGCTCATCAAAGAACAGACCATAAGATTAGCTTACGGCTGGTCTTTGATTTACCATGAGCCATTACGATGACGTAGCACACATAACAATGCAAGCACGGCAATGATGCGCCCTTTAGATTCTTGATGACTCAGGTGAATGTAGCCTACGACGAACAGAACACGGGGCAAATTCCCTAAAGAGATAAAACTGCGGCTGACGAAGCAGTTCACATTAATGAGAACATATTGCGACTTGCGTCAAGCAAATCCATCAACGGTCATGAACATCACTGATGTGACGTAAAGCACATAACAAGCCTAGACGATGGAAGGTCGCATTCACAACACTTGATTTGTCGAAAATGAAATATTACCGGCGTACGACATTGTTTAATCGGCGCATATGTAATAAGTAGATCATAATCTTGATTTGTTGACTTTGCCCATATAACAAAACTGATACATATTATTATCATACAAAGTGAAGCCTTAAAGACGACTTATTAAATCACCACCTGATCACGTCAACGATAATCGCATAAAATAATATCAGTTCCAGATTATATGAACAGTAGAGATATACAATAAGAAAAAATTCAATATTTACGAGGAGCTATAATATAACATAATGTGATATATGTATAGCAAAATTATGATGTCATATCGGGTAATTTTATCTGCTACTGTATGCAGTAAACAGTACAACCTGCGGCTGCCCTGCTGTCTTGCAAGTATGCTCGGGAGAGTAAAAAGCTAAGGGAGGGTATCCTGAAGTAACACAACCCCACTGCCTTGTGGGTGAGACTTTTCAGTCAAAGGCTAGAGGAGCCAACAGTAAGCAAAACTTCTGTAAAACTACATTTCTACAGACTCCCCTGATTTCCATTTGTTCATATAAAGCTCATATAATCGCACAAGTACATCAAAACACTTTACACTGATTACGCCACTTTACACTGATTATTTTCACTTTACAATCGTGCTAGCACATACAAACATGTACAATGATAAAACAATTACCAAACGTATTAGTACATCAAATACAATACATTTGTGAAACACGTTACAATTTTACTAGCACGTCAAAATACTTTACAATGATACAACACTTTACAATGATACAACACTTTACAATGATACAACACTTTAAAATCACACATGAAATGTACTTTACCTCTTGAACTTTGGTATCGTTGGGCTCAGCAGCGACGCCGATGTTCAACACTTTACTAAACTGTCGCTGAACGTCCTTAGACATAGCTGACGTGTTGTACTGTAAGGCTTCTAATCGCCTGGCCCTCTTAAATCTGGAAACGATTATTTCCTGTTTCACCTGGAAATGCCAAATAGCTTGAACAAACAATCTCATTGAATGTAGTAGATAAATAAAACTAACGTTATTACTAGTAAAGTCTTAGAAAGTAATGCAGGAGGTACAATCTATCTATCTATCTATCTATCTATCTATCTATCTATCTATCTATCTATCTATCTATCTATCTATCTATCTATCTATCTATCTATCTATCTATCTATCTATCTATCTATCTATCTATCTATCTATCTATCTATCTATCTATCTATCTATCTATCTATCTATCTATCTATCTATCTATCTATCTATCTATCTATCTATCTATATATCTGTCTGTCTATCTATCTGTCTGTCTGTCTGTCTGTCTGTCTGTCTATCTATCTATCTATCTATCTATCTATCTATCTATCTATCTATCTATCTATCTATCTATCTATCTATCTATCTATCTATCTATCTATCTATCTATCTATCTATCTATCTATCTATCTATCTATCTATCTATCTATCTATCTATCTATCTATCTATCTATCTATCTATCTATCTATCTATCTATCTATCTATCTATCTATCTATCTATCTATCTATCTATCTATCTATCTATCTATCTATCTCTCTGTCTGTCTGTCTGTCTGTCTCTCTCTGTCTGTCTGTCTGTCTGTCTCTCTGTCTGTCTATCTATCTATCTTTATCTATTTATCTATATGTCTATATATATATGTCAACAAATCTGTGTCAATAAAAATGAGAAAGAGAGTTCATCGGTGCTCTATAGAACCAATTCTGACCTATGGAAGCGAATCATGGACAGTAGACAAACAAATGAAAGGACGATTAGAAGCCACAGAGATGGGATTTCTCAGAAGAATGTGAGAGTTCCCTGGACAGCTAAAAAGACCAATGAGGAAGTTCTCAAAGAGGCCAACACAAAAAGGAGCTCTTAAAAAAACATCAGAAAGAAGCAATCAACATTTTTCGGGCACATCATGAGAAGAGGAAAGTTGGAATACTTGGTTACAACTGGCAAAATAAAAGTAAGGAAAGATAGCTTGGTGTCATGGCATGGAAAACAGTCAACAACAGAACTGGTACGATGCACTGTAGATAGAAGATTGTGGAGGGACATGATCACCTACGCCAACCGGTATGGCACATGATGATGATGATATTGGAAATATGATTCTTGTTTGCCTCCAGTAAGAATGTCCTCGTTTCTTTTTTTTTTTTTTTTCCGAAAGTGTTCTCAATATTCTTGTTTTCAATCATATTTCTCGGTCTCCATTGATTTTCTTTTTGTCTGTAGGACCGTTATTTATACTATTCAAAATAAATACCATTCGTCAATATATACTCTACATGGCACATTGTCCGTTTTCTTTTTTTCTTGCCCCATTGTCAAGCACGTGAATACTTATCTATATATTGACCTTTCGAGCCGTAGCCGGCACATAGGGCCTTGACCAAGATACTCCTCTTAACTGAATTTATGTTCTAGCAGTTTTCAAATCTTTTAAAGATTATTTATCATATCTCGTCATTTGTCTGTTCTGTGCAAGCAGCTCTATCTCATTGAGGGAGCTGATTCTTGTTATTCTTGCCTATCTCATCAATGTTCTTCTCAGTGTCTCTCTGGGTCTTCCTCTTTTTCTCGTACCTGTTGTTTCCCACATGAGGGCTTGCTTTGCTATTCGGTTATTATCTCTTCTCATCACATGTCCAACATATGACCATCGTCTTTTCTTTATTACTGAAGATATTAGTGGTTGATTGGCGATTTCTCTAATTTCCTCGTTTGTTTTGAATTTGTTCCACGCTATACCAAGTATTTTCCTTAGACATTTATTTTCTAATGCGTTCAACTGTGTTTCTATATATCTTGTTGTTCCAGCTTTCACTCGCATACGTAAGGGTTGATAGTAAATTTGATTTGAATAGTCTAATTTTTGCGTTTATGCTGATGAGTTTTGATTTCCACAACTTTTCAAGGCTTCTGAAAACCATTGCTGCTTTAGCTATTATGATTCTAATTTCTTTGCTTGTATCCCCCTTCTCGATCAATGTGACTTCCAAGATAGATAAAGTGATCGATCTCTTCCACTGGTTTGTTTTCCATGTATATTTTGTCGTCTGTTGGAATTAAGCTTTTCATGACTTTATTCTTTTCATGATTGATCTCGAGCCCAATTTTGCTGGCTATTGATGATAGTTCATTTGTGTTTTCCTGCATTGTTTTTATCTGACTGCTGTTGAGAATACTTATACTTAAATAAATATGATTTCTCATGCACTGTCACAATTCACAGTAATTCACATATAACAAATCTAAATAACAAACACTAACCAGCTCAGCCTGATTGAACTGCGTCGTTTTCGTGTTGAACTTCCAGGTTTTTAGAGACAAAATATGTAACTGAATTTGATATTCCACGTTATAGTTTTCCAGAAATTTCAGAGCTTCTGTTTCGTTATAGTTTGATCCCTGACACGTGACAGGGATCACGAGGTACAAGGCGACCAGTAAAGACCAGGTAGTTAGTCCCATCTTTGGAATGACAAAAAAAACAAAACCAGCTGTGAAACTTGTTGAACCAGTTGTGATCTGCATTCACAAACAAGGAATAAGTTGTTTGGGTAAGTAACAGAATTAATGGGCAAACAACGTCACAGAGCAAGTATTAATAACAAGATACTATTCAGTTTAATGTCTTCAGAATGGATTTTGAAAACCCAGGTATCATTATCACAAAAGTAAATAAGTTTAGAATAAAGACCTGGCTATATACAAGAAAGGAAAGTATGGCCTACACGGAAACAAAATAATTTTAACAAAAAATATAAAACAATTAAAATAACATGACATAAAATGAAAGCTATGAATTAAGCCGAATTTTATTGTGTTAGCTAGATATTATAGTTCTTCGGGATTTTTTGCCTCTTATACGGTATAATCTTTACATCTTAGATTAGTAATTATATGTCCATTGATGTTTATATTTGGCATCTCCATGATGTCTTTAAAGATCTGCTCAGTGAAAAATTTTAATAAACATGGTGATAGAATACAGTCTGTAGATTTGTGTATTAACCTTCTCATGCAGATGGCTATCTTTTCCTCATTGTTCTTTCTAAATCAAAATCGATGTTCTATTAAATGTATGCTTATTTCATTTGGATTCTTCCTTTATATTACGTTAAGCAAGAAGCTAGTTATAAGTTTCATTAACCTTATTGTTCTAAACTCACTCCACTCAACTGGACCGTGAGTAAGAGGGGAGAGGGATTATAACTAGCCTTATCTAAACACAAAATTAAAATTCTATTGTTTTACAAATAGATCAAATTAGAACTGATGTATTATTTATGTATGGAATTTAATAGTACAGTCTTAACAACATCAGTCTTAAATATGTTTATGTTATGTTTAAATATGCCTGTCTTTTCTAAGGCAGTTGCTATCACATTTAAATGTCTTGAAATCGCGCCGAGTAAACTCAATATAATTAAAATATAGATTCAACAGTTGTATTTATGAATAGTGAATTTGAAAAAAAATAATATTAAATATTATTTGCTAATAATTATAATATACAATACAATTCTGTATAATGTCATTATAATTTTGAAATACTTGAATGAATGCCAAATTATTTCCTCATAATATTATTATCGATAACATTAATCATAGTATGTGCCTGTCAATATATATGTTCTTTATTTCTGACTCATTTTATTTACTATTTAAATATAACATCAATATATTAATTTAAAATAATTCCTGGGGGACTTGTTCGTCTCGAGGCAAGACGACAGAGAGGTTGTGGGTTCAAATCCGGTCTGCACCAGTTGGGATTTTAATAAATGATTTCTCTCTACGGCATCCACTCCTCTTCCCAGCAGCGAGGCCTGGCTTGAAACGACAATAACTCATGGACGTAAAAAAAAATACTTCTAAAAACATAATTATCTGCCTGTGCGGCGAGGGACTACTGTGCTCACGGCTGCCATGGAAAAACGGATTAACACGCAAAATTCAGTTCCTAAGCGACGAATTAGGAGGTTAAAATTACAGCAGGTCTTTGCGTCACATAGGCTCAAACTTTCAAACACTCACAGTCTCACTGTTTTATTGTTGTATTTCTATTTGTAAATCTAAAAGTCAAAGCATATTCATATATATATATAAATATATATGAAATATAAGGTATGTACAAGCTAATATATTAAGTATCTCATTGTATATACATTTAAATAATGGGACGGAATAGATCAGTACGTTATTTTAGTTAATTTATTTATAAAAAGTAAAAAAAAAATAATCAATCAAAAATTAAAGAATTAAAAAAAACTAAAGAGCCCAGTCATGCCAAGTGCCGTATAGGGAAAATGATGTTAGTTACCATAATTTTTACAGACTTTCGGCACATGATTTTTTGGGATAATGTAGTTGGTATTACGCTCGTGCCGCTTTACTTTCCCAGAAAACAACACACATTTAAGGCTGGGTGAACCTGGAAGCCGTCGGGCAGGATCGAACCTGACCTCTTGTCTTTAGTAGTTTAGCCCACTAAGCACTGAACAATTTATATCAATATGTTTTAAATGGCTCTATTGAAGTCTAATAATAACTATAACTAAGGTGTTGAATAGTTAGGTGCATATGTTCCACGCTTAAGGGTTTATAAACTAACGTCTTGTTTGAATATTTTACTGCTGCAATAATCGACAATATGCAACTGTTTAATAATAACTATGATAATTTTTATTTCATCCAATATGGTCGTGTTAAATAGTTTGGTCTGTATGGTCCACGCATAAAGGGTTTATCCAGGAACGTATATTTGGAATATTTTACTGCTGCAATAATTGACAATATGCAACTGTTTAATTATAACAAATTTTAAAGATTTTAATTAATCATTATTTATTGCATTATTATACACACTTACTATTTCTTTTTTTTAATGTTTATATGGCTGTTAAATGAGTGATAATTGTATCGAGAAACGCGCACTGTTACAATATGCCTTGGTTTATATAGTTTCAAAATCGCACGCAAGAAGAGTCGTTTTAATGTGTATAACTTGACATTAAAAGAAGTATCCTATATTAGGTTTATTCAGTTTCCTTGCAAGATGGTGTTGTAGACTAGAGGAATTGTGCAACAGGTACTCAAATTGGAAAATGCAAGGAATAACTCCCGCCTTACAATATATATATATATATATTTTGGTTATTTGGTGTATATATGTATATATATACATATAGATAGAAAGATAGATAGACAGGCAGACAGACAGACAGACAATCAGACAGACAGACAGGCAGATAGACAGATAGATAGATAGATAGATCGATAGATAGATAGATAGATAGATAGATAGATAGATAGATAGATAGATAGATAGATAGATAGATAGATAGATAGATAGATAGATAGATAGATAGATAGATAGATAGATAGATAGATAGATAGATAGATAGATAGATAGATAGATAGATAGATAGATAGATAGATAGATAGATAGATAGATAGATAGATAGATAGATAGATAGATAGATAGATAGATAGATAGATAGATAGATAGATAGATAGATAGATAGATAGATAGATAGATAGATAGATAGATAGATAGATAGATAGATAGATAGATAGATAGATAGATAGATAGATAGATAGATAGATAGATAGATAGATAGATAGATAGATAGATAGATAGATAGATAGATAGATAGATAGATAGATAGATAGATAGATAGATAGATAGATAGATAGATAGACGTGTTATTGATTTCACAGTGTTAAGCTTTTGCTTCATGAGAATATGTGGTCAGTTCCCTTGCCTTTGCTTCTTAGAGAACATCTCTGATACCATTTTAGAGTGGTCAGGTGCCGCCTCGATCGTGAGAAAGCAAAGCGGCACGGGCGTAAAATCGACCACATCACTACACAAATCATGTAACATAGGTCTGTAAAAATTATGGTCACTAACATCATATGTCCGATATACCAATTGGCGTGACTCTCTGACTATAGATGTCATAACATAAAGAAAATTAATGGAAACTAAATCAAATATTTATTGCAGGGAGACCAGGTGTACAAAAACGTTGACTCATGTTCAGTTAGTTATTTTATCGTTAGGCAAATAGAGAGAGAGAGAACATTCAAGTTGTCAATTGGCAAAGGTGCGTTGAATTTAGTGTAAATGAAGGTTCATAGAGAGATATGTAACATTCCAACAAATGACGTGTAAACGGCTCATAGAGAGATATGTAACATTCCAAAAATTGACGTGTAAGCGGCTCATAGTGAGATATATGAACATTCCAACAAATGACGTGTAAGCGACTCATAGAGAGATATGTAACATCTCAACAAATGACGAGTAAGCGGTTCATAGAGAGTTATATGAACATTCCAACAAATGATGTGTAAGCGGTTCATATAGAGATATGTAACATTACAACAAATGACATGTAAGCGACTCATAGAGAGATATGTAACATCTCAACAAATGACGAGTAAGCGGTTCATAGAGAGTTATATGTAACATTCCAACAAATGATGTGTAAGCGGTTCATATAGAGATATGTAACATTACAACAAATGACGTGTAAGCGGTTCATAGAGAGATATGTAACATTACAACAAGTGACGTGTAAGCAGTTCATAGAGAGTTATATTAACATTTCAACAAATGATGTGTGAACGCCTCATAGAGAGATAGTTAACATTCCAATAAATAACGAAGAAGCGGTTCATAGAGAGATATATTAACATTCCAACAAATGACGTGTAAGCGGCTCATAGAGAGATATATAACATTCCATGAAATGACGTGTAAGCGGTTCATAGAGAGATAGATAACATTACAACAAATGACGAGTACGCGGTTCATAGAGAGTTATATGAACATTCCAACAAATGATGTGTAAGCGTTTCATAGAGTGATATATAACATTCCAACAAATGACGTGTAAGCGGTTCATAGAGAGTTATATAAACATTCCAACAAATGTTTTTGGAAGCGGTTCATAGAGAGATATATTAACATTTCAAAAAATGATGTATGTACGCTTCTTAGAGAGATATGTAACATTCCAACAAATGACGTGTAAGCGTTTCATAGAGAAATATATTTACATTCCAACATATGATGTATGAGTTTATCGAGAGATAAATGCAAATTCCAACAAATAATGTATGAGTGATTCGTCGAGATAACAGATATCAGAGATTCACTGAGAAATGCACATGTTTGATTTTACTCTTACATAGATCTCACATAGATATCAGGGCAGTATTTGTTATCTGAACTTGTCTTTATATGACGCTCGTGTGTACGTATTTTCTTTGTGTCCATGATGTTTATTTATATAGCAGTCAGTCTGTCTAGCAAGCTGTCGCACATCCCCAAATATTTGTTTATTTTCTTTTTATATTATTCCACAATGCGCCGTGTTTAAATCGAGATAACCTTGTGACACGTTACTTATTTGCAATATTTGGTCTCCACCAGTTGTTATTCTATCTTTACATGAACAGACGTACAGCCTGTGTATGCCACGTTTACTCACAATTCCTTCATATTATTATTCTTGTCTCCCTTTTTATTAACAGCAGAGATGTAATCAAGCTTGTTTGGATCGAAGCTAAAGAAATTATTCAAAAGACTATTTGACAATGAGTAAGATTTGTTGATACGATTTAGCACATAAATAAACAAGACAAGATACACTGGGTGAGACAGGGACTATATGCATGTATTAGAGAAACTAAGCAAACACATTGACGAAAGTGATAGTGGACATTAAAATAAATCTGACGTTAGATTTGGCATTGCTTTAAGTTACGGTAACGCTATTTTGAGACGTTAAAATAAATCTGACGTTAGATTTGGCATTGCTTTAAGTTACGGTAACGCTATTTGGAGACGTTAAAATAAATCTTCCATATCAAGCTAACCCTAGAAAAGAGCCTCTGAATAACATCTTCCTTTAAACTCTGTCAGTACATTTCAACGTTCAAATTGAAGCCTTTGAAATGTGGATTTATCGAAGAATGGGTAGAATTGGATGGAAAGAAAAAAAACGATGAAGTTTTAAAACAACAAAAATCAAAAGAGAACTACTAAATACAATTAAGACAAGACAAATGAAATTTTAGCGGCACGTTAAAAACACTACAGCTTACTAAAAGTAATATTGGAAGGGAAAATACAAGGTAAAGGAGGCAGAGTTCGACCAAGACTAACATGGACGAGTAACATCAAAAGATGGACAAGTCAATCTATGACAACCTGCACTCGTCGGCACTCGATGATGATGATGATGATACAGTTTCAAAGCACTATGCGTTATGTCAATTTCGGCCACTCTGAATTTGATTAGTGTGACTCGTCATTAAACCATATTCTTTTTACATGTTTTGTATTATCTTAGTGTTAGTGAAAACTAATATCTTGTTCAATTATCTAACAATGCATATATAACATGTGATTTATTAGATAAATATAATATGTAGATTTATTCTTAAAACCAGGACACATTTTGTCTCTGAAATCTCTTCCGTTGAATTGATAAAAAGCTTCCGTACGGAAAGAAACATCCTACATAGGGTTTATTACACACTTCTTCGTTAGAGCGGGGAATAGCATTTTAGCACGTTCACAAATGTTTCCTGTTTACAAATGTAGCATTGGGGAATATTTCAGCATTGGGGAAGTAAACATTATTGATTATACATCGTCAAAATTATGTCACTATTTGTTCCCTTCTATGGTTTAAATAGGAACTATCGTTGGTTCTTCCAGGTATAGAAGTATAGTAATTCTCGCTCAGTTACTTTTTATACGTTTTACGGACTAATGTGGTACCATTCACCTGGCTGTTCAAAATAACACATTTAACGCTTCTTAAAAAAAAAAATCATAAATAAATTTGCACATAATAAACGTGAAGTTTAGAACGTGCTGAAAATTGACATCCTTGTCTCGTTGACGAAATCTATGTGCGGTATTCATAGGTTTTTCATATCTCAAAATTGTGGTTTTATTAGAATCATTAATGTCAAGAACAGGACATTAAAATGAAATAATTAATACACATTCGAGGCTAAACGTGGAAAGATGTTTCATTATATTTCGAACCCGTGGAAAGAACACATGTCCTCGGTATTAATGACCAGACATTATTGAGATGGCTAAATGAAAATTGTATGGTTTTCACAGGTAAAAAAAATAGAGGTTTAGGACGAAAATATAAACGGGATAACTTTGACAAAAAAAAAGTGATTATACGAGAGATTTAGAGCTTATTTAGGACGCCAAAGAGTTATTGACACAAAATAAATTGAAGTCTTTTTAAGAGTGGTTGATGAAGAGAACTACTACTTCCTTTAGTAGTTATCAAGTGAACGCTTGAAAGAAACAAAGAAAATAGAATCTATATTCAGCTTTACTCTATAAGTGGGCTAGTTAATATTATCAGTTTTATTGAACTTTCAACAGATTCAGCTACTAAAGAGAAAGAAATAATTTATTAAGAATTAACGAAGGCCACACATCCTCTAATAAGTCATACACATACACAACGCAATCAAAAGTAGTGTATTAGGGTGTTTACCACAAGTCAAAGGTTCAGGAACATATGCAGGCACATGCATTTTCTGTGAACATTCTGTGAAATTTTGGCACCAATTCGGTGCAATCGGACCGCCATTTTGGCCGCCATCTTGAATCGTGACCCCGCCGCCGTTCTCGTGACCCCACCGCCATTTTATGCGCGCGTGACCCGGCCGCTATCGCACGGGGATTAGGCGACATGTAAAGTGACCCGGTGTCGGCTCGGTGATTATCTCGGTGACGTGTCGGCTCGGATCTCGGGGGCCGTGAATCGTGGATAGGCGACAGGTAAATTCGTCCGGTCTCAGGGGAAATTTCAAAATATTTGAAATGTTAGATGAAAGTTATTAAAAATATTTCGCAAACGAATGCGAAACAGAAACTTATTTTTAAAATATTAAAATGAAAATTAATTATAAAATATAGGCGAACCGATAAAAATCCAAGTGACGTGTATGGTGTAGCCGGAACCTAGGCCTTGCTGGACACAGGTAAATAAAAATGTCGCCTGTCCGGCCTCGTGAAGAAAAAACGACGAGGAAGGGGAAATTTAAAAATATTAAAATGAATGCGAAATTTATTTAAAATGAACGCGAAACTTATTTTAAAATATTAAAATGAAAGAACATTACAAAATATAGGCGAAACGATAAAAATCGACGTCGCGTATTTGGTGTAGCCGGAACCGATTTGTCTCGCTGAACACATGACAAGTCACGTGTTGTAAGTGTTTACTTTTCCAAAGCTATTAACGTGTCGCGGTTCTAAAACTTGGGGAAAGTGGTAGGGGCGATGTGCCTAACTTTATTCCTCATATGTTTTGTAAGCCTCGGTGTAATATATCAATTGGAATAAATAGTTTAACCTGTAATACAGAGAGATTATACACCCGTCAACATTCCGTGTTGATAGTCGTCAACAGCATCATCAAGCCTCCCATTGGTGTCGCACAACTTTCGGCTCGGTGAGGAGAGTATTATAACTGCTGGTAGTGTGTTGCTACCATAAGGCCAAGTGTGCAAATAACGTTGCGATGATTCTAAAAAATGGAGAAAAATGAGCTGTTTTGATTGGTCATCACGGGGTGTATTATTAGATGTAGTATCGCTGACATGCTCACTTAACGTCGTTAGCAACATCATCATGTGTCATGTTGGCGTGTTTTGTAGTAAGGTGTGTAAATCAGTTAACAATCTAACAGCAACATTAAATAGTGACGATCTCTTTCTCTCTCTCTCTCTCTCTCTCTCTCTCTCTCTCTCTCTCTCTCTCTTTCACCTTCAGAGTAAATCAAGTCAAATAAAAAAACAAATTCTTCCCATATTAAATTTCACAGCCTTATTATTATTAATACAACATATATCTGAAAAAAAAAATATATATATAACTGTCCGGTTGATGAATTTATTATTGTTATTCGTCTGGGATTCCTCCCTCTTGTTTTGATGGTAATGTCTGTTTGTGTTAAATGTCTATCAAACACAGGTGCATAGGAAGTTTCATTAGCCTTCAAAACACAACCCACCTCCATTTTGACAAAACCTTGATCAAAGTTGGAAAAGTTAATTGGTGACTCTGTTGAATCACCCAGGGCATCCATGCTGACTGCCGGATCTGTCGCCTGATTAACAAGAGTGAGGTTCTGGTTAACAAGAGGTGGCGTGTAGTTGAGGTTCTGGTTAACAAAAGGTGGCGTGTAGTTGAGGTTCTGGTTAACAAAAGGTGGCGTGTAGTTTATGCTATCATAAGCGGCTAAAATTTCCTATCGCATATCAACCACTTTTCATTTTAAATTCAAGTTCAGAAGGTGACGAGCGTGATGAAAACTCCGAAATTAAGGGTGAAGAGAATTTCGTTCCGGAGATAGATTATGAGGCGGGTAATGTACGTTGGAATGAAATTTACCCTACTATCAACAACACTTCCTCTCAAACACACGATCCGGTAAAAAATATATATAACAGGGTAAGTATTTGTTCGTGGGTTACTTAGTGTTTTATAGGCTTAGTGTTTTATAGTCTGATATAACAACAGCAAACCAATAGGGATCGGTCGTTAATTTCATAACTTAACTAGATTTCTATAATTCCAATAATCAAACACAGACATTCAGGTAACTTATAGATACATATACCATCATCAAATCTTCTAATCCAAATATAGATTTTGTATTCTTAAAAATTAAGTACCAATAATGTACCTAGATTAACTATCCTAGTGAAATTTGCAATAAACCGTATAGCTATCCTAATGAAAATTGCATTAAACCGTATAGCTATCCTAATGAAAGTTGCATTAAACCTTATAGCTATCCTAATGAAAGTTGCATTAAACATTATAGCTATCCTAATGAAAGAGTTATTAAACCTTATAGCTATCCTAATGAAAGTTGCATTAAACCTTATAGCTATCCTAATGAAAGTTGCATTAAACCTTATAGCTATCCTAATGAAAGAGTTATTAAACCTTATAGCTATCCTAATGAAAGTTGCATTAAACCTTATAGCTATCCTAATGAAAGTTGCATTAAACCGTATAGCTATCCTAATGAAAGTTGCATTAAACCGTATAGCTATCCTAATGAAAGTTGCATTAAACCGTATAGCTATCCTAATGAAAGTTGCATTAAACCGTATAGCTATCCTAATGAAAGTTGCATTAAACCGTATAGCTATCCTAATGAAAGTTGCATTAAACCTTATAGCTATCCTAATGAAAGTTGCATTAAACCGTATAGCTATCCTAATGAAAGTTGCATTAAACCGTATAGCTATCCTAATGAAAGTTTCATTAAACCGTATAGCTATCCTAATGAAAGTTGCATTAAACCTTATAGCTATCCTAATGAAAGTTGCATTAAACCTTATAGTTCAACTTGTCCTTAGGTTTGTTTTGTCGCGGCGCCTGATATTATTGCATTTGTTGATCCGGATTATGGGGACCTCATTTCTCATATGCACCATTTTGCACTTGATCGTGAACGATCTGAAAGACGTATACTGGAATATGGTAAAAGCATCTCGCCTGTTTTGGAGTCTAGTCACAGAGCTAGTATTTTAGCAATTAGACTGAATCTGTGATAAAGTACCGGTACCCCTCTCCACATATTTCAACGCGTCTGTGATAACACTATCGAGAGAGGAATTTATCACGTTAGTTGATATACGAGAGTACATTTTAGCCGCTTATGATAGCCTCAACTACACGCCACCTTTTGTTAACCACCAGAACCTCACTCTTGTTAATCAGGCGACAGATCCGGCAGTCAGCATGGATTCCCTGGGTGATTCAACAGAGTCACCAATTACCTATTCCAACTTTGATCAAGGTTTTGTCAAAATGGAGGGGGGGGGGGGCGGGGGTTGTGTTTTGAAGGCTAATGAAACTTCCTGTGCACCTGTGTTTGATAGACATTTAAGCCCAAGTTTTAGAACCGCGACACGTTAATAGCTTTGGAAAAGTAAACACTTACAACACGTGACTTGTCATGTGTTCAGCGAGACGAATAGGTTCCGGCCACACCATATACGCGACGTGGATTTTTATCGTTTTGCCTATATTTTTTAATGTTCTTTCATTTTAACATTTTTAAATAAGTTTCGCGTTCATTTTAAATAAAATTCGCATTCATTTAATATTTTTAAATTTCCCCTTCCTCATCCCTTTTTCATCACGAGACCAGACAGGTGACATTTTATTTACCTGTATTAGCAAGGCCTAGGTTCCGGCCACACCATACACGCGACGTAGATTTTTTATCGTTTTGCCTATATTTTATAATTAACGTTCATTTTTATATTTTTAAATAAGTTTCTATTTCGCATTCATTTGCGAAATATTTTTAATAACTTTCATCTAACATTTCAAATTTTTTGAAATTTCCCCTGAGACCGGACGAATTTACCTGTCACCTAATCCCTGATTCACGGCCCCCGAGATCCGAGCCGACACGTCACCGAAATAATTACCGAGCCGACACAGGGTCACTTTACCTGTCGCCTAATCCCCGTGCGATAACATAGCGGCCGGGTCACGCGCGCCCAAAATGGCGGCGAGGTCACGAGACCGGCGGCGGGGTCACGAGTCAAGATGGCGGTCCGATTGCATAGAATTGGTGCCAAAATTTCACAGAATCTTCACAGAAAATGCATGCGCCTGCACAAGTTCCTGAACCTTTGGCTTTCGTGAACAACCTAATACACTACTATCACATTCCAGTAAAATAAGTTAAATTCCAGTGTACAAACAGACATTGTATTTCTTAGTATAGCCGTGACAGAGACCATTTAATTCAAGCCGTTACTAAGAGAATTAATTTGACCTATGGAGGTCAGATCTACTACACCCGTAAAAAACCATTTATCAACCGTGAATGTGTATGAATACTAGTTAGGCCATTTCTGCAATCAGCTGCTTGTGTCCATGACAAAAGAAAAACGACTAATAAGATGGTGTAGTATCTCTTTATTGAAACATATAGAAGTAGAGCCAATAATAGACTACCTTATTTAGTGTCAACTTAGGATCGAAGCATTTTGTCTTTATATTAAAAACAAACATGAAGAAAATTGTAGATGTTTATTAACAGCAAAACTATGTGTTTTTTTTTCTTATAACTTATAATGCAAACAACAAAGATATGATATCATTATAATTATGTTAATTTAGGGAAGTAGTTTAAAGAACTATTTTAAAACCGTAAATTACTGTAGTGTCACAAATTATCAATTAAAAATCAACCTAAAGTGTGTTTCATCCGGATTGTGTTTCGATATTCCGATTGCTTACGATGAATGATGATATCGAATGAAGAAGGGCAATTCAGCTGCATTCACTGACGGTGTCGCCTGGCCTTATGTCTTTTGGAGTGTGCTGTAGCTACTATGATGGGGACTGCAGCTGCCTTTCTGGTTGAATCCTCCAATGAGATGAGTTGTTAATTCGGATGATTCCACTGGCACAGGCAGTTGAGCAAATTTGGATTTTAATTCGTTTGTAGCGATTCCAGGGCCTTTGACTAAACATAAACATAACAACAGAAAAACATAAAAGAAAACAAGCGAGACCCCGGGACATCAAATTGCCTTGATTATTCTGCAGCATTACATGCTATTCCAATATCGGCAAAATTAATTAAACAAGAGAGAAGCTGCTCGACAAAAACAACATAGGGCAGATACTTTACAGATTAAATATCGACATTTGCGTGTTTTCATTTATCTGTGAAGCTGTTAAAGGCTATATTGACTTCGATGTTAATAGCAGTATTGTTAAAACATGTTAAACATATTAAAATGATACCTCATATAAACGCATATGAACTGTTTAAACTTGGTAACTGTAACAAAGTGTGTATTTATATCTGTTAGATGTAAATGTAGATTGGTAGAGATCCCTTATTTCTATGATTTCAAAATTGTGAAACATTGTTTTGGAGGAAAGCCAAATATGACGTAAGATTTATTTATCCCCTCTTTAACTTGATCAATTCGTTCTGTTGTCTTCCCACAACAAAAACATATAGTCGCTGCTACACCTTGTATATGGTCTTGTTTATGTACTTCAGATCATCATCTTCTGATAGCCAAACTTAAATTTAAACTAAAAAGATGTACTACAACGAATGAGGGTAGAAAGTATTTCGAGGTAGGGTTTCTTAAAGAACAAGGAATTAAAGATAAATTCGCAATATCAAACAAATACGAAGTCCTCCAACAACTAGGAAATGCAATAAATATAGAATATCTTTGGAAACAGGTAAAGGATATTTGGAAAGAGACACGCGAAGAAACGCTGGGGAAAAGAGAACACCAGAATAAGGCATGTATGACAGCAGAGACCCTGGATAAATTAAAGAAAGAAATAACAAGAAAGCAGACATAAATAAAAGCAAACCGAGAAGTAATTAAGCCAAGACAGAGGAAGCTTACACAGAGATGAACAAAGAAGTGAGAAGATGCATTAAAAGGGATAAGAGGAAATATATAGATGAACTAGCTAAAAGAGGCAGAGAAGAAGCAAATAAAGGGAATACGAAATAACTGTACAACAGCAAAAAGAAATTAAGTGGAAAATACAAACAGATCAATGTCTTTATTAAAGATAAGAAAGGGAATCTGCTTAGTAATATAAGGGAAGAAATGGAGAGATGGAAAGAGCACTTTGAAGAACTTTTGAACAGACCCGGCTCAAATAATCCTCCAGATATACTACCAGCAGAGGAAGAGTTACACGTTAACTGTGGAAAACCAAGCAAAGAAGAAATAATGAAAGCCATCAAGCTATTAAAAAATTGTAAAGCCACAGGACCAGATGAAATTCCTTCGGAAGCCATCAAAGCAGATATTAACACCTCTACTAAGGTGTTACATAATCTATTAGATACAATTTGGGAGAAGGAGGAAATACCTAAAGACAGGAAAGAAGGTTGTATGATAAAATTACAAAAGAAAGGAAGCTTACATGAGCGCACACATTATAGGGGAATTGTGCTACTATCAGTGCCAGGAAAAATATTAAGCACAATCATACTGGAGAGACTATAAGAGGCCATAGAGAAACAATTGAGAGATGAACAAGCAGGTTTTATGAAGAATAGATCATGTGCTGATCAAATAACTACTCTACGTATAATAGTTGAACAAAGTTTAGAACTAAAATCCCCACTTTATATTGGATTCATAGATTACGAAAAGGCATTTTATAGTTTAGACAGACAAATGATTTGGAAGTTGCTGAGTCATTACGTAATCGCCTTAAGGTTTATTAACCTGATACATACAATGTATGAAGGAACAAAATGTAGTGTGGTGCATGAAGGACAGCTTGCAGAATCATTTGAAAGAAGAACAGGAGTAAGGCAGGGATGCCTTCTGTCTCCATTTCTCTTTCTACTGGCCATAGATTGGATTATGAAAATAACTCAATCGGAAATGAAACCCAGTGGTCACTGACCAAACAACTTGATGATTTAGACATTGCTGATGACATAGCTCTCCTATCACAAAGTCATCAACAGATGCTGTATAAAATGAGCACATTTGATGAGAGATCACAACAGCTGGGACTAAAAATTAATAGAGATAAGACCAACATTATGAGAATTAATACAGTTGGCAATAACTAAATAAAATTAGGAGAAAAACCTCTACTAGACGTACACTCCTACATATATCTAGGTAGTAATATAGATATAGAGGGGATACAGAAAATGATACCAAAATAAGGATATAAAAAGAACGAGGAGCTTGTTGCAATGGGAAACATATGGAAGTCTAAAGAAATTAGGTTAAATACAAAAATATAAAAAAATTCTCTCCAATGTTAAGTCAGTTCTATTATATGGCTGTGAAACACGGAGAACAACAAAAGTGACAATCATGAAGATACATACTTTCATTATTGGATGCTTACACAGAATAAAAGGATGGAAATGGCAGGACAAAATCACTAACATAGAATTATGGAAATGTACCAGTTAAATACCAGTGGATAAGGAGATCAGTGGAAGCCAACTGAGAGTATTACACAACAGGCCTTTTTTTGGAATTCGCAGGGGAAAAGACAAAGAGGAAGACCAAAGAATTCTTGGAGAAGACAGATAGAAGCAGAGATGAAGATGATGGGGAAGACATGGAATGATCTTAAAAGAATGGCAAGAAACAGAACGACTTGGAAGGTATTTGTTTAAGACCTATGCTCCACAGGGAACTGAAAGGTAGAGGAAGAAGACACCTTGTACGTTGTCTTGTTTATATATATGCTGCATTTTGTCTACAAATTAAACTGATTAGGCAAATGATCGACATTGTCTTAAATAAATAGGCGACATCTCTGTTCTCTGTTTGAGAAACAACAGAAATACAAACTCACTAACTCAAAGTAAAAATAACAACTGGTGCAATTAAACTAATCAAATAAGTGACGTGTCTAAAGTTTGCATGTAATATTATAATCATAGCGCGCTGCCGAAATAACATAAACTAGATATAGACAAATGTTTGGTCCTGTACATTAATTTTTGTAGATAACTATGAAAAAAATTAGAATAAATAAATGTCCACCTCCTATATCCGGAATGGAAACTGTAATTTGCTTATCCAGAGTCCGAAGTTGATACAGTTCTAGATCGCCAAGTCAAATAAGAACTAAAGTGTAGGTTTCGCCATTCTGTAACTGCACCTCTTATATTATTAAACGTTATCAATATGATTTCTTTCGTTATTTTGTTGATAGTTTTGTAAATAGTTATACATTTTCTAGTTCAGTCAGTTATGTGTGTGTGTAACAGTGGCAGTGTGAGAATGTGTAACAATAACATGAGTGAGTGATTCAGGAACACGTGGACATTTCACGAGGAGTGAGTGAGGGAATCAGCTCAGCTAGAATAACGAATTCTCGGGATTTTGAGAGGTATCAGTTAGAGGGGAAGAGGATGTAAGAATGTTGGGGATTGGCTCAATATGAAATATATAATCGAATCACATGGTTAGGTAGAGAGTTTTACTCATACGGTAGGCCTGAGAGCTGGGTCGCCGGAAGGCTGTAGCAATTATGATTAACCAACCTTCAAATGTGTCGTGTTAAAACGTTTATGTTAATTATGTATGCGCTAGTTGTTAAGCCATTGATCAGTATTAGTTGGGCAATTGAAGTCTTAATGTCAGGATATGCGAGCATGGAGCTCGCTAACTAAGTCAGTTTGTTAATATTCATTATGTGTGTGCAAGGAGATCGCTAACTGTTTCAGCTTTAGTGGAAGAGCTGAATCTATCTATTGACCTTTCGAGCCGTAACCGGCCCATAGGGCGTAGACCAAGATACACCTTCTCCTATATGGATTTTTTGTTCTAGCAGTTTTCTTTTAAAGATATTTTATCAAATCTCGCCATCTGTCTCTGTTCTGTGCAAGCAGTTCTATCTCATTGAGGGAGCCGACTCCTGCTGCTCTTGCCTCTCTCATCAATGTTCTTCTCAGTGTCTCCCTGGGTCTTCCTCTTTTTCTTTTACCTGTTGTTTCCCATATGAGGGCTTGCTTTGCTATTCGGTTATTATCTCTTCTCATCACATGTCCAACGTATGACCATCGTCTTTTCTTTATTACTGAAGATATTAGTGGTTGATTGGCGATTTCTCTAATTTCCTCATTTGTTTTGAATTCGTTCCATGCTATACCAAGTATTTTCCTTAGACATTTATTTTCGAATGCGTTCAACTTTGTTTCTATATCTCTTGTTGTTTTCCAGCTTTCACACGCATACGTAAGGGTTGATAGTACATTTGATTTGAATAGCCTAAGTTTTGTGTTTGTGCTGATACTCCATGTTAATTATGAGCTGAATACTCCATGTTAATTATGGGCGAGCAGCCGAGGGCTGCATACGTCGCTGGATTTGTCTACTTTCTGTTGTTAATGGTCCGATGAACTGAAAATAAACTCAGTCCTGTTTTATGAGTGAACGATTTTGGTCAGTCATTTCGTCAGTAAAGGTAAAGTATAGGTAAAGTACGAGACTTGAACCGGCGTCTTAGCACGCGAGTTTCCACCAATATGTGCTCGGCCGCCTATCCAGAAATGTTCGGAGATTTCTGTATAGTGTCGCCTCAAGCATTGAAACTCACGATGCGAGGCGACATCCCTCACCTTCCCAGGGTAATACCCTGGTACCCATTTCTATCAACGGCTGGGTCGACCGTGGTGGTATTATTTTTCCAACCACAAGTACAACTCACACTGCTCCCAGCGGGAATCGAACACGGGTTGTCCGAACGTCGGTAGTCCATTCGAATGGTTTTCCCAACTAAGCTACCAAGGCCCCCTGTAGAACAGAAGTGTAGGGTCTGAACGTCTGCATGGCCGTCTATCAGTGAAACAGCGCGAAGTACCACTATACGGAGATCACAAGGGGAAGCTCAGCATTAGTTTCCTGGCCAGGTTTGAGTGGCTGTTCCATCAAGTAAGATACAGACAGGCAGTGACGCAAATCACGAGTCCATCCGTCCAGCAAGGCTGTCAGGGAGGAGGCCGACAGTCAGTGCAGCAGGCGACCAGCAGCAACGCCGACTTTGATCCGTGTCCAGTGGAGAGCATGGCTCGTCACTAAAACCGTTATCATTAGTTTATGTCATCAGTTTGTGTTGACAATTTAATGCACGGGGGTCAAGGTACAAAGTTAGATGTAGTCTCAATATGTCTTTTCATTAAAACCGTTTTTACTACTGACCTCCATGTCCAGGAAAGAGAACATAGAAGGTTATTATTTCACTATTATTTACTGAACAAACATTAACAGCACAAAATAATATGTTTTTTTATTGTTTGCGAGAGACTGAATATTCATTGAATATAAATTTTTTATTTTTCAATTTTCACTTTGTTAACTGTGTGATCAGGTGTCATTTGCCAAAAACAGACATATATTATTCGACATCTGAGCAACTCTCAATTTTTTAATGATCGCGAATTTTTATTATTTTTTTTTTTTGGTAAATGATTTTTTTACTATCAATGTTTTGTCAGGGCTGCGGACATTTTGTGCCCTACTATTTTTCCGATTTTCACGTCCAAAGAGTTCTTTAACGTGCGCAGAATGTACACGAAACATGTGTTTTATTTCCGTTCTAGACATCGAATCTCACTAACTAGAGATCAGCCACGAAGAAACCACGGATTCCTTCTTGAAAAAAGAATAACATTTTTGCCGCCTGTGTTATGAGTCGAACCCGAAGACCTTCATGTCCGGAGGTCGATGTCTTACATCTAGACATCGCAGCCCTGTCTGTCTCCTCCCCCCTCCAAAATACGTAATTTTACATTGTTCTCAAAAATGGAAAGAAAAGAAAACAAATGATGAAGTCTTAAAACAACTAAAAATTAAAAGTGAACTACTAAATACAATTCAAACAAGAAAAATTAGAATTGTGGGCATCTTAAAAGACACAACAGCCTACTTGAAAGTAATCTCGGAAGGTAAAATACAAGGTAAAAGAGATAGAGGCCGATCAAATCTAACATGGAAGAGTATCATCAACAGATGGACAAGTCAGCCTATGCCAACCCGTACTATCAAAGAAAGAGACAGAGCAGAATTTCGCTCCATGGTAGCCAACCTTCGATGCGGATACGATACTCAATGATGACTATGATCTCAAAATTCACAAACATAAAGCGCACATCAAAGAAGTAATTTCCCCATACATGTTCACAACTACTCAAACTTCGAGACATCTGACCCACATATAACAAATAAAATACACTGTAAACTTGTCGATGCTCTTACAAGTATAGTTTATTGCCGTCCTATATTAGTTTGTCCTACTGTCTTTATTTTTGAATAGTTTAAAAGAAACAAATTCACAATGTTAATTAATGTGAAGTTCCTCAATAAGAAATTATGTAAACACAAATACAAGTATTAGATCTCGACATGTTGCTATTATTCTACGTGACAACAGGACATTCCGGATCCCATCCGACATCATTTCCATTCTCAATGCGGAGATAATCCATAAGCGGTTGGAAATATTCCATGAGAGCGTCCGCGCTAATCTTTTCTTGTCCTGTGAGAGCTTTCAAGATGTCAGGCCCAGATTTCGAAGATCCAGCTTTTAACATTGTTCTGTAAATAGAAAGCTCTTTCTTGTATATATTGTAAGCTATAATCGACCTTGACAATATTGAAAATGTAATAATTTATATATAATTTATATAACAGTAACCAACATCTGTCATCAATATCAATGCCATCTTCATATCCTACAAGAAAAGATAGACATAATAGTATAAGCAAAAATAAAGATCTCAGTTTGAATAGTAAGAAAATAGGAGTAATGGTCCTAATGAAGAACAAATCATCATTATGGAGCATTATAATAAACAAAATAGCACTTCACAAAATGAAATACGTCTTATGCAACAAGTCTATGTCAATATAAGTGAGAAAGAGAGTTCATCGGCGCTATATAGAGCCAATTCTGACCTAAGGAAGCGAACCATGGACATAAGACACAAACAAATAAAAAGACGATTAGAGGCCATAGAGATGGGATTTCTGAGAAGAATATTAAAAGTCCCTTGGACAGCTAAAAGATCAACGAGGACATTCTCAAAGAGGACGACACAAAAAGGAAACTAAAATAACATCAAAATTAGAAACAATCAACATTTTTTGGGCACATCATGAGAAAGGGGAAGTTGGAATACTTGGTTACAACTGGCAGAATAAACGGAAAGAGAGATCGCAGAAGATGAAGAGAGAAGATACTAGATAGCTTGGTGTCACGGGCATGGAAAACAGTCATCAACAGAATTGATACGATGCACTGTGGATAGAAAATTGTGGAAGGACATGCTCGCCAACGCCAATCAGTATATCACATGATTATTAAGTTTGACCCTTTTCGTCTTGTCAGACGGTCTACTGGTGGCTATTGCGTATTTTTTTATGGTTTTGTTTCTGCTGAACAGCTTCTCTCTTGGCTAATTCTATCGATGTTTGACAAACACAGACGGCCACAGAATGAACAAGTCAGGTCCACTAATCCACAGGTTTTTCCATCTTTTTTCATGAGTCTTTTCTCTTCTAATTTAAAAGCTGTCTTAGCACAGTCTCAAATGATGTAATACCATTCCTCAGACATGTTCTCCATGATGTGCGATCATTTGTCAGATGTTCCTAGTCATTTTCACAAATGGAAAAGACAATAAGAGATGATTTCCAGATATCTCTATATCGTAGTTTAGATCTGCCGATTTGTCTTTTTCCGTGTATTAGTTCACCATATAGTATTTGCTTGGGGATGCGTTTTTCTTCCACAGACGTACATAGTGGATATAAGAGAGAACTAACGCAAACTGTGACGTCTAGAACAGACAGTAAATGAGGAAAGCAGTATGAGATGGTAAAACGAAGGGTATATAATTATAATCGCTTAGACAGGCCGCAGAGTGGTTAAGGTTAGCTCACGATGTCAGTAAAGTAAAATGAGTATGCATCTCCCTTCATCGATATGGAGAACTAATTAGCAGTGGAGATTTAAATGTCACATCGAGCCGAAGAGCGTTAGATCACATGCTTCTGGTTCCATAATTACAACAACAACAATGTCACATCGAGCCGAAGAGCGTTAGATCACATGCTTCTGGTTCCATAATTACAACAACAACAATGTCACATCGAGCCGAAGAGTGTTAGATAACATGCTTCTGGTTCTATAATTACAACAACAAAAACAATGTCACATCGAGCCGAAGAGCGTTAGATAACATGCTTCTGGTTCTATAATTACAACAACAACAACAATGTCACATCGAGCCGAAGAGCGTTAGATAACATGCTTCTGGTTCTATAATTACAACAACAACAACAATGTCACATCGAGCCGAAGAGCGTTAGATCACATGATTCTGGTTCCATAATTACAACAACAACAACAATGTCACATCGAGCCGAAGAGCGTTAGATCACATGATTCTTGTTCAATAATTACAACAACAACAACAATGTCACATCGAGCCGAAGAGTTTTAGATCACATGATTCTGGTTCCATAATTACAACAACAACAACAATGTCACATCGAGCAGAAGAGTGTTAGATCACATGCTTCTGGTTCCATAATTACAACAACAACAACAATGTCACATCGAACTGAAGAGCGTTAGATCACATGATTCTGGTTCCATAATTACAACAACAACAACAATGTCACATCGAGCCGAAGAGCGTTAGATCACATGATTCTGGTTCCATAATTACAAGAACAACAACAATGTCACATCGAGCCGAAGAGCGTTAGATCACATGCTTCTGGTTCCATAATAACAACAACAATGTCACATCGAGAGGAAGAGCGTTAGATCACATGATTCTGATTCCATAATTACAACAACAACAACAATGTCACATCGAGCCGAAGAGCGTTAGATCACATGCTTCTGGTTCCATAATTACAACAACAACAACAATGTCACATCGAGCCGAAAAGTGTTAGATCACATGCTTCTGGTTCCATAATTACAACAACAACAACAATGTCACATCGAGCCGAAGAGCGTTAGATCACATGATTCTGGTTCTATAATTACAACAACAACAATGTCACATCGAGCCGAAGAGCTTTAGATCACATGATTCTCGTTCCATAATTACAACAACAACAACAATGTCACATCGAGCCGAAGAGCGTTAGATCACATGATTCTGGTTCTATAATTACAATAACAATGTCACAGCGAGCCGAAGAGCGTTAGATCACATGCTTCTGGTTCCATAACTACAACAACAATGTCACATCGAGCCGAAGAGTGTTAGATCACATGCTTCTGGTTAAATAATTACAACAACAACAACAATGTCACATCGAGCCGAAGAGCGTTAGATCACATGCTTCTGGTTCCATAATTACAACAACAACAACAATGTCAAATCGAGCCGAAGAGCGTTAGATCACATGCTTCTGGTTCCATAATTACAACAACAATGTCACATCGAGCCGAAGAGCGTTAGATCACATGCTTCTGGTTCCATAATTACAACAACAACAATGTCACATAGAGCCGAAGAGCGTTAGATCACATGATTCTGGTTCCATAACTACAACAACAACAACAATGTCACATCGAGCCGAAGAGCGTTAGATCACATGCTTCTGGTTCCATAACTACAACAACAACAACAATGTCACATCGAGCCGAAGAGCGTTAGATCACATGATTCTGGTTCCATAATTATAACAACAACAACAATGTCACATCGAGCCGAAGAGCGTTAGATCACATGCTTCTTTTTCCATAATTACAACAACAACAACAATGTCACATCGAGCCGAAGAGTGTTAGATCACATGATTCTGGTTCCATAATTACAACAACAACAACAATGTCACATGGAGCCGAAGAGTGTTAGATCACATGCTTCTGGTTCCATAATTACAACAACAACAACAATGTCACATCGAGCCGATGAGTGTTAGATCACATGCTTCTGGTTCCATAATTACAACAACAACAACAATGTCACATCGAGCCGAAGAGCGTTAGATCACATGCTTCTGGTTCCATAATTACAACAACAACAACAATGTCACATCGAGCCGAAGAGCGTTAGATCACATTCTTCTGGTTCCATAATTACAACAACAACAGCAATGTCACATCGAGCCGAAGAGTGTTAGATCACATGCTTCTGGTTCCATAATTACAACAACAACAATGTCACATCGAGCCTAAGAGTGTTAGATCACATGCTTCTGGTTCCATAATTACAACAACAACAATGTCACATCGAGCCGAAGAGCGTTAGATCACATGCTTCTGGTTCCATAATAACAACAACAATGTCACATCGAGCCGAAGAGCGTTAGATCACATGCTTCTGGTTCCATAATTACAACAACAACAATGTCACATCGAGCCGAAGAGTGTTAGATCACATGATTCTGGTTCCATAATTACAACAACAACAACAATGTCACATCGAGCCGAAGAGCGTTAGTTCACATGATTCTGGTTCCATAATTACAACAACAACAATGTCACATCGAGCCGAAGAGCGTTAGATCACATGATTCTGGTTCCATAATTACAACAACAACAATGTCACATCGAGCCGAAGAGCGTTAGTTCACATGATTCTGGTTCCATGATTACAACAACAACAACAATGTCACATCGAGCCGAAGAGCGTTAGATCACATGCTTATGGTTCCATAGTTACAACAACAATGTCACATCGAGCCGAAGAGCGTTAGATCACATGCTTCTGGTTCCATAATTACAACAACAACAACAACAATGTCACATCGACCCGAAGAGCGTTAGATCACATGCTTCTGGTTCTATAATTACAATAACAATGTCACATCGAGCCGAAGAGCGTTAGATCACATGCTTCTGGTTCCATAATTACAACAACAATGTCACATCGAGCCGAAGAGCGTTAGATCACATGCTTCTGGTTCCATAATTACAACAACAATAACAATGTCACAACGAGCTGAAGAGCGTTAGATCACATGCTTCTGGTTCTATAATTACAACAACAATGTCACATCGAGCCGAAGAGCGTTAGATCACATGCTTCTGGTTCCATAATTACAACAACAACAATGTCACATCGAGCCGAAGAGCGTTAGATCACATGATTCTGGTTCCATAATTACAACAACAACAATGTCACATCGAGCCGAAGTGCGTTAGATCACATGATTCTGGTTCCATGATTGCAACAACAACAACAATGTCACATCGAGCCGAAGAGCGTTAGATCACATGCTTCTGGTTCCATAGTTACAACAACAATGTCACATCGAGCCGAAGAGCGTTATATCACATGCTTCTGGTTCCATAATTACAACAACAACAACAATGTCACATCGAGCCGAAGAGCGTTAGATCACATGCTTCTGGTTCCATAATTACAACAACAACAACAATGTCACATCGAGCCGAAGAGCGTTAGATCACATGCTTCTGGTTCCATAATTACAACAACAACAACAATGTCACATCGAGCCGAAGAGCGTTAGATCACATGCTTCTGGTTCCATAATTACAACAACAATGTCACATCGAGCCGAAGAGCGTTAGATCACATGCTTCTGGTTCCATAATTACAACAACAACAATGTCACATAGAGCCGAAGAGCGTTAGATCACATGATTCTGGTTCCATAACTACAACAACAACAACAATGTCACATCGAGCCGAAGAGCGTTAGATCACATGCTTCTGGTTCCATAACTACAACAACAACAACAATGTCACATCGAGCCGAAGAGCGTTAGATCACATGATTCTGGTTCCATAATTATAACAACAACAACAATGTCACATCGAGCCGAAGAGCGTTAGATCACATGCTTCTTTTTCCATAATTACAACAACAACAACAATGTCACATCGAGCCGAAGAGTGTTAGATCACATGATTCTGGTTCCATAATTACAACAACAACAACAATGTCACATGGAGCCGAAGAGTGTTAGATCACATGCTTCTGGTTCCATAATTACAGCAACAACAACAATGTCACATCGAGCCGAAGATTGTTAGATCACATGCTTCTGGTTCCATAATTACAACAACAACAACAATGTCACATCGAGCCGAAGAGCGTTAGATCACATGCTTCTGGTTCCATAATTACAACAACAACAACAATGTCACATCGAGCCGAAGAGCGTTAGATCACATTCTTCTGGTTCCATAATTACAACAACAACAGCAATGTCACATCGAGCCGAAGAGCGTTAGATCACATGATTCTTGTTCAATAATTACAACAACAACAACAATGTCACATCGAGCCGAAGAGTTTTAGATCACATGATTCTGGTTCCATAATTACAACAACAACAACAATGTCACATCGAGCAGAAGAGTGTTAGATCACATGCTTCTGGTTCCATAATTACAACAACAACAACAATGTCACATCGAACTGAAGAGCGTTAGATCACATGATTCTGGTTCCATAATTACAACAACAACAACAATGTCACATCGAGCCGAAGAGCGTTAGATCACATGATTCTGGTTCCATAATTACAAGAACAACAACAATGTCACATCGAGCCGAAGAGCGTTAGATCACATGCTTCTGGTTCCATAATAACAACAACAATGTCACATCGAGAGGAAGAGCGTTAGATCACATGATTCTGATTCCATAATTACAACAACAACAACAATGTCACATCGAGCCGAAGAGCGTTAGATCACATGCTTCTGGTTCCATAATTACAACAACAACAACAATGTCACATCGAGCCGAAAAGTGTTAGATCACATGCTTCTGGTTCCATAATTACAACAACAACAACAATGTCACATCGAGCCGAAGAGCGTTAGATCACATGATTCTGGTTCTATAATTACAACAACAACAATGTCACATCGAGCCGAAGAGCGTTAGATCACATGATTCTGGTTCTATAATTACAATAACAATGTCACAGCGAGCCGAAGAGCGTTAGATCACATGCTTCTGGTTCCATAATTACAACAACAATGTCACATCGAGCCGAAGAGTGTTAGATCACATGCTTCTGGTTAAATAATTACAACAACAACAACAATGTCACATCGAGCCGAAGAGCGTTAGATCACATGCTTCTGGTTCCATAATTACAACAACAACAACAATGTCAAATCGAGCCGAAGAGCGTTAGATCACATGCTTCTGGTTCCATAATTACAACAACAATGTCACATCGAGCCGAAGAGCGTTAGATCACATGCTTCTGGTTCCATAATTACAACAACAACAATGTCACATAGAGCCGAAGAGCGTTAGATCACATGATTCTGGTTCCATAACTACAACAACAACAACAATGTCACATCGAGCCGAAGAGCGTTAGATCACATGCTTCTGGTTCCATAACTACAACAACAACAACAATGTCACATCGAGCCGAAGAGCGTTAGATCACGTGATTCTGGTTCCATAATTATAACAACAACAACAATGTCACATCGAGCCGAAGAGCGTTAGATCACATGCTTCTTTTTCCATAATTACAACAACAACAACAATGTCACATCGAGCCGAAGAGTGTTAGATCACATGATTCTGGTTCCATAATTACAACAACAACAACAATGTCACATGGAGCCGAAGAGTGTTAGATCACATGCTTCTGGTTCCATAATTACAACAACAACAACAATGTCACATCGAGCCGAAGAGTGTTAGATCACATGCTTCTGGTTCCATAATTACAACAACAACAACAATGTCACATCGAGCCGAAGAGCGTTAGATCACATGCTTCTGGTTCCATAATTACAACAACAACAACAATGTCACATCGAGCCGAAGAGCGTTAGATCACATTCTTCTGGTTCCATAATTACAACAACAACAGCAATGTCACATCGAGCCGAAGAGTGTTAGATCACATGCTTCTGGTTCCATAATTACAACAACAACAATGTCACATCGAGCCTAAGAGTGTTAGATCACATGCTTCTGGTTCCATAATTACAACAACAACAATGTCACATCGAGCCGAAGAGCGTTAGATCACATGCTTCTGGTTCCATAATAACAACAACAATGTCACATCGAGCCGAAGAGCGTTAGATCACATGCTTCTGGTTCCATAATTACAACAACAACAATGTCACATCGAGCCGAAGAGTGTTAGATCACATGATTCTGGTTCCATAATTACAACAACAACAACAATGTCACATCGAGCCGAAGAGCGTTAGTTCACATGATTCTGGTTCCATAATTACAACAACAACAATGTCACATCGAGCCGAAGAGCGTTAGATCACATGATTCTGGTTCCATAATTACAACAACAACAATGTCACATCGAGCCGAAGAGCGTTAGTTCACATGATTCTGGTTCCATGATTACAACAACAACAACAATGTCACATCGAGCCGAAGAGCGTTAGATCACATGCTTATGGTTCCATAGTTACAACAACAATGTCACATCGAGCCGAAGAGCGTTAGATCACATGCTTCTGGTTCCATAATTACAACAACAACAACAACAATGTCACATCGACCCGAAGAGCGTTAGATCACATGCTTCTGGTTCTATAATTACAATAACAATGTCACATCGAGCCGAAGAGCGTTAGATCACATGCTTCTGGTTCCATAATTACAACAACAATGTCACATCGAGCCGAAGAGCGTTAGATCACATGCTTCTGGTTCCATAATTACAACAACAACAACAATGTCACATCGAGCTGAAGAGCGTTAGATCACATGCTTCTGGTTCTATAATTACAACAACAATGTCACATCGAGCCGAAGAGCGTTAGATCACATGCTTCTGGTTCCATAATTACAACAACAACAATGTCACATCGAGCCGAAGAGCGTTAGATCACATGATTCTGGTTCCATAATTACAACAACAACAATGTCACATCGAGCCGAAGTGCGTTAGATCACATGATTCTGGTTCCATGATTGCAACAACAACAACAATGTCACATCGAGCCGAAGAGCGTTAGATCACATGCTTCTGGTTCCATAGTTACAACAACAATGTCACATCGAGCCGAAGAGCGTTATATCACATGCTTCTGGTTCCATAATTACAACAACAACAACAATGTCACATCGAGCCGAAGAGCGTTAGATCACATGCTTCTGGTTCCATAATTACAACAACAACAACAATGTCACATCGAGCCGAAGAGCGTTAGATCACATGCTTCTGGTTCCATAATTACAACAACAACAACAATGTCACATCGAGCCGAAGAGCGTTAGATCACATGCTTCTGGTTCCATAATTACAACAACAATGTCACATCGAGCCGAAGAGCGTTAGATCACATGCTTCTGGTTCCATAATTACAACAACAACAATGTCACATAGAGCCGAAGAGCGTTAGATCACATGATTCTGGTTCCATAACTACAACAACAACAACAATGTCACATCGAGCCGAAGAGCGTTAGATCACATGCTTCTGGTTCCATAACTACAACAACAACAACAATGTCACATCGAGCCGAAGAGCGTTAGATCACATGATTCTGGTTCCATAATTATAACAACAACAACAATGTCACATCGAGCCGAAGAGCGTTAGATCACATGCTTCTTTTTCCATAATTACAACAACAACAACAATGTCACATCGAGCCGAAGAGTGTTAGATCACATGATTCTGGTTCCATAATTACAACAACAACAACAATGTCACATGGAGCCGAAGAGTGTTAGATCACATGCTTCTGGTTCCATAATTACAACAACAACAACAATGTCACATCGAGCCGAAGAGTGTTAGATCACATGCTTCTGGTTCCATAATTACAACAACAACAACAATGTCACATCGAGCCGAAGAGCGTTAGATCACATGCTTCTGGTTCCATAATTACAACAACAACAACAATGTCACATCGAGCCGAAGAGCGTTAGATCACATTCTTCTGGTTCCATAATTACAACAACAACAGCAATGTCACATCGAGCCGAAGAGTGTTAGATCACATGCTTCTGGTTCCATAATTACAACAACAACAATGTCACATCGAGCCTAAGAGTGTTAGATCACATGCTTCTGGTTCCATAATTACAACAACAACAATGTCACATCGAGCCGAAGAGCGTTAGATCACATGCTTCTGGTTCCATAATAACAACAACAATGTCACATCGAGCCGAAGAGCGTTAGATCACATGCTTCTGGTTCCATAATTACAACAACAACAATGTCACATCGAGCCGAAGAGTGTTAGATCACATGATTCTGGTTCCATAATTACAACAACAACAACAATGTCACATCGAGCCGAAGAGCGTTAGTTCACATGATTCTGGTTCCATAATTACAACAACAACAATGTCACATCGAGCCGAAGAGCGTTAGATCACATGATTCTGGTTCCATAATTACAACAACAACAATGTCACATCGAGCCGAAGAGCGTTAGTTCACATGATTCTGGTTCCATGATTACAACAACAACAACAATGTCACATCGAGCCGAAGAGCGTTAGATCACATGCTTATGGTTCCATAGTTACAACAACAATGTCACATCGAGCCGAAGAGCGTTAGATCACATGCTTCTGGTTCCATAATTACAACAACAACAACAATGTCACATCGACCCGAAGAGCGTTAGATCACATGCTTCTGGTTCTATAATTACAATAACAATGTCACATCGAGCCGAAGAGCGTTAGATCACATGCTTCTGGTTCCATAATTACAACAACAATGTCACATCGAGCCGAAGAGCGTTAGATCACATGCTTCTGGTTCCATAATTACAACAACAACAACAATGTCACATCGAGCTGAAGAGCGTTAGATCACATGCTTCTGGTTCTATAATTACAACAACAATGTCACATCGAGCCGAAGAGCGTTAGATCACATGCTTCTGGTTCCATAATTACAACAACAACAATGTCACATCGAGCCGAAGAGCGTTAGATCACATGATTCTGGTTCCATAATTACAACAACAACAATGTCACATCGAGCCGAAGTGCGTTAGATCACATGATTCTGGTTCCATAATTACAAGAACAACAACAATGTCACATCGAGCCGAAGAGCGTTAGATCACATGCTTCTGGTTCCATAATAACAACAACAATGTCACATCGAGAGGAAGAGCGTTAGATCACATGATTCTGATTCCATAATTACAACAACAACAACAATGTCACATCGAGCCGAAGAGCGTTAGATCACATGCTTCTGGTTCCATAATTACAACAACAACAACAATGTCACATCGAGCCGAAAAGTGTTAGATCACATGCTTCTGGTTCCATAATTACAACAACAACAACAATGTCACATCGAGCCGAAGAGCGTTAGATCACATGATTCTGGTTCTATAATTACAACAACAACAATGTCACATCGAGCCGAAGAGCTTTAGATCACATGATTCTCGTTCCATAATTACAACAACAACAACAATGTCACATCGAGCCGAAGAGCGTTAGATCACATGATTCTGGTTCTATAATTACAATAACAATGTCACAGCGAGCCGAAGAGCGTTAGATCACATGCTTCTGGTTCCATAACTACAACAACAATGTCACATCGAGCCGAAGAGTGTTAGATCACATGCTTCTGGTTAAATAATTACAACAACAACAACAATGTCACATCGAGCCGAAGAGCGTTAGATCACATGCTTCTGGTTCCATAATTACAACAACAACAACAATGTCAAATCGAGCCGAAGAGCGTTAGATCACATGCTTCTGGTTCCATAATTACAACAACAATGTCACATCGAGCCGAAGAGCGTTAGATCACATGCTTCTGGTTCCATAATTACAACAACAACAATGTCACATAGAGCCGAAGAGCGTTAGATCACATGATTCTGGTTCCATAACTACAACAACAACAACAATGTCACATCGAGCCGAAGAGCGTTAGATCACATGCTTCTGGTTCCATAACTACAACAACAACAACAATGTCACATCGAGCCGAAGAGCGTTAGATCACATGATTCTGGTTCCATAATTATAACAACAACAACAATGTCACATCGAGCCGAAGAGCGTTAGATCACATGCTTCTTTTTCCATAATTACAACAACAACAACAATGTCACATCGAGCCGAAGAGTGTTAGATCACATGATTCTGGTTCCATAATTACAACAACAACAACAATGTCACATGGAGCCGAAGAGTGTTAGATCACATGCTTCTGGTTCCATAATTACAACAACAACAACAATGTCACATCGAGCCGAAGAGTGTTAGATCACATGCTTCTGGTTCCATAATTACAACAACAACAACAATGTCACATCGAGCCGAAGAGCGTTAGATCACATGCTTCTGGTTCCATAATTACAACAACAACAACAATGTCACATCGAGCCGAAGAGCGTTAGATCACATTCTTCTGGTTCCATAATTACAACAACAACAGCAATGTCACATCGAGCCGAAGAGTGTTAGATCACATGCTTCTGGTTCCATAATTACAACAACAACAATGTCACATCGAGCCTAAGAGTGTTAGATCACATGCTTCTGGTTCCATAATTACAACAACAACAATGTCACATCGAGCCGAAGAGCGTTAGATCACATGCTTCTGGTTCCATAATAACAACAACAATGTCACATCGAGCCGAAGAGCGTTAGATCACATGCTTCTGGTTCCATAATTACAACAACAACAATGTCACATCGAGCCGAAGAGTGTTAGATCACATGATTCTGGTTCCATAATTACAACAACAACAACAATGTCACATCGAGCCGAAGAGCGTTAGTTCACATGATTCTGGTTCCATAATTACAACAACAACAATGTCACATCGAGCCGAAGAGCGTTAGATCACATGATTCTGGTTCCATAATTACAACAACAACAATGTCACATCGAGCCGAAGAGCGTTAGTTCACATGATTCTGGTTCCATGATTACAACAACAACAACAATGTCACATCGAGCCGAAGAGCGTTAGATCACATGCTTATGGTTCCATAGTTACAACAACAATGTCACATCGAGCCGAAGAGCGTTAGATCACATGCTTCTGGTTCCATAATTACAACAACAACAACAACAATGTCACATCGACCCGAAGAGCGTTAGATCACATGCTTCTGGTTCTATAATTACAATAACAATGTCACATCGAGCCGAAGAGCGTTAGATCACATGCTTCTGGTTCCATAATTACAACAACAATGTCACATCGAGCCGAAGAGCGTTAGATCACATGCTTCTGGTTCCATAATTACAACAACAACAACAATGTCACAACGAGCTGAAGAGCGTTAGATCACATGCTTCTGGTTCTATAATTACAACAACAATGTCACATCGAGCCGAAGAGCGTTAGATCACATGCTTCTGGTTCCATAATTACAACAACAACAATGTCACATCGAGCCGAAGAGCGTTAGATCACATGATTCTGGTTCCATAATTACAACAACAACAATGTCACATCGAGCCGAAGTGCGTTAGATCACATGATTCTGGTTCCATGATTGCAACAACAACAACAATGTCACATCGAGCCGAAGAGCGTTAGATCACATGCTTCTGGTTCCATAGTTACAACAACAATGTCACATCGAGCCGAAGAGCGTTATATCACATGCTTCTGGTTCCATAATTACAACAACAACAACAATGTCACATCGAGCCGAAGAGCGTTAGATCACATGCTTCTGGTTCCATAATTACAACAACAACAACAATGTCACATCGAGCCGAAGAGCGTTAGATCACATGCTTCTGGTTCCATAATTACAACAACAACAACAATGTCACATCGAGCCGAAGAGCGTTAGATCACATGCTTCTGGTTCCATAATTACAACAACAATGTCACATCGAGCCGAAGAGCGTTAGATCACATGCTTCTGGTTCCATAATTACAACAACAACAATGTCACATAGAGCCGAAGAGCGTTAGATCACATGATTCTGGTTCCATAACTACAACAACAACAACAATGTCACATCGAGCCGAAGAGCGTTAGATCACATGCTTCTGGTTCCATAACTACAACAACAACAACAATGTCACATCGAGCCGAAGAGCGTTAGATCACATGATTCTGGTTCCATAATTATAACAACAACAACAATGTCACATCGAGCCGAAGAGCGTTAGATCACATGCTTCTTTTTCCATAATTACAACAACAACAACAATGTCACATCGAGCCGAAGAGTGTTAGATCACATGATTCTGGTTCCATAATTACAACAACAACAACAATGTCACATGGAGCCGAAGAGTGTTAGATCACATGCTTCTGGTTCCATAATTACAACAACAACAACAATGTCACATCGAGCCGAAGATTGTTAGATCACATGCTTCTGGTTCCATAATTACAACAACAACAACAATGTCACATCGAGCCGAAGAGCGTTAGATCACATGCTTCTGGTTCCATAATTACAACAACAACAACAATGTCACATCGAGCCGAAGAGCGTTAGATCACATTCTTCTGGTTCCATAATTACAACAACAACAGCAATGTCACATCGAGCCGAAGAGCGTTAGATCACATGATTCTTGTTCAATAATTACAACAACAACAACAATGTCACATCGAGCCGAAGAGTTTTAGATCACATGATTCTGGTTCCATAATTACAACAACAACAACAATGTCACATCGAGCAGAAGAGTGTTAGATCACATGCTTCTGGTTCCATAATTACAACAACAACAACAATGTCACATCGAACTGAAGAGCGTTAGATCACATGATTCTGGTTCCATAATTACAACAACAACAACAATGTCACATCGAGCCGAAGAGCGTTAGATCACATGATTCTGGTTCCATAATTACAAGAACAACAACAATGTCACATCGAGCCGAAGAGCGTTAGATCACATGCTTCTGGTTCCATAATAACAACAACAATGTCACATCGAGAGGAAGAGCGTTAGATCACATGATTCTGATTCCATAATTACAACAACAACAACAATGTCACATCGAGCCGAAGAGCGTTAGATCACATGCTTCTGGTTCCATAATTACAACAACAACAACAATGTCACATCGAGCCGAAAAGTGTTAGATCACATGCTTCTGGTTCCATAATTACAACAACAACAACAATGTCACATCGAGCCGAAGAGCGTTAGATCACATGATTCTGGTTCTATAATTACAACAACAACAATGTCACATCGAGCCGAAGAGCGTTAGATCACATGCTTCTGGTTCCATAATTACAACAACAACAACAATGTCACATCGAGCCGAAGAGCGTTAGATCACATGATTCTGGTTCTATAATTACAATAACAATGTCACAGCGAGCCGAAGAGCGTTAGATCACATGCTTCTGGTTCCATAATTACAACAACAATGTCACATCGAGCCGAAGAGTGTTAGATCACATGCTTCTGGTTAAATAATTACAACAACAACAACAATGTCACATCGAGCCGAAGAGCGTTAGATCACATGCTTCTGGTTCCATAATTACAACAACAACAACAATGTCAAATCGAGCCGAAGAGCGTTAGATCACATGCTTCTGGTTCCATAATTACAACAACAATGTCACATCGAGCCGAAGAGCGTTAGATCACATGCTTCTGGTTCCATAATTACAACAACAACAATGTCACATAGAGCCGAAGAGCGTTAGATCACATGATTCTGGTTCCATAACTACAACAACAACAACAATGTCACATCGAGCCGAAGAGCGTTAGATCACATGCTTCTGGTTCCATAACTACAACAACAACAACAATGTCACATCGAGCCGAAGAGCGTTAGATCACATGATTCTGGTTCCATAATTATAACAACAACAACAATGTCACATCGAGCCGAAGAGCGTTAGATCACATGCTTCTTTTTCCATAATTACAACAACAACAACAATGTCACATCGAGCCGAAGAGTGTTAGATCACATGATTCTGGTTCCATAATTACAACAACAACAACAATGTCACATGGAGCCGAAGAGTGTTAGATCACATGCTTCTGGTTCCATAATTACAACAACAACAACAATGTCACATCGAGCCGAAGAGTGTTAGATCACATGCTTCTGGTTCCATAATTACAACAACAACAACAATGTCACATCGAGCCGAAGAGCGTTAGATCACATGCTTCTGGTTCCATAATTACAACAACAACAACAATGTCACATCGAGCCGAAGAGCGTTAGATCACATTCTTCTGGTTCCATAATTACAACAACAACAGCAATGTCACATCGAGCCGAAGAGTGTTAGATCACATGCTTCTGGTTCCATAATTACAACAACAACAATGTCACATCGAGCCTAAGAGTGTTAGATCACATGCTTCTGGTTCCATAATTACAACAACAACAATGTCACATCGAGCCGAAGAGCGTTAGATCACATGCTTCTGGTTCCATAATAACAACAACAATGTCACATCGAGCCGAAGAGCGTTAGATCACATGCTTCTGGTTCCATAATTACAACAACAACAATGTCACATCGAGCCGAAGAGTGTTAGATCACATGATTCTGGTTCCATAATTACAACAACAACAACAATGTCACATCGAGCCGAAGAGCGTTAGTTCACATGATTCTGGTTCCATAATTACAACAACAACAATGTCACATCGAGCCGAAGAGCTTTAGATCACATGATTCTGGTTCCATAATTACAACAACAACAATGTCACATCGAGCCGAAGAGCGTTAGTTCACATGATTCTGGTTCCATGATTACAACAACAACAACAATGTCACATCGAGCCGAAGAGCGTTAGATCACATGCTTATGGTTCCATAGTTACAACAACAATGTCACATCGAGCCGAAGAGCGTTAGATCACATGCTTCTGGTTCCATAATTACAACAACAACAACAACAATGTCACATCGACCCGAAGAGCGTTAGATCACATGCTTCTGGTTTATAATTACAATAACAATGTCACATCGAGCCGAAGAGCGTTAGATCACATGCTTCTGGTTCCATAATTACAACAACAATGTCACATCGAGCCGAAGAGCGTTAGATCACATGCTTCTGGTTCCATAATTACAACAACAACAACAATGTCACATCGAGCTGAAGAGCGTTAGATCACATGCTTCTGGTTCTATAATTACAACAACAATGTCACATCGAGCCGAAGAGCGTTAGATCACATGCTTCTGGTTCCATAATTACAACAACAACAATGTCACATCGAGCCGAAGAGCGTTAGATCACATGATTCTGGTTCCATAATTACAACAACAACAATGTCACATCGAGCCGAAGTGCGTTAGATCACATGATTCTGGTTCCATGATTGCAACAACAACAACAATGTCACATCGAGCCGAAGAGCGTTAGATCACATGCTTCTGGTTCCATAGTTACAACAACAATGTCACATCGAGCCGAAGAGCGTTATATCACATGCTTCTGGTTCCATAATTACAACAACAACAACAATGTCACATCGAGCCGAAGAGCGTTAGATCACATGCTTCTGGTTCCATAATTACAACAACAACAACAATGTCACATCGAGCCGAAGAGCGTTAGATCACATGCTTCTGGTTCCATAATTACAACAACAACAACAATGTCACATCGAGCCGAAGAGCGTTAGATCACATGCTTCTGGTTCCATAATTACAACAACAATGTCACATCGAGCCGAAGAGCGTTAGATCACATGCTTCTGGTTCCATAATTACAACAACAACAATGTCACATCGAGCCGAAGAGCGTTAGATCACATGATTCTGGTTCCATTACAACAACAACAACAATGTCACATCGAGCCGAAGAGCGTTAGATCACATGCTTCTGGTTCCATAATTACAACAACAACAACAATGTCACATCGAGCCGAAGAGCGTTAGATCACATGATTCTGGTTCCATAATTACAACAACAATGTCACATCGAGCCGAAGAGCGTTAGATCACATGCTTCTTTTTCCATAATTACAACAACAACAACAATGTCACATCGAGCCGAAGAGTGTTAGATCACATGATTCTGGTTCCATAATTACAACAACAACAACAATGTCACATGGAGCCGAAGAGTGTTAGATCACATGCTTCTGGTTCCATAATTACAACAACAACAACAATGTCACATCGAGCCGAAGATTGTTAGATCACATGCTTCTGGTTCCATAATTACAACAACAACAACAATGTCACATCGAGCCGAAGAGCGTTAGATCACATGCTTCTGGTTCCATAATTACAACAACAACAACAATGTCACATCGAGCCGAAGAGCGTTAGATCACATTCTTCTGGTTCCATAATTACAACAACAACAGCAATGTCACATCGAGCCGAAGAGTGTTAGATCACATGCTTCTGGTTCCATAATTACAACAACAACAATGTCACATCGAGCCTAAGAGTGTTAGATCACATGCTTCTGGTTCCATAATTACAACAACAACAATGTCACATCGAGCCGAAGAGCGTTAGATCACATGCTTCTGGTTCCATAATAACAACAACAATGTCACATCGAGCCGAAGAGCGTTAGATCACATGCTTCTGGTTCCATAATTACAACAACAACAATGTCACATCGAGCCGAAGAGTGTTAGATCACATGATTCTGGTTCCATAATTACAACAACAACAACAATGTCACATCGAGCCGAAGAGCGTTAGTTCACATGATTCTGGTTCCATAATTACAACAACAACAATGTCACATCGAGCCGAAGAGCGTTAGATCACATGATTCTGGTTCCATAATTACAACAACAACAATGTCACATCGAGCCGAAGAGCGTTAGTTCACATGATTCTGGTTCCATGATTACAACAACAACAACAATGTCACATCGAGCCGAAGAGCGTTAGATCACATGCTTATGGTTCCATAGTTACAACAACAATGTCACATCGAGCCGAAGAGCGTTAGATCACATGCTTCTGGTTCCATAATTACAACAACAACAACAATGTCACATCGACCCGAAGAGCGTTAGATCACATGCTTCTGGTTCTATAATTACAATAACAATGTCACATCGAGCCGAAGAGCGTTAGATCACATGCTTCTGGTTCCATAATTACAACAACAATGTCACATCGAGCCGAAGAGCGTTAGATCACATGCTTCTGGTTCCATAATTACAACAACAACAACAATGTCACATCGAGCTGAAGAGCGTTAGATCACATGCTTCTGGTTCTATAATTACAACAACAATGTCACATCGAGCCGAAGAGCGTTAGATCACATGCTTCTGGTTCCATAATTACAACAACAACAATGTCACATCGAGCCGAAGAGCGTTAGATCACATGATTCTGGTTCCATAATTACAACAACAACAATGTCACATCGAGCCGAAGTGCGTTAGATCACATGATTCTGGTTCCATGATTGCAACAACAACAACAATGTCACATCGAGCCGAAGAGCGTTAGATCACATGCTTCTGGTTCCATAGTTACAACAACAATGTCACATCGAGCCGAAGAGCGTTAGATCACATGCTTCTGGTTCCATAATTACAACAACAACAACAATGTCACATCGAGCCGAAGAGCGTTAGATCACATGCTTCTGGTTCCATAATTACAACAACAACAACAATGTCACATCGAGCCGAAGAGCGTTAGATCACATGCTTCTGGTTCCATAATTACAACAACAACAACAATGTCACATCGAGCCGAAGAGCGTTAGATCACATGCTTCTGGTTCTATAATTACAACAACAATGTCACATCGAGCCGAAGAGTGTTAGATCACATGCTTCTGGTTCCATAATTACAACAACAACAAACCGTGCATCCATCCGAGAGAGAGTATCGGAAAAAGAGAAATAGTTTCAGTTGGAACACTGGAAAGAGATAAATGGTCGAATGGATGTTCCTGAATAAGTAGACCATCATTGCCATAGGAGAAGTCAGATCTTACAGTAAAGAGAGGGGGGAGGGGTGTGGTCGGAAAGTATGACTAAATATTTCACTAAACTGATGAATATAGTTGTGTTTGCTGTATTCCTTGCTGTGTTAAAATATCGGTATTAATGTCCAGATAATTAAAAGTCACCTCTATATAGTGACATGAGAGAAAGCTACGCATAACCAATGCAAGATTGGCTGTATGTGGTGTTATCTATTTTACATACGTTGTATGAATATCAGTATAAGTTGAGACTGACATTATTTTAAATAAACTATAACTAAAATTTAAGTTGTTATTTTTCCTAATAAATGATGTTACAAATTAAGGTGATTATGATCCTTATACATTAAGGTTATCGCTGAAGGTCGTTCGTACACGTTCGAACAATCACATTTTAGAAGCAAATGTGTAACTTGAAGGTTTTATAAATCGGAGATTATACTTAATACTTGTCAATTAGTAGTTCTCGATTATGTTGATTAAATATACAGGGAACCGCAAATAATTGCAATGCTGCCCTACAGCTGGTAACAAGGAACCAGTAGCGTGGTATAACATACACAATGTATTGTGACAGCTTTACAAAGGAAGGTTTTTTGATAGCAATTTGTCACTGTGAGCGGACGGATTCAACCTGCCAGTTAAGTCTAATTTGTATCTATAATCATTCTTCTATCTATAAATTATACTTTCATATTGCAACAATATATAATTCATCCAACATATATCTCTCTCTCTCTCTCGTGTCACCATTTCATCTCTTATCCATTTGTCCACTTCTCCTTAACTTACATGTCACAATCATCTTAGATGTAGCAGTATTTATCTTTTCCTCATCGTTTGTTGTCATTATTCTCGTTCTCTGAAGAAGGTGTGTAGGCCGAAACGTCAATATTTTTTTGTGTTTCTTTTTTTTTCAAGCTGTCACCATAACTAGTAGGAGTGTACGTTACATCCCACTACTGCCTCCCTGATTAAATATGCTAAGAGCGTTGACAACTCTGAGTATGGGCATAAGTGACCTCTAGGTCATACTCAGTGAATTTGAGATTAATCGGGTACGCCACAAACACATACAACAATATAACGATCTTGGAGAATTTACACACATTCCTATGGTATCAGAACAAGCCCTCTTCCATCTATGTCATATACGTACATATGAAACGGTTCCAGGATGTTTTGACAAGTCAAACCTATGACGATCTTACTATTGGAGAAATGGTTATAATCGTACAGCGCATGCTACTTACTTATACAGCGACCTATGCAGTGGCGTATTCTCTATGTTGCCGCAGCTACCGCCGGTAGGCTTGAACATATTAACGAATTGCAACAGGAAATTATAACTTATTTTATTTTTTTTAAATTACATTACAAATTTTCTAATATTCTATTACACATTTCGTAGGCCAATATGATTTATTTGCTTTGATTTGCATTTATTAATGCAAGGTTTTCTCACTCCACTATAACGTTTGTTATTGAAACCGAAACTATTCCACATTGAACCCTCTAGTTGCTAGCGGTACATTTATCCTCCATCCGGACCTAGTATTAACGATCTTGACATTTAAAATTGGGAGTAAAAATAATATAGCGGGAGCTACCGTTAGAGGAATGCAGCTTCATTGGTTATTTTTAGCTCTAGTCAATTAGAAGCGTTAACAGTAAAAGTGAAACTATGTCTGACTGCCGGAACCTCCGTAGCTATTTTTAACTACGTTTTGGCCATCAACAACTGTAGAAACAAATTTTCTGATCTCAAGAGAATAAAATCTTATTGTCGCTCAACTCAGACTCAAGAACGCTTATCTGGTTTGGCATTAGTACCCATTGAGAAATCATTCATTCAGAAACTTAGAAACCAACCCAACGGTAGTTTCAATGACAAAGTCATCAAGTCATTTTCGTCCTTAAAAAGACAGATATAATTAACATATAAGTAAGTAATTTAAAATGTAGTGATGTCATTAGAAAATATTACTTTATGTTAGCCTACTAAATATAATGTATGTTTTTATTTATTATGTTGTCGGTAGCCCAGACACCAAAACCAATATACGCCACGGGGCTTATGACCTATCACTTCAAAAAAACTAAGTCAGTCACGTGCTTCTGTGACAAACTTCTGGGACAAACTTCTGGGACAAGGTCCTAACTCCTAATTCTCATAGTAGCTGACTACATTCACAACTAAGAAGTTGCTGTCGTTGATAACTAAGAATCATCGTCGTTTGATAAGAGAATAAATAATTTGGCAAATAAAAAAATGCGTTGAATCAACAATATGGGTAACAACAGAAACCATATAAAAGGTAAAATGAAGGAGTTGCTAAGTTATAGACAATAAAGAAAGATAACAGGTCCTCATCTATAGAGCTACTTCAAATCCTAAAGTTATTAATCATTTAGATAAACATTAAAAGGTCACTGTCTTCTGATAGGGAAAATGCCATGATCATCTAAACACACACACTATATAACTGATTGTAACTAATATACATATATAATATGTAATATATATATATATATATATAATACATATATAATAATTGTAACTGGTTATAACTAATGTGCCATTTGTTCTCTTGTTTAATGAAAAAAAACTTAGCATTTTTTTAAATGCCTATCTATTAGCGACTTGAAGAAGAAATATATTCTTTTATCTCCAAATATCAGAATCTCTCATTATAAAGAACTATCACAACACAACAGACACGTGAATATTTTGTCATTGAGTCACCTGATGCTCGTATAGCCGCTAATTGAAGCAGACATGACACGATGCATTTTCATGGTAACATTTTTTTTTTTCTAGAACACTTTGTGTACTAAATATATTCCTCTTACCGAAGTTTCTGTCCAGCGCTGGCACTGTTGTAGAAATCACATCTGTGTAACGGTCCAGTGTGGCCTGCTGCTTCACATAAAGCTTTATAGAACTGGAACTGTAGGATATAGCTAATAAAGTAACTGTTGAAGAAAAAAGACGCAAAAAATAGTTATTTGATCTAAAACTTGCATGAAGTGTATATATATTTGTTATGTTTATTTTTGGATATAGTGGATGATTTCCTGTTAACTTTGATTGCTCGTAGTCAATGTTTATTCTGCGACTGGCTGACATTCAAGCAGTTCATATCTTCAGATATTGTGTTGTTCTCTCAGTCAAGATTGTTGTGTTGCTCAATTATCATCAAACTCCCTTTTGTCCATTGCTTCTATATAGCTATAAATGCACGTTTAAATGTTTTGCAGATGAAACTTGCAATAATTGAAATATTATCAACATGTTATCAATTTATCATAATTACTATTAATACATTTTCATCAATACGATATCCTTCATTTTATTATAACGTTACGCTCTCCATTTGACCAAGCCAAAACAATGAAATTAAAACTAAAGAGAAACAAACAGAAGAATAATGCACACAAATAATACCACTGGACATAACAGCTCTAAGTCAAACATAAATTCAACAAACATATACAAGCAACAAATACATACCAAAAACTGTTAGAAAGAGGAATGGAACTATAACGAAGGGAAAATCATGAAGAAAAAGTTATAACCAAATAACAATGCATAAAGGAAAGCATACAAAAAGCCAACAACGTATTATCTGAAAAGGAAAGGAACAAGAAACAAAAATAGATGACTGAAGCCATAGAAGAAAATGGATAAACAGAAGGCAGGTAAAAAAAAAACACTAACGCATACACCTAAATTGATAATGATTTTCGCAATATGTGCAGACAGGCAAAAGAGGCCTGGCTCAATCAAAGAAGGGGAAAATCGAAACCAAAGAAACAAATTAAGATTTAATAGCGATGCAGACACAAGTAAAGCTAATGACAAAATTTTAAAAGTCACATATTGGGGTGCATTGTAAAAAGAAAAGACAAATGTTGAGCGACAGTATATAAATAATCAACAGATGGCAGGAACACGTAGCAGAGCTATTAGAAGATAACATACACAAGAAACCAAACAAAAATAAGAAACCAACAATAAAGGTGTATATCAGGTTATAAAATATTAAAATCTGAGGTAGAGAAAGCTTTAAACACAATTAAAAATGGAGGAAAAAGTGAAGGGACAGACAACACTAAGATAGAGATGATAAAAACCCTATGCATTTCTGGAACAGAATTGATCACAGACTTGTGTGCAATGATATATACAACACATGATCCATCCCATATGATCTTAAAACACAAATATTTATTGCCTTGCCCAAGATGACCGGAGCTGTGGAGTGCAGTTGCTTTAGATCCAAGTTTGATGAACCATATAACTTAACTCTTATTTAAAGTTATAGAAAAAAGAACTCAAAATAAATTCAACATGGAATTAACAGAAAAATAATTTGGAATTGGAAAGAAGAGTGGTACAGGAGAAGCCTTCATCTGATCGAGAACACTTATATAAAAAAATACATAGAATATAAATACAAAGAATATAAATACATTGAATATAAATTCATAGATACACAATAAGGAGTAAGAAAGGCATGTATTCATCATGTATGTTTAACTTATACATTGAGCAGATCTTCAAAGACATCATGGGGATGCCAGAACTAAGCATCAATGGATATAATCAATACTCTAAGATATGCTGATGATAATGTTCTGAGTGCAATGATGATGGCCTGCAAATAACTCAATAAATCAAGGATATAATGGCAAAAACCAATTTTAACAACGAAAAATATGTTCACATTAAAGCAAATAACACCAGAACTAAAACTAAACAAAATGATATATTTACTAAACATTCCTGTATGGTGCAGAAATACAGGCATTAAAAAAGAAAACAGAGTAGAAAATTGAACCTTTTAAATGTAATCTATAGAAATATGGGGAAAACTGATTGGAAGGAAAAGACAAACAAGGAGGATCTGACTCAGCTGAAAATGAAACAAAATAGAAATACTTAACACAAATCGAAAACAGACAACTGAATTGTTTTTGGACATGTAAGAGACGTAAAACACTACTAAAAGTGGTCTTGGAAAAGAAGTGTGAAGTCAGACCACGACTAAAGTGGGCTGATAACAGAAAGAGATGGACAGGTGAACCTAAGACAATATGCATCATCAAGATAAGAGAAAGAGTAAAATGGCGATCCATGGCAACAAACATCCGATGTGTAGACGGTACCAAATGAATGACAGAAAACAAGTAGGTTCAATGTGCTGGTGAAACTAAAAAGCAGCGATGAAAGGCACTGGCCATACTGTCTCCAAAGACCCTAGCCTAATACGGTGAATACTTCAATCCTACGAAATTAAAATATTTTTTTAGGATACAGTTTACCGCCTCTATTATACATTTATTGCTTTAAAATATAATCTGTCTATATTATAAATGTTATAACAACAGATAACTTGATTTATTAATATTGTTATCGGTTTTATCCTATATCAATCCTTTACTTTGAGGGCATGTTGACGAAACCATACATGATAAAATGTCAGGGCGGACTAGTCATGCACGGCCAGAGTTTGCTCCAGAGCGGATGGGGTTTAGATCTCTGTGATCTACACATTTCACCATGATCCAAGCATTAACAGACCTAAATATCAAGTCTCAACTATTATATCATCGTTCCCTTGCTCTTCTTCTCCTACCTCTTAACTTTTTCAAGTGCCATGCCCGCTGATGTAGATGATCTTATCTCTTGCTTACACAGAATGTGTGGATAATAATAGCAGGAAATTGAATACGGTGTTCAATGTTACCAAATTAGAAAGTATATTGTTATGTTATCACATCTCTTTATTACTTGTTTCCAATGGGATCTGGTAGTGGAAAGTCTCAATTAGGCCTTAACTCTAGATTACGTTACCTGCATATAATTTACCGAAAATTTAACATTTTCACGAGTTCAAAAGTTATCATCCTCAGTGAACCACTCGCACTTCCGATGATCCACTGAATGTTATTTTTTTTCTCTTTGTTGTTTCATTTTTTCCCTTTCTTTTTTAGAGATCATGAGATACATATGCTACGTGTGTAAAATACAGCCAAAACTCAATAAATTGGCTGCTGTCCCTTTTTTCTGCTCTAGCCGTGAAAATGTCCTGGTCATCGGCAAACATCAATCAATCTTTTGTAATTCGGTGATTCAGGAAACAGCGAATAATCCTATACTGTCGCCATAAATCAGAGACTTGCAGCGACCGTACCGATAGTCATTGCAACACGTCCGGTACATGAGGTGAAACTCACGTCATAAATCAAGCTCAGCCATTAATTTCGGACTTGCAGCGACCGTACCGATAGTCATTGCAACACGTCCGGTACATGAGGTGAAACTCACGTCATAAATCAAGCTCAGCCATTAATTTCGGACTTGCAGCGACCGTACCGATAGTCATTGCAACACGTCCGGTACATGAGGTGAAACTCACGTCATAAATCAAGCTCAGCCATTAATTTCGGACTTGCAACGACCGTACCGATAGTCATTGCAACACGTCCGGTACATGAGGTGAAACTCACGTCATAAATCAAGCTCAGCCATTAATGTCGGACTTGCAGCGACCGTACCGATAGTCATTGCAACACGTCCGGTACATGAGGTGAAACTCACGTCATAAATCAAGCTCAGCCATTAATTTCGGACTTGCAGCGACCGTACCGATAGTCATTGCAACACGTCCGGTACATGAGGTGAAACTCACGTCATAAATCAAGCTCAGCCATTAATTTGGATTTTTCGTGTTTTACCTAGTGGGAACACACGTTACTGTGTCAAGAGTTCAATTAAATTAATAATTTTAGAGCACCTAAAGTTACATTTAAATGGTAGTAATGTTACTACGGTGTCGTAACTGGAGGAGTTACAAATATGTACCGTCATTAAAGGTATTTCTATTAGTGGTGGGTTGCAGCAAAAGATGGCAATCGATGATGATGAAGCTGAGTAGTACCAGTAGTAGTAGTAGTAGTAGTAGTAGTAGTAGAGTAGTATATCGTAGTATTGTATATAGTTGTAGTATATATACATATATATATATATATATATAATCATCATCATCATCATCAAGTACCGAGCCTGCTGGCGTAGGTGATCATGTCTCTCAACAACTTTCGATCTCGGCAGAGCTATTTATCATTTCTGTTGTTGACCTTCTGCCAAGCCATTCTCTTAAGATGTCTGTTATTTTTTTCTCTTTGCTTCCCTCTATCTCTTCATCATTAAATTGTTCCAGTTGTTACAAATTATTCCAGTTGTTCTCTTCTCATTACATGACCAAAAATGATGATTATTTCTTCTTAATATTGAAAATTAGCTCTCTTTTTGCTTTGACCTCTCTCAGAACATCTTCATTACTCTTCTTATATGGCCATGGTACTCTCAACACTCTTCTGCAAAACCACATTTCTACAGACTCCAGTGATTTTCTTGTCTTTTGTCCTATTGTCCATGATTCGCATCCATATGTTAAGACTGGCTCTACGTAACATTTAAGAACTCTTTTTCTTGTTTCTATTGTCAAAATGGATTGCATAGCACCGTCCTAATTTTTTGGAAAGCTGCTTTTGCCTGAGCTATTCTGCAGCTCACCTCTTTTGTATATCGTCCATCTGAGGTTAAAAAAGTTCCCAAATATTTAAATTCATTTACCTGTTTTAATATTGTTCCACTTGTCTTTATTTTGCACTGACGTGATGACTTTTTCTTTGTTGTTACCATTACTTTTGTCTTTTTGCTGGGACATATCATCATCATCATCATGTGCCTTACCGGTTGGCGTAGGTTATCATGTCCCTCCACAATCTTCTATCCACAGTGCATCGTATTAGTTCTGTTGGTGACTGTTTTCCATGCCATGACACCAAGCTATCCAGTATTTTCTCTCTTTGTCGTCCGCGATCTCTTTTTCCTTTTATTTTGCCAGTTGTAACCAAGTAATCCAACTTTCCTCTTCTCATGATGTGCCCGGAAAATGTTGATTGCTTCTTTCTGATGTTTTTAAAGAGCACCCTTTTTGTGTTGGCCTTTTTGGGAACTTCCTCATTGGTCTTTTTAGCTGTCCAGGGAACTTTCAACATTCTTCTGAGAAAACTCATCTCTGTGGCCTCCAATCGTCTTTTCATTTGTTTGTCTACTGTCCATGATTCGCTTCCATAGGTCAGAATTGGTGCTATATATCACCGATGAACTCTCTTTCTCGTTTTTATTGACATAGATTTGTTGCATAAGATATTTTTCATTTTGTGAAATGCTATTTTGGCCTGAGCTATTCTGCTTTTTATTTCTGTGGTGTATCTTCCATCTGATGTTATTATTGTGCCCAAGTATTTGACGCGTTGCACTTGTTTCAGATTTGTCTTGTTTATTTTATGCTGCATGATGGTGATGATTGTTTCTTCGATATAACCATTACATCTGTTTTCTTGCTCTTCAGACTGAGACCTTTCTTGTTACTTTCTTTTACTATTATGTCTATCATTTCTTGTAGATTCATTCTCTGTCTCTGCTATTAAGACTGTGTCAACCGCATATCGAAAATTATTTATGTGGTGACCGTTGACTTCAATTCCTTTTTTGTCTACTATTGATCTCATAATATATTCGCTGTAATGTGAAAACAAATCCGGGTGACAGAACACAGCCTTGTCTGACTCCTTGTTTTATATATTGGAATTGTCCTGTTTGGTTGTTAATTCGTATAGCTGCTGTTTGTTGCCTGTACATGTTTTTTATGATCCGCAGATCCTTGCCATCAATGTTTAATTTCTCCAGCATATTTATTATTTCCACATGCTTTACTTTTTCAAATGCTTTCGTGTAGTCTATAAACCACATATATAGATCTTTCTTTACCTCTATAGATCTTTCTATCAATGTCCTTAAGATGTATATTGCATTATTGGTGCCCTTTCCTTCCACAAATCCACATTGTTACTCACTCATTTCTGGTTTTATTTTGTTCCTTACACGTCTCATGATTATTCTTAGTAATATTTTAGTCATATGGCTCATGAGACTAATAGTGCGGTGGTCTTCACAATCAGTGGCTCCTGACTTCTTCGGTATGGCTACAAAGATAGATTTTAGTAGATCTTCGGGTATGTGTCCAGTGTTATATATGTCATTTAGTAATTTTGTTATGACTTGTACTCCTAGCTCTCCTAATGCATTTATCTCTTCGATTGTTATATTGTCAGGACCTGGAGCTTTGCCTCTTTTCATGTGTTGAATTGCGTTCTCCACTTCGCTCTGCATTATTGGTGGTCCTGTGTCTTCATTTGAATTGTTTAATTCTGGTCTTCCATCATCATAGAGTTGACTGATATATTCTGTCCATCTTTCCATTGTCTTCTCCTGTCCCATTATTATATTTCCTTCCTTTGATTTCACACATCCTGAAACTTTGACTTCTTTTCATCCTGTTAATTCATTTATCTGATTGTGCATAAATGTTGAGTCTTTCTGTTGTTGTTTTTCCATTTCTTCACATTTCTGTTTTAACCATCCTTCCTTTGCTTCACTGCACTTGTTTTGGATCTCTTTGTGCAATATTTTGTATGTCCGTTCTTCTTTCTTATGTTTTCTTCTTTCGTCCATTAGTTGCAATAGTTCTTCTGTCATCCATTTCTTTTTGTTGATTCTTTTAGTCACTGGTATTAGTTCTTTTGATGTTTGTTGAATCGATTGTTTGAGCATTTTCCACAGCTCCTGGATGTCCTGTATTTTCTCAATAGCATTATATCTATTTTGTACTATCATGCTGTACTTATCACTCATCTGTTTATCTAATCTTAGCATATCTAGTTCTAATTTTATATTTCTTGGTGATTTCTGTGCATTCCGCAGTTTTATTCTTATCTTTCCAACTTATCGCAATCTGCTCCTGGCCTTGTTTTAACCGATGTTAGCCCATTCCTGAATCTTCTCGGTACCAGTATAAAATCAATTTGATTGTGTACTTTTTTGTCTGGGCTTTGCCATGTCCATAGTCGCCTAGGGTGTTGTTTGAACCAGGTGTTACCTATAATCATTTCATGTGTCTTTGCCCGATCTATCAATCTATCCCCTCTGTCATTCGTCTCTCCAAGGCCATGTCCCCCAGTCACATTTTGAACTTTAGCTGTTCTTACCTTTGCATTGAAATCCCCTAATATAACAGTTATTTCATGGGATTTACACTGTTCCATGGTTGCCTCTAGCTCCTTGTAAAAAGTGTCAATGTCTTCTTCTTCGCTTTTCCTTGTTGGTGCATAAACTTGACTTATGTTGATATCCATTGGTCTTCCTCTCAATTTTACTAGCAGAATTCTATCTGAAACTGGCCAAAATCCTGTCACTGTTTTGCTTCTTTCTCTATCTAACATGATGCCTACTCCTCTTTCATGTGTGGTTCCCCCAGAGTAAATTACATTTCCACTGTCGCGTTGTAATAATCCTGCTCCTGTCAATCTCATTTCACATAGTCCCAAGATGTTAAATTTCATTCTTTTCATTTCTTGGTGGATGTTATCTAGTTTTCCAACCTGGAATGCTGATCTAATGTTCCAAGTTCCTATTGCTAGTGTATCTTTATTTTTTATTTTGCATACAGTTGCTTGATGACGATCGGGTGTCACCTGTAGCACATGACGCTCCCTACCGGACGTGGTGGCTGTGAAGTCCCCATTAACGTCGTTAGCTGTAAATATAAGATTGTGATTGTTCATGATTATTCCAGGAAGTATAAGAAGGTAGTTTGCCATTCCTTTCCTTCGTGGCAGTGACTGTACTAGTCAGAGATCGCTGCCATTGTCTCTATACATGAGATCCTCTGCCTGCCATCGCGGCGTGGGGACCATAACCGGCACTACTTGTCGGCTGCTCCCACAACACCATGCACCACCTGCTCCAATGGCTTCACATAACCCTGATAGGGGCTGAACTGGAGCTCCACCTTGCCCAGGGGTGTCCCGAAGACTAGCGTAGGACATATATATATATATATAATAATAATAATAATAATAATAATAGGAATAATTGGATGGGGAAAAAAAGAAAAAAAACAACCGATGTAGACTTTAAACTACTAAAAAATGAAAATGAAACTACTATGCACAATTCAAACAAGAAAATTAAATTTTTCTGACACGCTAAGGCACATCAGCCTGCTAAAATTAATCTTAGAAGGGAAAACACAAGGTTAAAAAGGCAGAGGCAAACCATGACTAATATGAAACTAGTAGCATCAAAATATGGACAAGTCAGCCTATGACAACCTGCACCATCAAAGCAAGAGAAAGAGGGGAATGACGCTCCATGGTAGCCAACCTTCGATGCGGAGAGAGCACTTGATGATGGTGAGTAGTATGAAGCAGTAATAGTAGAGTTCATATTACATGTAGTGACAGTGACATAACATAATGCATTACATATATTTTACGTTGAGCGTGACAGATCTTCCTCCTTTTTTACACACACATACACACACACAGACACACAAACACAATTATTTCTTATTTACTTAACAAGAACCTCGCTACCCTATTTCTACTGTACACCCGCCATCAAATGTTAGTATCTGAGTTCAGTTATTTACAATAGCATTTTCAATTGTAAAAATTACAACTCTGATTATCCTTTCCAATGAACCAAAACTTTAAAATATCTACAATTTAAACACAAAAAGCTAAAACATGCAATGATCACAATATTAATAAAACACCATATCCCACCTCATAGTCTGATGTTCATGTGAAATGTCAAAAACATAGCCGTAATCAAAATCAGCTTCAGTCCTTCGTACTGGTGAATATACTCCCTCATATTTGCACCTGAGAAAATACAATTTCGTTGTTTGTTTAAATAACATCAATCACATATTTAACTTTTATAATATTTTATTGATCATTATCAAATGATGCGTTGAAAATAGAAATTATGATAATTTTCAAGGACATTGGTAATAAAACAAAATAAGTGGCCAAGATTAATGATGGATAGAAACCTGGTTACTCCTTCCAAGGAGGCGAAATGGGGAAATATATATATATGTACTGGTATGGTTAAAGCTTCGCGTAACAATTGGACACCACAAATCAGAACGACGTTTCAGCACAAAGGCCATCAACAGAAGCATGTATTGTATATATACAAGCTTATGTTTCAGGCATATGATTGTTCCTGTTGAAGGTCTTTGCACGTCGTTCTGATTTGTGGTGTCCAACTGCAGCTTTCCATTTTGATACATTTATGTGCATTTCTTTGTCTTGATCCTTTTAATGTTTTCTAGCCGGTTCTAAAGAGCTTTGAATGTTTTCATTTGTTATTATGCTTGTTCACAAATTCAAATCTCTCTCCTTGAGACTTCACTTATTTAATTATTTATTGACAGGTTTGGCCCAATATGTCTTTTTTCTTTCTTTGTTATTTTTTTGCAAGCTCTTGGTATACATTTAGACTGGCAATGATCGTGAACTGGACTCATTCGAGGTCTAAATAATTGGCTTGTTCTGGATTGGACCAACGATAAGCCCATTATGGTAATGAAATCTATACGCAATACTCAGATTTGCTTCAAAATAATAAAAACACCAAATAACTAAACGAAAATTCACAAAGAAATGATAAATGCCACCATCTAGAAAAAAGTAAACCACATATATCAACGGATATATCTTCCGAAGGAGACCATTTTTGAACAACGTAATAAATAAAGATAAGAAACACTTTAATAAGTGTAAGAGCGAATTACTTGTTGGGGTGTTTAGTAAATAGAATCACGTTGTCACAACTTTAACAAAAAGCATTCATATAAAGATAGTAGACTATACCCGCTGAGATCATCTTTCCAAACAGTGGTGGACGTGTATCAGCATTTAAAATCACCTTCAGTAAATAATGGTGAGATCATAAACATGAAATCCCATCCAGACGCTAATTCCCAAATATGAAATTTTTTGGGAACATTCTGTGACAATAACACTACAGAAATTACAACTGAAGTCCATTTGTAAAATGCTTGAATTTTTTTTTTTTATAAATATGTGCCGTATATTTTGATATTTCTATTTTTGTTTATGACTCAAAATCAGCCTTCATTAGAATACATCGTCTAATAAATCAAGCATTATCTAATTAAGTAACAAATTGTCCACTTTAGTGCCTTAGACGTTATCCTTAAACCCATTGCTTAAACCAAATTATTGGAACTCCAACCAGCAGAGGAAACACTTTACCATCTGCATCACATTGTTCCTGGCTAATAGACTTGCACTCGCACCTCCGACACATTCAACACTTAACAAATGTTGTCCGATCCAGCCAGTTTTGTAATTGTTCCAAGTCTTTGTACTAACGTCATGTAATGACAGTTGTAAGGACTTGGCATGAGCCAGCTGACCTTAATCATGATAGATCAGATCTGATATCATACATATATACAGATGGCTCTGCTACAAATGCCATCAGAAATGGAGGGGGAGGTGTGTTCTTGACGTTGATCAATCAGGACGAGATCACCAAGTCAATAGCTACTGACAAACTCTCAAACAACTTTAAAGCAGAGACTGAGTCCATCAGAGATGCTGCAACACTGGCTACTCAATACAAAAATAACATGAACAATAAATTGGGGATTCTGACTGATGCACTGTCAGTACTATCAGCTCTAAAAAACCCCAAGAACAATGAACTAGATGACTTGAGATCTACCCTGGACCAACTATGCAATATCTTCCAGAGAGTAGTTGTTCAGTGGATAACATCACACTGTAATATACACGGGAACGAACACGCAGACAAATTAGCTAAAGAGGGAGGGAGATTACCACAAGAGAACAATCCGCTCAGTTATGATGAAGCCCAATCCATCCTCAGGGGTCAGTCCCATGAAAAATGGAAACGTGAACACCCAAAGCACAACGAGAGTGACGGATACCATCAACTATCAAGGAGGGATAAAGTCATCATACTTCGCCTACGCACAGGCCACAATAAATGAGAAATCACATGTTCACCAAATTCAAAATAGGTACAACCAGCCTATGTCACTGTACACTGGACAATATGACTACAAAACTTGTTCTACAGGATTGCCCCCAGAACACAGACCTGAGAAGAGCAATGTGGTCCAAGCCCACCCCCCTGGGGGAGAAATTATATGGGGCGATCGATTCGATTAAACAGACAGCTGACTTCATGAGAGAGATTGGAATCCTACTCTGATTGAGTCTTGATCGCAGAGAGAGAAAGAGAGAGAGAGAGATAGAGAGAGAGAGAGAGAGAAAGAGAGAGAGAGAGAGAGTTTGTGACAAAACTACTTGTCCAAACAATGACAGTTGTCAGCACGAATATTTTGGACCCCAGTGTCAGTACTTGGTTCTCGTGTACAAATACGCCAAAAATCTGAACCTAATTTCATGTTTGATAACAACGACACAACATGTAATTCGGACACAAACTCTAATTCAGTTGAGGCAACTAATGTTTGCTGTTCTCCTGGTTTAGGATTTATGTGCATGATTTAACAGTTCCGGACAGTTTCACGGTAAAACTAAATGGTTCTGCCTCATGTAGCAATGATTCAAGGTTTGTAGTTAGTCAGCACTCGATTGATGTCTTTTGCTCTGGGGCTGGTCTGATCAACAAGTTATGGATTAAAGGGACGATAGTTGCAAATAGCTTCTCCATATACATTGACGGGGGTCGGAATGTGGCTCTCAAACAGAACACAAACCAGGCCGACACATTTAATGCTTGTTATACAGGAGGCGTATGTGAACCAGAGGCCGCAGTAAATGGCAAAACAAAGACCAATATGACATAAAGACTCTATGACAATGTCTGCACACACACAAAACTGAGAAGTGGAACCAGTCCTGCTTACTGGTATCTGAACTTTGCCACGCCCCAGAAGATTCACACCATTCGAATCTATCATCGAGCTAGCACTATGATTCGGGTAAAGAATGCCACTCTAAAGGCTTTCTCTGACAGTGGCGGCGTAGTGTTCCAGTGTAATGATATATCATACCCTAATGTTTCTGTGAACACTATTGTAGTCACCACAAACACGCCAATGGCACACATTAAGATTGAGTTCTCACCGACCATTTCGCAGGCCGGCAGTGCACTGACGGTGTGTGAGGTGCAAAAATTTACAGACACCTATTGTCTGGACGGGTATTCTTGGTCGTTTTTTGCAGTGTGTAGCGGGTGTAGCAAAAGCTGCGACGTCGTCATCGGTACGTGTCACGGCAAATGTTCACATGGGATCTATGGACATACCTGCTGCAGGTCTTGTCTCAGTGTCTGTCCTTTATGTGAGAAAAAAATCCCGAAAATGCCTACACTGTAAACATCCTGACTATACCTGTAATGACACTTGTCCCGATGGTAACTTTGGATTACAGTGCGAACAGACGTGTTCTGATGGCTGTGACATCATATGTGACCGGGAATATGCAGACAGTACGTGCAAGGAAACGTACTACGGGTCAGACTGCACTCTCAAATGTCCAGACAACTGTTTCAACGACACCTGTCAACAGTCAACCTGGAACTGTGCATGCAAGGGGACGTTATACGGGTCAGACTGCTCTCAAATCTCCTGACAACTGTTTGAACGAAACCTGTGAACTGGTAATCGAAGCCTGCGTCTCGTATGTCGATGATTCCCACGTTAAGAAGAGTCTGCCGACTAAAACAAACCCAAGCATATGGATACCTCAATGTGTTTATGTGCTAGACTTGGTTCATTTCTTGGTGTTTTTCGGTGAAGCCATGGCTCATATCTTAATGTGTTGTGTTTATGTGCAAGTCATGATTCATATCTTGCTGTGTTTTTGTGCTAGCCGTGGCTCAAATATTAGCTTGTGTGTGTGTGTGTGGTTGTTAGCTATGGCTCATGTCTTGGTGTGTGTCATGTTAGTCACATATCATATCTTGGTGTGTCCGTGTTATTCATGTCTCATATCTTTATGTGCGTCTGAGTTTAGTACTATCTCATATCTAAGAGTGTATCTGTGCTAGTTATTTGTCATATCTTCGTGTGTGCATGTCTGGGTTAGGGATATCTCATATCTTGGTGTGCATGTTTATATTAGTTATATCTCATATCTTTGTGTGTGGATGTCTGTGTTTGTCACATCTTATATCCTTGTGTGTGCATGGCTATGTTAGTCACATCTCATATCGTTGTGTGCGCATGGATATGTTAGTCATATCGTATATCTTTGTGCGTATGTCTATGTTAGGTATGTGTCATATCTTTGTGTGTGCATGTTTATGTCAGTCATATCTCATATCTTTATGTGCATGTCTATGTTAGTCATGTGTCATATATCTTGATGTGTGTAGGTTAGTCATGTCTCGTATCGCTGTGTACTTGTCCGTGTTATTCACATCTCATATCTTTGTGTGTGCATGTCTGTGTTAGTCACCTCTAGTGACTCCAGCAGATGGTGCTCGTAAACCTGGGAGGGCATACCATCTAAGGGCAGAATCCCCCTACAGAAAAGACAAACTGCTGCCTTGCAGGAAGATTGGGGACAATCAAAGGCTGAGGAAAGCAAACCTGAATAAAATGCTGGCTGAAATCGGATGCACTGGGCCACTGGCCCAGAACACAGTGCAACGTTTTAACGGGTGTTTAATCAGAGTGCATCTGACAGACTCTAATTGTGATGTTCTGTCTGTGGGGGCGATCAATACACTTAACCTGACAGCAGACTTCATGTGAGAGTCTGGAATCTTACTCTGATTGAGTCCTGATCGCAGAGAGAGAGAGAGAGAGAGAGAGAGAGAGAGAGAGAGAGAGAGAGAGGAGATACTATAAAATATTATAACTCACATAAATGTTTTATCTACCAAAACCTGACCTGTAGAGCAATCATACAAATTTGCTCCTCTGACATATCTCCACCACAAAGTGGTAGAGTGGTCTGTGTTCCCATGTCCTGAAGAGCTGTGGTGGCAATGCTAACAAGGGAACAAGAAATCTATGTGGTACCCACCCCGTGGAGTCCCGTCAAGTGCGGCTAGAGTACTGGGTCCGTTGCCTCGAAAAAGTCCATCCAATGCTACTAGTTGTCACCATCCTCCATGTTGTGGAGTCAATGCACATAGAGACAATGTAAGAGCTATGACCAAACATAAACACTAAGAAGGCTCTTGTGGTCATCAATGGTACCATATCAAAACAAGCTGTACGGTGATGTCACAATCCTTGAACATGTAAACGATTTCTCAAACTCATTAATATTAACGTCAACATATGTAAGCAGAAGAAGAGAAGTAAGGACATGAATTAGTGGTAGAGGTTATTTCAGGGAGGTAGTTTTTGAAGACATTTTGTGAGTGAGAAGGGATCTTACTAAGACAAGACAAAATATAGACCTTGTAAGCCAGTCATTTAGAACCTAGACGCAATCACAAAGAACGGCTAGAAGGTCTGGGTAGTAAATCTGGGTCATCATTTAATTATCTTATTGTAATTTTCTTCTACTTTTCTATTTCACTGATACCTAAAAGGTGTCGTGGTTTATAGCATTTGTCGTTCTTGTGCTGCTCGAATTGTCTGAATTAGTGATTTTCCTTTGTTGTTACATGTCTCTGTCACTGCATCTTTCCATCTTCTACTGGATCTTCCTCTTGGTCTTTTTCCATGCATTCTCGAGAAGAACGCCCTTGATGGTGATTGGTGAGGATTCATTCTGACCAGGTGGCCAAACCATTTAAGTTGTTGTTGTTCTATATATTCTTGGCAGAGTTTTGTTCCTACCATTTTTCTTATGGTTTCATTTGGTATTCTATCTCTTCGTGTGTTGTTTGTTACTTTTCTCAAGCATCGCATCTCACATGTATTGATCTTTCTTAAATGTGATTTAGAAAGGGTCTATGTTTGACTTTCATCATAGCACAAAGTTGGTATGAAGATGCTATTTATCATTTGTTGTTTAGCTTGCATAGAAATGTTTGGATGTCTTAGTAATGGTGAAAGCTGGTATGTGACAGCATTTGCTTTTTGTATTCTCATGTCAATTTCTCTGTCTAGTTTTCCATCTTCTGTGAACATTGTGCCTACATACTTGAATTCCTCTACTTGTTTTATTTCTATATCTTTGATCTTGATGTTCAATGGGTGTCTTAATTTGCTTATTCTTATAGCCTCTGTTTTTGCTGTGTTAATTTTCATACTGTAGTTTGTGCAGCTTTTATCTAGAGATGTTAAATGCTGTTGTAGCAGGTTTTCATCCTCATATATTAGGCATTGGTCATCTGCGAAGAGTAGCTCATTGATTTTGGAGTTTTCTACCTCTATGTTATTATTTGATTTGTCCTTATTGTTGGTTGTTTCCTGATTTATTTTGTCCATATATATGATGAAGAGGAGTGGTGAGAGGACAGATCCTTGTCTTACTCCTGTTGTAACTTGAAACCATTCTGACAGACCTTCCGATGTTCTGACGGCACTTCGACTGTTTTTATATAGTGCTATTATATTTTCTAGTAGTTGTCTTGCGACCCCGTATGTTTCTAAAGTTTGCTGAAATAGCACAAGAACGCTTGAATTTCTTTTCCTACGGGCATTGAAATTCACTTATAACTTAAATTTGACTCCCATAGAAAATTGTGTCGTGTTGCCAGCATAGTCACGCACCGGAAGGTTTCTTATTGTTTAATGGGTTATATATATATATATTTTACAATTCCAAAATTTAACACAAAACGTAATAAACATAAAATAATTCACCTCAAAGCCCACCAGTCCCTGGTATAATTTGCAGGAGTAGTGTTCCCACTGAAAACTGACCAGCGCCATTTGTCAAGGATATATCCAATTAAAATACTAGTAAGCATATTTAGACTCTTGCTCATCAAAAAATTAAGATCACTTTCTGAAATAGAGAAATGAGAGTATTCATTCAGTTTAATTCAGTTTTCAACATCATTCTTCCTTAATATTTCAATTTCATTTATATTATAATAAACCTATATTAATCATAATGTTCAACACGTGGGCCACGCTGACACGTCGCTTAGGATGGTTTAGAGCAATTGTAAACTAACATAAATAAATACTTGGATCAGTAAAGTCAATAGCTGAAGGTGCCCTCAGGTTGCCCCGATGCATATTATCAAAATAGTACATTTTGGCTATAAAGATCTTTCACGCGACTATAGGCTACGATATCAAATGTGTATTTTGAACAATGAGACGGCCTACCTCCATATTATGAGCAAAAACTGTTAACTGATAGCTTGTTAACAGCAAGGTTTGTTCATGTTTAATGATAGTTTACTTTGTTTAAGTTTTAGTTTAATCGACGAATCATCCTCATTACACAGCGGGGCACATCCATGAGCACTCAGACCTCCACTCCAGTATGTCCCTCAATGTGTGGAGACTGACAACTTCAGTTCCGTGTTATTTTGTTATTCGTCTGTGTTTTTTCTGGACAGCGTTTCATTCTGGCATCACCTAGTTTGACCTGAAGTTCGTGCAGTCTCAATATGGCAGTAAATTCATGATCATTGACTGAATCATCACCACGCTTTGTCTGCTTGAGGACATTCAGAATGTCATACCTGTCCATTGCATGTCCGCCATCCACGGAAGCTGTTCCAGCCAGGCTGTTGGCTCGTTAGTTTCCTCTCACAGCGGAGTGTCCAGGAACGAAGGTAAAACTTATCCTGTTCAGACCTGAGTTCTTTAGTGATTCAAACAGCTGCATACTTGCCCACCCTCCTTCGATTTTCCTGAGAATACTCATCGCGTCTCTCAGAAAGCACACTTGAAGCAACGTTTCCCTTATCCAGGCCAGTGCTTCAGTTATTGCCATAATCCCCATAGTCAAACTACTGGTAGTTACCGCGAAAACATCTCTTTTTCTCCTTTACTGTTCTTCCTCTGACCTGGATCGTGAAAGCCCACGAGCTCCGACTGTTTAACTCTTTCAGTACGGAAGGTTATTATCAATTTAGTGGCATGACATTTAACGAGGTAACATTTTTCATATTTTTAAATATTAATCTACATGCTTATATTTATCTAACACATTTTTTAGATAATTAAACAAGGAATTATATGTCAACAAATATACCCTTGTGTTGGGTTAACATTAGGAAACTCGAAACCAAAAATAGAAATTCTAAAGCAACAAGACCTATAAAAACGAATATGCCTTGATGATAGCTGGCACTAACCAAATTGAGAGTGACACACTGTTCGTCTAAACGTACATGACCGGCATGGCGCATGGTGTGTCGAAACGTACGGAAAGAGTTGAAGAAACTACATAATAAAAAGCATGGTTGTTTTGATTCAACTTCCATGTTTACATAAGTTTTGTAAATAATTAGATGATCTGTTCGCAAAATTTGTAGCACACTAAATGTAAATGACCGTGCTCTCTCCCGAACATGGTTATAACTGAACATGGCTGGTATTATCGTCCGCAGAACATCGATGTTTTATTAAACTATTGTTACAATAAACGCTAAGTACGTACAAATAAATGGTATGGGTATTTAAAATCTCCAACCGTTTTTACATCATAATCAGCATGTGCCATACCGGTTGCCGTAGGCGATCATCCCCTTCCACTATCTCTATCCACCGTGCATCGTATCAGTTCTAATGTTGACTGTTTTCCATGCCATGACACCAAGCTATTTAGTTTTTTCAACTATCAGTCACAGTTGACAATATATTTTGCAGCAACCATAGAAATGTTACATTTTTTCTTTTAATTCGACGTGTATTCTCTTATTCCATGAATCTGTCTGCTTCTTGTTTGAGTTGGAGCTTTCTCAGAGTGTTTCCAAAGATAGCGGTCTGTAGCTATGTCTTTCCACCTAGTTCCTTTGCCATTTGCTAATTGTTCATAGAGTATATCTTTTGGTGAGCGGGCATCTTTCATACAGTGTACGTGGCCAAGCCAGTGTAACCTACATAGTTTGAGCAGCGTGTAGATGTTCGGAAGGCCTGTGCGAGTGATGACCTCCACGTTTATCACTTTGTCCGTCCAGGTGATTCCAAGAATACGTCGCAGACACCGTATACGGAATGCATTTAGAATACTTAAATTGAAAATGTATTGTATTTAGGTAAATAGTATTTTGGAAAGATTTCCCAAAATTTCTTAGGAGTGTCACACTTGTTGGCTTGAAAAGCAGAACTGCCTGAAGATCACATATCTTCATTTGAATGTCAGAGGGGTATTGACTCACTTCAATTTCCGTGGGTTTGTTAAACAGTGAACGTTTTCACTTCAGAACATAAACATCGCTTAACCTTCCCTGAAATTCTTCCTTTCCATCACATATTATTTCTTGAAACTCTGATTCTCCTGAGATGTGTTTAATTCTGATATTGACAGGATGAACAGTGTGCTGTATAATTTACTTTTAATGCATGTTCAATGTTTCTTATTAAAACAAAACCTGGCGACATCCAAAAATCTTAAATATATTTTGCTTTTTCTGCCTCGAAATTTCAGATCTGACACATTCAGATTTCATTCAGAAAGGCTGATATTTGTAATAATATATTATCTTCTAGCACAGGGATGGCCAATTTCTTTCAAATGGCGGGCCACATTTTTATTATTTTTTTGTGTGCCGGGTCACACACATAACAACATCAATACAAATAAACTTTGCATTTATTTTAAGGTAATATTTTTGTCATTATTATGAGTCATATGACTAAGATATTACTAAGAATTATCATGCGAAGAGTGCGAAACAAAATCAGTCCAGAAATTAGCGATGAACAGTGTGATTTTGTTGGAGGTAAAGGAACAAGCAATGCCATTTAAATCATAAGATCTTTAGTAGAAAGAGCCATAGAGGTGAAAACAGATCTATACCTATGTTTCATAGATTATATCAAAGAATTTGACAAAGTAAAGCACCAAGAAATAATCAAAATTGTAGAAAGCACAAACGTAGGCAGCAAAGATCTAAGTATAATAAAGAATATGTACTGGCAACAAACAGCGGCCACAAGAACTGGAAACCAATTGGGAATGTTTCAACAAATAAAACAAGGTTAGACAAGGTTGTGTACTGTCACCAGATTTGTTTAATATTTATAGTGATCTTATTTTAAGATCCATAAGGGGCATGCCTGGAATAACAATTGGATGTCATAATATAAAGAATGTAAGGTATGCTGATGATACAGTCATAATCGCTAAGAGTGAAAATGAGTTACAAGAAATGTTGGACATTATAGTGAAAGAAAGCGAAAATAAAGGACTCAGCCTTAATAGCAAAAAGACTGAAGTAATGGTAACAACAAAGAAAAAAACGTCGCCTCAGTGCAAAATAAAGACAAGTGGAATAATATTAAAACAGGTAAATGAATTTAAATATTTGGGAACTTTGTTAACCTCAGACGAAAGACGTATAAAAGAGGTGAGATGCAGAATGGCTCAGGCAAAAGCAGCTTTCCAAAAAAATGAGGAAGATACAATGCAATCCATTTTTGACAATAGAAACAAGAAAAAGAGTTCTTAATTGTTACGTAGAGCCAGTCTTAACATATGGATGCGAATCATGGACAATAGGACAACAAAAAAGAAAATCACTGGAGTCTGTAGAAATTTGGTTTTACTGAAGAATGTTGAAAGTACCATAGACAGCTAAGAAGAGTAATGCGGATGTTCTGAGAGAGGTCAAAGCAAAAAGAGAGCTAATTTCCAATATTAGGAAGAAACAATCATCATTTTTGGCCATGTAATGAGAAGAGAACAACTGGAATATATTGTAACAAGTGGAACAATTGAGGGACGAAGAGATAGAGGGAAGCAAAGAGAAAAAAGAACAGACAGCTTAAGTGAATGGCTTGGCAGAAGGTCAACAACAGAAATGATAAAAAGCTGTCGAGATCGAAAGTTGTGAAGAGACATGATCACCTACGCCAGCAGGCCCGGTACTTGATGATGATGAATATTTGTGTTATTTATCGGCGTTATTTGCTTACATAAATTATTTTGTTGCAACAGAGTTAAAAATGCCTAGTTGATTTATAAAAATGAATAAAAGTTGCTATTTATATTGTTTAAATAAATACGTTTTAGTTAGGTCATTTTAAAGTTGACATGTAACAAACCTTAATGAGAACAATGTGGACGTTCATGTGCAGCAACAAGTTCATCAAAGTCAATGTGTAAAGATGATGATGATATTCGTAATAAATCCTGAAGTTGGCCATCAGTGAATCGGTTTCTTTGTTACGATTATCGTCTTCATAGTTGAAAAAGCGCATTCACATATATATGTGCTTCCGAACATATAATTAATTTTCAAACTAAAATCATTCAATGCTGGATATTTTTCCCGTGGCACAAGTTTCCAAAAGTCAACTCCTATCTCCATTCTTGATTGGAAAAAGGGGTCAATTTGGAGGTTACATAACTCCAACTGAAAAGTGTCATGTTGTTGGAAAATGTCACACTTCATAGGGTTGTTAAACAATGCCAGTTCTGGTCGAATACCACTGGTTAGAAAATAGTTCATTGAATTGCTTCGATAGTTTTGTCTAACATTAATACAGAACATTTGAAATCAGTGTCACTGCGCTCCTCAATCAATTCTTTGCATGAAGGAAAATTAATGAAGTTTACTTTGGCCAGGGTAATTCTAAAAACTTTTAGTTGATTTATAAATCCATCTAGGTGTCCTACCAAATCTGAGACTGTTTGGGAACGTCCCTGTAGCTTCACTTTGAGTTCATTCATGTGATGGGTGATATCAGTTAAAAATGCCAATACGCTGTTAAAATGTGGATCAGACATTTTTCTGATCAGTTCTTTGTTGGTATCATATTTCTCTAAAAACTGCTTTATTTCGTTTCTCAAAGGAAAAAACCTCCTCAAACAATTCCCTCTGCTTAGCCAGCGTACTTGTGTGTAGAGCAATAAATCGGCATATTCCGCCTCAACTTCTGATAGAAAATTTATAAACTGTCAGTAGAATCATCCAAAGCCAGAGAAAAGTAAGCGGAATTTGTAACGACATTCTTTAATTGAGGCAGACCAAGACTAAAGTGGACTGATAACGTCAAAAGGAGTAAAGGTGAACTTATGACAAAATGCACTATCAAGACAAAAGAAAGAGTAAGAAGGCTCAATCGTAGCCAACCTTCTATGGGGAGACAACACCAAATGAATAAATGTATATTCAGTATCCAAAGAATTAAAACAAGACAATACACTTTCTATGTCTTGAGCTTTCCCTCATGTTAATACATTTGTAATATTTACAGCATTGTTCACAGTATCACTGATTTTTATGTTTACCATAAAGTGCCTCCTGATAGATAGCACAATTAAAAGAAAACAATGTATTACTTTTTCTTTAACAAATCTCACTAATTCATATGTATGGTCAACATTTGTCTTACTTAGAAATGGGAGCGATTTCCAAAATAGCTCCCAAGTATTGTCTTGCGTAAACAAATCTAACTACATAGCGATAATATGCTAGATAATCAAGAAAGGAAATAAAAAAGGGTCACTTCCCTGTGTTCCAGAGCGTGGTCAGCCTCTGAATGGGCAAAATAAGAAGGCGGAATGACCAACCATATATCTCACTGACCAGGCAGTCAGGTAAGTAAACGGAACGGAAGGGTTCTAAAAATATGGGGAGGTGGGTACAACATATGTATAAACTGTGCATATATAACTCCGTGTGTGCACCATGAACCGTTGTGTAAAAAAATGTGTATATAACAATACATGCGTACAAGCATAAATCTGTGTATATATATATATATATATATATATATATATATATATATATATTGCCACAAAGCACACAAAGCCCAAAGGTGCCCAATAGTGCCAATACATATGCGGGCAAATATATATGCATGCATAGGTTCGGTAGCGCATGGGAGTGGCAAATGTGTAGTAGGTGTCCTATGTGTTTGAGATTCATATGTTCCAACCTTTGGGGGACAGCGAACCCAACTGGACAATGAGGCGATTCTCAAGGGCGAACCGGCTGTGATTGCTGGAGTGACACGAGACAATACCTGAGACTTGCATGTCAGGTTTATCACTATGGCCAGGGTAGTTGAAATGGGCAGACACCGGGCTGCCAGTCTTTTGCTCAGCATCACGAAGATGCTCAAAATATCTGCCACTCAAGCGTCTTCCTGACTCGCCCACAAACGTCATCTGGCAATGCTTACATATTATGGCGTAGATGATATTCCGTGACACACAAATAAACCCCTCCTTGATTTCGAATCGCTTATTAGGGAACAAGACCGAATTGGTGTAAAGCACGTCGTCACAAGTTCTGCAAACTCGACGTCAACAACAAACAGTACCAATGTGTTTGTGGTTTGAGCGGAGGAAGCGGCTCGAGACAAGAATGTCTCTCAGACTCCTGTCGCGTTTGAAGGCTACCAAAGGAGGATCCGCCCGTGCGATGCCGGGCCCGAAAGGGGAGTAAAGAATAGCGGCGCTGTACCCTACCAGGCATGTTCGTAAGAGGCGAGAAAGGAGGGTTAGGCATGGGACTGGCTATCCCATACTGTAAAAAATAAGCCGAAAAAACTTCACAAACATGAACAAGTCAAAGAAAGATAAAGTTAATCCGTCAACCAGGAAAGAGAAGGGCTCTCTGTCTAAGAGACGTATGACGCAAGCCGGAGAAAGACATAAGGAGTCCTGGTTGCCGACTCACCCTTTGTCTACCAGGAAATCATCCAGAATTGGCACCTGGAATGTTCGTACCCTTAACGAACAGGGAAAAGCGGCACAAGTGGCAGCAGAAATGACCAACTACAAGATAGATATTCTGGGAATGTGTGAAACAAGATGGCTGGGAGCGGAGAGAATACAATTGAATACAGGGGAGATGATTTTATCGTCAGGACACCAGGAACCAGGAGCACAACATAGCGAAGGGGTAGCTATAATGCTATCAAAGAATGCACAGAAGACACTAATATAATGGGAGGCAGTGGGACCAAGACTGGTGAGAGCAAAATTTAGAACAACCATAAACAAAATAAAATTACACATTATACAATGCTATGCATCAACCAACGATAAAGATGACTCAGTCAAAGATGATTTGTATAAACAGCTACAATGTCAGATGGATGCAAGACGAGCCAAGGATATTATAATCTTGATGGGAGACCTAAATACTAAAGTCGGATCAGACAACAGAGGTTTCGAAGAGATTATGGGAAAACATGGACTTAGAGATATAAACGAAAATAGAGAGATATTTGTGAATTTCTGCGCCCTTAATCAAATGAGCCTAGGAGGAACAATATTCCAACATAAAAGAATACACAAAGCTACATGGGTGTCACCAGATCATAGAACGGAAAATCAAATTGATCACATATATATTAATAATAAGTTTAAGTCATCCTTACAGGATGTAAAGGTATATAGAGGGGCAGATATAGCTTCTGATCATCATCTTCTGTTAGCCAAATTTAAAATTAAATTAAAAAGGTATACTACAACGAATAAGGGTAGAAAGTATTTCAATGTAGGGTTTCTTAAAGAACAAGGAATTAAAGATACATTCGCAGTCACAATATCAAACAAATACCAAGTCCTCCAACAACTAGAAAATACAATAAATATAGAAGATCATTGGAAACAGGTAAAAAATATATGGAAAGAGACATGAGAAGAGTCACTGGGGAAAAGAGAACGCCAGAATAAGACATGGATGACAGCAGAGACTGGATAAAATTAAAGAAAGAAAGAACAAGAAAGCAGACATAAATAAAAGCAAAACAAGAAGTAATAAAGCCAAGGCACAGGAAGCTTACGCAGAGGTGAACAAAGAAGTGAGAAGATGCATTAAAAGGGATAAGAGGAAATATATAGATGAATTAGCTAAAGAGGCAGCAGAAGCAGCAAATAAAGGGAATATGAAAGAACTGTACAACAGCACAAAGAAATTAGGTGGAAAATACAAACAGATCAACGCCTTTATCAAAGATAAGAAAGGAAATCTGCTTAGTAATATAAGGGAACAAATGGAGAGATGGAAAGAGCACTTTGAAGAACTTTTGAACAGACCCGGCTCAAATAATCCTCCAGATATACTACCAGCAGAAGAAGAGTTACACGTTAACTGCGGAAAACCAAGCAAAGAAGAAATAATGAAAGCCATCAAACTATTAAAAGATGGTAAAGCCACAGGACCAGATGAAATTCCTTCGGAAGCCATCAAATCAGATATTATCACCTCTACCAAGAAGTTACATGATCTATTGGATAAAATTCGGGAGAGGGAAGAAATACCTAAAGACTGGAGAGAAGGTTATATGATCACACTACCAAAGAAATGAAGTTTACAGGAGTGCACAAATTATAGGGGAATTATGCTACTATCAGTGCCAGGAAAAATATTAGGCAGAATCATTCTGGAGAGACTAAAAGAGGCTATAGAGAAACACTTGAGAGATGAACAAGCAGGTTTTAGGAAGAACAGATCATGTGCTGATCAAATAACTACTCTACGTATAATAGTTGAACAAAGTTTAGAACTAAAATCCCCACTTTATATTGGATTCATAGATTAAGAAAAGGCATTTGATAGTTTAGACAGAAGAATGCTTTGGAAGTTGCTGAGTCATTATGGAATCCCCATAAAGTTTATTAACCTGATAAAAACAATGTATGAAGGAACAAAATGTAGTGTGGTGCATGAAGGACAGCTTACAGAAGCATTTGAAATAAGAACAGGAGTAAGGCAAGGATGCCTTCTGTCTCCATTTCTCTTTCTACTGGCCATAGATTGGATTATGAAAATAACTCAAAACAACAGAAATGGCATCCAGTGGTCACTGACCAAACAACTTGATGATTTAGACTTTGCTGATGACATAGCTCTCCTATCACACAGCCACCAACAGATGCAGGATAAAATGAGTATATTAGATGAGAGATCATAACAGCTAGGACTAAAGATTAATAGAGATAAGACCAACATTATGAGAATTAATGCAGTTGGCAATAACCAAATAAAACTAGGAGACATACCTCTACTAGACGTACAATCTTATATATATTTGGGCAGTAATATAGATAAAGAGGGAGGAACAGAAATGATACCAAAATAAGGATATCAAAAGCAGGAGGAGCTTTCATTGCACTGAGAAACATATGGAAATCCAAAGAAATTAGGCTAAATACAAAAATAAAAATGTTCAACTCCAATGTTAAGTCGGTTCTATTATATGGCTGTGAAACATGGAGAATAACAAAAATGACAATCACGAAGGTACAGACTTTCATTAATGGATGCTTGCGCAACATAAAGGGATGGAAATGGCTGGACAAAGTCACTGACGTGGAATTATGGAAATGTACCAGTCAAATACCAGTGGATAAAGAAATACAGCGAAGACGATGGCGATGGATAGGACACACACTACGGAAGCCAACTGAGAGTATTACACAACAGGCCCTTTTTTGGAATCCCCAGGGGAAAAGACAAAGAGGAAGACCAAGGAATTCTTGGAGAAGACAGATTGAAGCAGAGATAAAGATGATGGGGTAGACATGGAATGATCTTAAAAGAATTGCAAAAAACAGAACGACTTGGAAAGTGTTTGTTGAAGACTTATGCTCCACTGGGAGCTAAAAGGTAGAAGAAAGGAAGATCACTGAAAAGTAGGCAGATAAAGGGATCTGACTGGAGAATGGAGCTATACCGGTTAAGGATCCTCACCGCAGTCAAGTTGTGAGAGTGGTAGGTGATGGTAAATATGGTCCTATCAGAGGAACGGCGGGTGGATGGGATCAGTGCCACATGACGAGAAATATCGAGAGCTTGCTTGAAGGCAGATTGGAGAACCGAATCAGGATAGAGACGACGCCTAAAGAAACTTAACATCAGGTGGGCCTGTTGGAGAAAACCCTGATCATCCTAGCAGATACGACGAAGATGTAATAATTGAGAACATAGAATGGAATCTCTGCTTCGCATCTCGACGAATCTTGGTGCATCTTGATGCCTTTAATTCTTTATTGACTTGAGCTATGCTCACTTACCACATTGTCTATAGTGTTCTTAAACGGTTGGTCTTGTTCCCAATTTCACAGTTATGTTTGTGTGCTGTTATTAGTCACGTTTTGTTAACGTTATGAACAAATCTTTGCTCCCTGGTGCGGATGCATCAAGATATTGTAAAAATGAGACCATCTATATGACTTAGTTATAATTACCGTTATTTGGGTGCACTTCATCAATTAAACATAATTTCTTCAAGTGTTCTTGCGTCTGAAATGACATTACAATGGTATCACCAATAGCCTCGCGGAAACCTAGAATTTAAAAGAATGAGATTAGGCACAAATATTTATCAATGAAATGTTCGTTTTTTTTTCTCATTTGGTTCGTTTAAGAAATATAGGTGTAATTCTCATTTATGGCAAATCTAGGCTGATCAAGATATTTAAAATTTCGATAACTCAGGAATACCTCAATGACCCAATAACTTAAGAATAACTCAATAAATCAGGAATAACTGGATAACTCAATTCATATTTCAAACTTTATAACAAGCCTGGTTAAAATATATATAATTCCAAACAAGTAAATCTCACATGTGTCTATATTTAATATTGTTTATATTATAAGCATTATACAGTTATTTTCTTCTACTTCAGCGCTCAAGTCTTGTGGTGATGCAGGCTTAAGTGTTCTTCTGTTTCATAATAGAGGGGAAAGAACAACATGATGACACACAATGAGCTGGTCACATGATCAGATGTGCGTGTATCACTTTATTTCCCCCCCACCCTCCATAAACCGTGGAAGTCCCACTTCGTCTTCTGCAGGCTGGATCTCGATTTGACGTAGTTTTCCTTCTTGTAGGGTGGATGCCGTCTATATATGTATGTATGCGTGTATATTCTTACACCCTGCCTATCGTTTCTTTGGGTGTTCTCCCATAGACTTTCCGCCTCCTGATGGTAACTGCTAGGCAGCAGTTGGAGATTGTCGATTATCCAACACTAGACGACTTCGAGGAGGTCGTAGCATAAGACTTGTGAAGTGTAGAATAAGTGTGATTGCAGCTGTTAAGGTTAGGGTTACCTTATCGGCACAGAAACTGAGTGTGAATCAGTGCAATCGGCACAATGGGACATTGTTGGAGATTTGTTGATTACCCAACACTCGCCGACTTCAAAGAGGTCGTAGCGGGAAGTTTAAGAAGCTTATGACTAAGCTTCTATGATACACAAATAAACTTGTTAATCAAGTAGTTTACACAGTTTGGAACTCGACCAGAGAGTTCCACCGATTTTGGGGCTGTATGGTCAGTCCAGAGGGATGCACCTGAGGGTGGCACTATTGTTAACCATGGGAGGGAATTATCACTGTCAATATATGTACTGTCAATTTATCAACTGTGTTTGTATGATCCGGACATGCGCCTTCTCAAATAAAGATGTTTTGTGTGTAGTAAGGACTTGTGTTGAGTCATTAAAACGTCTTTAAGTGTTCGAACGGTCTAGCGAGTGAACGAGCTGGGAGAAGTCGCGGGGAGTTGATAAGTTACAACGTGAAGTACTAAACTATAGATCATAACGGTCCAAGGAGAGTAGCAACAGAATGACGTGAAGTACGAGGCATCAATCATGGCGGTCCAAAAGACTGGCATGGGCAGTTAGAGCAAGGGGCAGATCATGAAGAGTGGCGAGCAACTCGTCATTCAGCAATCCGGCCATTATCAGCATCTCGAGCCCTAGCTCATCGTGCGAAAGCACCTCTGGTAATTAGGGCTCATGGTGAGGAGGAATGATCACAGGCTCAAGGTTGAAGAGATGTCAGTCGTTCGTTCATGGGTCGGCATTTTATCGGTCACGGCATTGATCATCAAGGTTATTAGAAATTGAGCTTCAAGGTATTACGTGTGTGTAGCGCAATATTACATCTCCACAACTTGCGATCTCGACAGTTAATTATCATTTATGTTGTTGACCTTCTGCCAAGCCATTCTCTTAAGCTGTCTGATATTTTTTTTTTCTCTTTGCTTCCCTCTATCTCTTCGTCCCTCAATTTTTCCAGTTGTTACAATGTATTCCAGCTGTTCTTTTCTCATTACATGGGCACAAAATGATGATTGTTTCTTCCTAATATTGGAAATCAGTTCTCTTTTTGCCTTGACCTAATTCAGAACATTTTCATTACTCTTCTTACCTGTCCATAGTATTCTCAACATTTTTCTGCAAAACCATATTTCTACATACTCCAGTGATTTCGTGTTTGTTGTCCTATTATCCATGATTCATATCCATATGTTAAGACTGGCTGTACATAACATTTAAGAACTATTTTTCTTGTTTCTATTGTCAAAAATGGATTGCATAGTATCTTCCACATTTTTGGAAAGCTGCTTTTGCCTGAGGGGTTAAGGCAAAGAAATGCAAATGAATGCATAAAAATTCGAAGCTGCAGTAAAGTGGAATGCGAGGAAAAATTGAAAAAAAAAGAAAAAATGGTATGTTAGAAGCTTTACATAATTAGTAGACGACACAGATTCGAACGACGTTTCGGCCCAATAGGCCTTCAGCAGGAACAAAAAAAAAACACACACACTGAAGTATATGTAAGTAAAACTAATCATACATAGCTAACCAGTAACGAAACATACATAATAACAATAATCGAAATATGTTAAAGAAAATAAAAATGGCTTCCCTGTGTGTCATGTGTTTCTCGGACAGAGGTCAGAGTGAAAAGGAAATAGTAACCCGAGTGTTGCTGTAATTATACCAAACTCTGGTCAGGTGAAGGGTTCTAAAAATGCACGAGTAAGGGGAACGCTTTCTAGGTTAACTCGACCGCAAAGACACTGATAATGTCTGAAATATATAAGGGCCCATAAACACATGTCTACACACTCCCAGATGCGTGTATATATATAAGTATACGTACAAACGGACATGTACATACCTATACATATCAACCCAGACATGCCCACATACATGTATATGCACACCAACAAGCACACACATTTTTACATATATACATATATATATTTATATATATATATATATATATATATATATATATATATATATATATATATATATATATACCAATTCCCACATATATGGACAAGTACATGAATGTGCACATCTATACGGGGATAAACATGTGTGTGCAGAAATGTGCGCATAATGCACACAGAACCAGAGGAGTGCACACCGGGGTCAGTGTGCAAACACAAAGGAGAAAGAATAGAGCAGTAGACTAACAGGTACTCAAAAGGCGGAAAGAGTGGGATGTCTGAGAGTGGGGTACAATAAAAACATATGAGGGGTAAGTGGCTCAGAAAAAAGGTATATAGGAGAACACCAAAGTGTCTCAATGGGGACTAGTAGAGGAGAACTATGAATAGCATGGCATAGTACATAGACCAAAGAGCCCAAACATGGGTGGTAGAGAAGGCTATGCAAAATGGAAGGAGTAACCGAAAGGAAACTATGTGTATGAGTGTGATACATTCATGCCTCGTGGGGTCAGCGAACCATACTAGACTATGAGGCGATTTTCCAAAGTATATCGGCTGCGGTCGCCAGAGTGACAGAGGACAATACCAGTGACACGGATGTCGTCTTTGCCCTTGTGATCTGGGGAGTTGAAATGGGAAGACACTGGAGTGCCAGTATTATGTTGGACATCTCGTAGATGTTCACAAAATCTTCCGCTAATCTTCTCCTAAACTCGTCAATATAGGTCATGTGGCAACGTTGGCATATGATGGTTAAATGATGTTGCGGGACACACATGTGAAGCCATGCTAGATCTCGAACCGTCCATTAGGGAATAAGACCGAGTCACTAGGGAGCACATAGGCACAGGTGATACAGTTCCGACCACAAGGGGCCGTACCGAAGTGTTGAGGGTAGGAGCTAGGGAGATGGCTCCTAACCAGAATGTCTCCCAAATTCCTGTCGCGCTTGAAAGCGATCATCGGGGGATCACTAAAAATTAGACGGGTAGTGGGATCAGAGAGGAGAATGGAACGGTAGTGGTTGAGTATCTTCACAGCAGCTAAGTTGTGAGGATGATATGTGAGGGTGAGTATAGTTCTCTCAGAGGGGGGGGGCGGTTGGAAGGAGGGAGTGCCTCGGGACGGGTGATAAGGAGGACCCGCTGGAGGGCAGACTGGAGGATCGAGTCTGGATAAAGCCGGCGGCTGAAGAAACCTAACATGTTGTGAGCCTGTCGGAGGAAATCTTTGTCATCCTAGCAGATGCAACGGAGACGCAATAACTGTGAGAATGGAATAGAGTCGCGACAAGAAGGTGAATGGGATGAAGTATAGAGAAGGTAGTAGTGGGCGTCTGTGGGTTTATAGAAAACCGAGGTGTGGAGGCCAGAAGTACCCAAAGAAACAATAAGATCTAGGAAGGTGACAGAGGATGAAAGTGAATATACAAGATGTGAACTTGATAGCTTTGTGATAGCTACCAATGTAGTCGATAAAACTGAAGAGGTCATCCTCAGGTAGATCGGTGAGTCCGAAGCAGTCATCAATGTAACGAAGGTATATGATGGGAAGGGGACCTTGGTAAGAATTGAGAATTTGGTGCTCCATGTAACCCATGAATAGGTAAGCATAGCTAGGGCCCATCTAACCCATGGCTACTACACTGACTTGGTCATATAAGTTACCATTGAACTCAAAGGTGTTGATGTTGAGTACAAGCTCAGTAAGGTGGAGGAGAGTGGCAGTATCAACAGAGGGGTGTTGCCGCTGGTCAAGAAAGAAACGTAGAGCCAGGAGGCCATCGGAGTGATGAATAGAGATGTAGAGGGAGCAAACATCAAGGGTAAAAAGCGGGATGAGCGACCTCGGGAGAGAGAGATGGAAGAGAAGATACTCAATGCATGGTTAGTGTCCTTGACATATGAGGGAAGACTAAAGACCATAGCCTGAGCCATTCTGCATCTCTCCTCTTTTGTACATCTTCCGTCTGAGGTTATGAATTATTTAAATTCATTTACCTGTTTTAATATTGTTCCACTTGTCTTTATTTTGCTTTGCAGTTATGTCTTTTTCTTTGCTGTTACCATTACTTCTGTCTTTTCGCTATGCTATTAAGGTTAAGTCCTTTATTTGTGCTTTCTTTCATTATAATGTCTAACATTTCTTGTAATTCATTTTCACTCTTAGCGATTAAGACTAAATCATCAGCATACTTTAGATATATTTATTTTATGACCTCTAATTGTTATTCCAGGCATGACCCTTATGGATCTTAAAAAATATCTCACTATGAATATTAAACAAATCTGCTGACAGTGCATAACCTTGTCTATACCCTGTTTTATTTGTTGAAACATTCCCAATTGATTTCACGTTCTTATGGCCGCTGTTTATTGCCAGTACATGTTCTTTATTATTCTTAGATCTTTGCTGTATGCGTTTAAGCTTTCTAAAATTGTAATGTTTTCTTGGTGCGTTACTTTGTCAAATGCTTTAGTATAATCTATGAAACATAGGTATATATCTGTTTTCATCTATATGTCCCTTTCTACTAAAGATCTTATGATATGTATGGCATTGCTCGTTCCTTTACCTGCAATAAAACCGCACTGTCCGTCATATATCATATAGTATGTATATTTACCACGGCGTCTGATGTTGTACATTGTCAACTGACTCAACAAAGAATATTTACATATGTTTTTGCATTCTCTATTTAGTTTATTCAGTTATGCTTCTCATATTAAATATATAGTTCCTTATGCTTCAGTCTTTCATATATCCAGGTGTATTATGTTGATTTTATCTACCAGATCTCCATTGATATTTCTGTAAATCGTTTAATTAAGTTTGATCTCATGGCTGCTTAATACAACTTTCATTTCTGGAAAAAACGTTAATGAGAAGCATGCGTTTTTCTTTTACTACTTCCTCTTCTTCTATCTATTGACCTTTCGAGCCGTAACCGGCCCATAGGGCGTAGACCAAGATACACCTTCTCCTATATGAATTTTTGTTCTAGCAGTTTTCTTTTAAAGATATTTTATCAAATCTCGCCATCTGTCTCTGTTCTGTGCAAGCAGTTCTATCTCATTGAGGGAGCCGATTCCTGCTGCTCTTGCCTCTCTCATCAATGTTCTTCTCAGTGTCTCCCTGGGTCTTCCTCTTTTTCTTTTACCTGTTGTTTCCCATATGAGGGCTTGCTTTGCTATTCGATTATTATCTCTTCTCATCACATGTCCAACGTATGACCATCGTCTTTTCTTTATTACTGAAGATATTAGTGGTTGATTGGAGATTTCTCTAATTTCCTCCCTCTTCTTCTAGAAATTTAAAATCACCTATACTATATACATATCTTATTTTTATTATTATTTTATCATGACATGGAAAAACACCGAATCAATTGGTTTGGGTATGTAAGCCAATAACTATTAAGCATCATCCCCCCATATATGACCAATTACACAAACATGGAATGTAAAGAAAAGTCAAACACACAAAACAAATAGGTATAGAAGACACTAATAGAATGGGAAGCAGTAGGGGGCCAAGAATAATAATAAGAGCAACATTTAAACAACCAACAACAAAATAAAATTACACATTATACAATGCTATACATCAACCAACGATAAAGATGATTTAGTTAAGGATGATTTCTATAGGCAGCTATATTGTCAGATGGATGCAAGACGAGCCAAGGATATTATAATCTTGATGGGAGACCTAAATACTAAAGTAGGATCAGACAACATAGGCTTCGAAGAGATTATGGGAAAACATGGACTTGGAGATATAAACGAGAATGGAGAGATATGTGTGAGTTTCTGCGCCCTTAATCAAGTGAGCCTAGGAGGAACAATATTCCAACACAAAAGAATACACAAAGCTACATGGGTGTCACCAGATCATAGAACGGAAAATCAAATTAATTCACATATGTATTAATAATAAGTTTAAGTCATCATTACAGGATGTAAAAGTAAATAGAGGGGCAGATATAGCTTCTGATCATAAGCTTCTGATAGCTAAACTTAAAATTAAACTAAAAAGGTATACTACAACGTATAAGGGTAGAAATTATTTCAATGTAGGGTTCCTTAAAGAACAAGGAATTAAAGATAAATTCGCCGTCACAATATCAAACAAATACCAAGTCCTCCAACAACTAGAAAATACAATAAATATAGAAGGTTATTGGAAACAGGTAAAAGATATATGGAAAGAGACATGCGAAGAAACACTAGGGAAAAGAGAACGCCAGAATAAGGCATGGATGACAGCAGAGACCCTGGACAAAATGAAAGAAAGAAAGAACAAGAAAGCAGACATAAATAAAAGCAAAACAAGAAATAATAAAGCCAAGAAACAGGAAGCTTACACAGAAGTGAACAAAGAAGTGAGAAGATGCATTAAAAGGGATACAAGGAAATATACAGATTAACTAGCTAAAGAGGCAGAAGAAGCAGCAAATAAAGGGAATATTAAAGAACTGTACAACAGCACAAAGAAATTAGGTGGAAAATACACACAGATCAACGCCTTTATCAAAGATAAGAAAGGAAATCTGCTTAGTAATATAAGAGAACAAATGGAGAGATGGAAAGAGCACTTTGAAGAACTTTTGAACAGATAATCCTGTTCTTGTTCCTGTTGATAATCCGGCTCAAATAATCCTCCAGATATACTACCAGCAGAAGAAGAGTTACACATCAACTGTGGAAAACCAAGCATAGAAGAAATAATGAAAGCCATAAATCTATAAAAAAAATGGTAAAGCCACAGGACCAGATGAAATTCCTTCGGAAGCCATCAAAGCAGATATTAACACCTCTACCAAGATGCTACATAATCAATTAGATAAAATTTGGGAGAGGGAAGAAATACCTAAAGACTGGAAAGAAGGTTATATGATAAAACTACCAAAGAAAGGAAGTTTACAGGAGTGCACAAATTATAGGGGAATTATGCTACTATCAGTGCCAGGAAAAATATTAGGCAGAATCATTCTGGAGAGACTAAAAGAGGCCATAGAGAAACATTTGAGAGATGAACAAGCAAGTTTTAGGAAGTCTAGATCATGTGCTGATCAAATAACTACTCTACCTATAATAGTTGAACAAAGTCTAGAACTAAAATCCCCACTTTATATTGGATTCAAAAATTACGAAAAGGCATTTGATAGTTTAGACAGAAGAATGCTTTGGAAGTTGCTGAGTCATTACGGAATCCCCATAAAGTTTATTAACCTGATAAAAACAATGTATGATGGAACAAAATGTAGTGTGGTGCATGAAGGACAGCTTACAGAAGCATTTGAAATAAGAACAGGAGTAAGGCAAGGATGCCTCCTGTCTCCATTTCTCTTTCTACTGGCCATAGATTGGATTATGAAAATAACTAAAAACAACAGAGATGGGATCCAGTGGTCACTGACCAAACAACTTGATGATTTAGACTTTGCTGATGACATAGCTCTCCTATCACACAGCCATCAACAGATGCAGGATAAAATGAGCATACTTGATGAGAGATCACAACAGCTAGGACTGAAGATTAATAGAGATAAGACCAACATTATGAGAATTAATACCGTTGGCAATAACCAAATAAAACTAGGAGAATTACCTCTATTAGATGTACAATCTTACATATATCTTGGCAGTAATATAGATAAAGAGGGAGGAACAGAAAATGATACCAAAATAAGGATATCAAAAGCAAGAGGAGCTTTCTTTGCACCGGGAAACATATGGAAATCCAAAGAAAATAGGTTAAATACAAAAATAAAAATTTTCAACTCAAATGTTAAGGCGGTCCTATTATATGGCTGTGAAACATGGAGAACAACAAAATTGACATTCACGAAGATACAGACTTTCATTAATGGATGTTTACGGAGGATAAAAGGATGGAAATGGCAGGACAAAATCACTAACATAGAATTATGGAAATGTACCAGTCAAACACCAGTGGATAAAGAGATACGGCGAAGACGATATTGCTGGATAGGACACACACTCCGGAAGCCAACTGAGAGTATTACACAACAGGCCCTTTTTTGGAATCCCCGGGGGAAAAGACAAAGAGGAAGACCAAGGAATTCTTGGAGAAGACAGATAGAAGCAGAGATGAAGATGATGGGGAAGACATGGAATGATCTTAAAAGAATGGCAAAAAACAGAACGACTTGGAAAGTGTTTGTTGAAGACCTATGCTCCACTGGGAGCTAAAAGTGTAGAACAAGAAGACGATGACATGGAAAAACACCGAATCAATTGGTTTGGGTATGTAAGCCAATAACTATTAAGCATCATCCCCCACATATATGACCACTTACACAAACATGGAATGTAAAAAAAAATCAAACACAAAAAACAAATAGATCTAGAAGTTATGAGAAATCAAGATGAGTAGTGTTCGTTCGCTTTCGTCAGCTTTGACCTCTGACGAAGTCCCACCCACTTAATTTTGTGGGACTGAATTTTGTGTGTTAGGTCTGTTTTATCCCATTACAGGATGCCCCTCGCCATGCAGGCAGATTTACTCCGACTTCAGAGGTACTAATTTTTAGGGAATTAGTAAAACCCAGGTGTCCTCGCCAGGTACGAATCCCGGCTGTTGCCGTGGTAAGCCAACCGCCTATCGATTGCGCTAACCGGACACCCGATGAGTAGCGTAATGTACAATGCCACTTCAGAATAATGATCATCGTTTAATATTGAATTTCATTTTGCTCCGATGCCTAAAGACAAGAGGAGAGGGAAAATATAACGCCCATTTTAAAATAATATAAATGTTTGGTAGAAAAGAGCCATTGCTCAACACAGACATTACCAGGGTTGGCACTGGTCTTGAAGACTGTTGGTTGTTTACGGTACTGCATGAAGTACTGGATATGTGCCATCTCATGGTGAATTGTAGCTAAGTCATCAGATGATACGGAAGTACACATCCTTATTCTAGAAAAATTACATTTAATAATATGCATAAAATAATATTTTCAGGGTACAGAAAAATAAAACAATGCTTACTTAACTGTAAAATAAAAAGAGTATTCATCATCATCAAGTACCGGGCCTGCTGGCGTAGGTGATCATGTCTCTCCACAACTTTCGGTCTCGACAGTTCTTTATCATTCCTGTTGTTGACCTTCTGCCAAGCCATTCTCTTAAGCTGGCTGGTATCTTTTCTATTTGTTTCCTTCTATCTCTTCGTCCCTCAATTTTCCCAGTTGTTACAATATATTCCAGTTGTTCTCTTCTCATTACATGGCCAAAAAATGATGATTGTTTGTTACTAATATTGGAAATTAACTATCTTTTTGCTTTGGTCTCGTTCAGAACGTTTTCATTACTCTTCTTAGCTGTCCATGGTATTCTCAACATTCTTCTGTAAAACCACATTTTCCAGTGACTCCAGTGATTTTCTTTTCAGTTGTCCTGTTGTCCATGATTCACATCCATTTGTTAAGACTGGCTCTATATAACATTTAAGAACTCTTATTCTTGGTGAGATGCAGAATGGCTCAGGCAAAAGCAGCTTTCTAAAAAAATGATGAATATAATATGCAATCCTTTTTTGACAACAGAAACAAGAAAAAAAGAGAAGAAAAAAAGAGACAATTATCCATTAAATATCCAAGTATGTGTTATATTGCTATCTTTATTTTTTTACTGTCGTTATTTATGAAGAAGGTCAACAACAGAAATTATAAATAGCTGCCGAGATCGAAAGTTGTGGAGAGACATGATCACCTACGCCACTAGGCCCGGTACTTGATGATGATGATGATTTATGAAACGCTTATAAAGAATCATCCCTGCACATCAGCAAAGCTCAGAAAATCAAATTGATTTAATGAATTTTTTTCCGGGTCATCATCATTGCACTCCGAACATGTCCATAGGTACTCAGATCCTATCCAAAGTATGTCCTGTAGTGTCCGACTACTGACGACTTCAGTTTTGAGTAGGTTGATAAGACTTCTTACAGCACACTAAGTTTCTCGTTTCTGGCTGTGCCCATATTAACTCCCATCTCATTCATCCGAAGGAGTGATGTGAACTCATAGTTGTCGAAGTCCTGTGCCATTCCCGCATCTCGAAGGACATTGATGAGAGCCATTGCTCAACACAGACATTACCAGGGTTGGCACTGGCCTTGTAGACTGTAGGTTGTTTACGGTACTCCATAGCGTACTGGATATGTCCCATCACATTGTGAATTGTAGCCAAGTCATCATCAGATGATACGGAAGTACACATCCTGATTCTAGAAAAATTACATTTAATACAATGCATAAAATAATATACTTTTCAGGGTACAGAAAAAAAAACAATGCTTACTTAACTGTAAAATAAAGAGAGTATTCATCATCATGAAGTACCGGGCCTGCTGGCCATTCCCACATCTCGAAGGGCATTGATGATGTCGCCCGATCCATTGGTTTGACCGTCTCCAATGATAGCGCAGCTAGTCAATCTAACCGCTCTTTCACTTCCCGGTACTCCTTATGTATTTTTTGACTACTGCAATGACTCTACCCATTTCTTGCGTACAAAGTCGTTCTCCCCATTTTTACCATGCTCATCGAATCGCTTAGAATTGCGTAGCCTTGTGACTCTAACCAAATGAATGTCCTAGTCACTGCCATCACCTCCATTGTCATACTATTCGTGATCATAACGTAAGCACTACTATCCTCCTTGACTATTCTGCCTGCAGAGAAAATCAAATGTTATTTCTCATGCATGTCTTACAATCCGCACAATTGTGGTTTATGTTGTCCGGTAACTGTGCCAGTGTAGTATTTCATTAACACAAATAACACAACTCCAATTTAAGACTGAGTGAACCTAGAAGCCGTTTACTAGAATGAAATCTCTTTTCCTCAGTCCAATAACCAATGTTCCAACACCGATCCCATGTTTTTTTTTTTTAAATGCACAACTACCTTGAACAAATGTTCTTGTTTTTGTGTCTCATTATAAACGTCCCATCAAACGTCTTGATTATAAATGCCCATTAAGACTCTTTGATTATAATCGTTCCATTCATCCTCATGATTATAAGTATCTCATTATAATCCTTGGTTATAAATGCCCAATTAAACAGATGTTTAATTTCAGTGATTATAAAAGTCACATTAAACCCTGTAATTGTACAAATTCAATTAGACACCTTGATTATAAATGCCCCATTAGACCCAATATTGCATACATACCATAACACCCCTGGATTATAAACGTCCCATTAGACCCCTTGATTATAAACGTTCCATTGTACCCTTGATTATAAACATTCCAATAGACCCCTGGATTATAAACGTCCCATTATACCCCTTGATTATAAACGTGCTATTTTGCCCCTTGATTATAACAGTTTCATTGTACATCCTCATTATAAAAAACTCTTTATACACCTTGATTATTAAACATTCCCTTACACCCCTGGATTATAAACGTCCCATTCTACTCGTGAGTAAAAACATCTCATTATACATCATGATTATAAATTTCACATTTTACCCCTTGATTATAAACGTCCCATTAGACTCCTTGATTATAAAAGTCGCATTATTCACCTGGATTATAAACGTCCCATTTTACCCTTTGATTATAAACGACCATTTAAAACCCTTGATTATAAATGTTCCATTAGACCACTTGATTATAAACGTTCCATTAGACCTATGTATTATAAACGTCCCATTATAATCCTAGATTATAAACGTCTCATTAGACCCTTTGAATTTAAATGTCTCATTATATCCCTTGGATATAAACGTCACATTTGATCCACTGATTATAAAAGTCCCTTTAGACCCCTTGATTGCAAACGTTTCATTTTACCCCTTGATTGTAAACGTCCCATTATACCCCTGGATTATGAAAGTCCCATTAGACCACGTGAGTGTAAAGTCCCATTAGACCCCTTGATTATGAACGTCCTATTAGACCCCTTGATTATAAATGTCCTATTAAAACCCTTGACTATACACGTTCAATTGGAACCATTGACTTAAATTTAAAATAGAATAATTGCTATTTGTGCAAGTCACAATATATTTTGGAGGTAATTTTTTTATAGTGAAAATTACTAATTGTGTACCTGCTACCCACATATGTGATTAACTGACTGATTTATAGATGCAGCAGAGATGTGTTCTCAAATTACATAGTGACAATTTAGTAATGGCATTAATTTCACGTAAAATTCAAACCTGTAATCATTGTCTTTATACATGTCATAGACAGTTGCATAGCACTCAAGATTTCTTTCATCCGAAGGTGTCTCTTGGTCAATGAAAATGGACTTTGTCCAAAATGTTTGGGTCATTTCTTTAAATCCGAGAGAGATGAAAAAGTCTTCGGCCAGGCAGTAGAGTGTGTCCACTGTGTAATTCTAAGATCAAATTTAGTCAAAAATTAATTTGGACTAACTTAATCATAACGTTACGTTAATATATTATGCTTTCATATGCTCTATAGCCTTTCAGCGTTGAAGTTGAGTGTTTGGTTAATACTCTATTGCATGCTTCCTGCATGAATTCAATGTGATACCAATTTCATCCACCGATTTCTAAATATACCTTTCCCCCTTCTCCTGTCACTTCAGAGCGCCAAGTCTCGCTAAGGGATGCTGGTATTTAGTGATTACAACACGAGAGCAAATATTTGATCTGTTCCTTGCGAATGCGATTCAACATCGGTGCTACTACAACTCTCAACATGTTTATATCTGCCTTTTCTTATAGCATTCATTGTTAATCCTAGACACCTCCTCCATGCGATACTAATTAGATTCTCATCTTTTGCTGTTTGTGCTCAAATTTGGCACTAGTCGTAGAGTATTGGTAGGAACAGTGCTTCACATAGTGCTCTCTCTGTATTTCATGTTGACTGTTTGATAATTAAAACTGGTACCAACTTGAACTGTGCGACCACGTTCATAAAGCGATCATAAACGATACACCAGCAGCAAGATGTTTTTATATCAAACTAGAATTTTAGCTCTAATCTTGGAATGTTTGCAGCATTTATTTAAGATGAAATCTGAGCCTGGTAAATCTTCATTATTCTTAAAACTGATTTTAAAAAAAGTGAAAGTAGTTTTAATTTGTTACGCTAATCACAAACCGTAAAATATTTCGAGCTAAATAAATATTTATTATGACTGACATTATAGCAGATAATGCTCGTAATTTAAAACAAAATCCAAACTCTGACAAAATTGAGAGCTTCTGGAATGCGATATTCAATTTATAAGCAAATAATTGTTAAAACGTTAAGATGCAGCTACTTGTATTCACTTCTAATGTTTAATCAAAGAGACGTGTTTTGTTTTCTAGGAATTCCAGTGATTTTCTTATTTATTGTCCTATTGTCCATGATTCACATCCATATGTTAAGATCACATGACCTTTAAGAATTCTTTTTCATGTTTGTCTTGTCAAAATTGGATTGCATATTATTTTCCTCATTTTTTGGAAAGCTGGTTTTGCTTCAGCCATTCTGCATCTCACCTCTGTTGTACATCTCCCGTCTGAGGTTAACAAAGTTCCTAGATATTTAAATGCATTTACCTGTTTTAATATTGTTCCACTTGTCTTTATTTTGCACTGATGTCTTTTTCTTTGTTGTTACCATTACTTTTTGCTATTAAGGCTGAGTCATGAGTAATGATAGGCAGCCAAAAATGAAATGATGGGAAGAAATATTAAAGAATAGATCGTTCCTTGTTTTATTTACTCACAATGAACAACCACAAAGAGAGAGAGAGAGAGAGAGAGACAGATGTGAAGGAAGCTGGTCGCATCTATCTGTGTTGGTCAAACAACAATGAGGGTTGCAGGCTTGAAATTGAATGTAGTAAAAAATCATATTTTCTACAACAACAAAAAAACATAACGTTGAGTTGATAGTGACCCTACCTGACTCGCCATTTTCTGATTAATGTCGTTAGTACCCCTGTTCGGAAATGGCGTGGAGTATTCCAGTCCATATGATTCTACGTGTTGGGACGAGAATATTATTAAACATTATATTGTAATAGAGATATTACAAATGTTTGTTTTCATTTCAAAGCGACATTTTAATTGTAAACTTAGTATTTGTTTCAGTATTTACTGAAGAACATGTCCATATCCTAAAAAAAACCCACTATCATTATCTTTGCTGCTGTTTCCCACATCTTGGGTCTGCCGGGGAGACTTGTAGGACCGGAGAATAAAGGTCGCTTGTTCAATGCAGTCGCCGTGAGATGTTCGGATCTGAGTTATTATTTCACCCCAGATTAAAACAAAAACACTTTTCACCCTGCTGTGATTCGAACCCCCGTACATTCTCATTAATTGATATTTTATAGGAGTGGTTTCAGTTTGTGACACTACACACACACATACACACACACACAAACAGACACACACACTGCGTAAAATTGTGAAGTGAAGTAAATATTGTTGTACGAATTATATTTTAGTAGTTAATGACAGCAACACAAATTGTCAAATACTGGCAAATTAGGAAGTCACTAGTTTCTAATATTCAATTGTTAGCCACTATCTTTTTTTTATATTTATTTTAAGATACATCTCCCTCTAATCACATTGGATGTAAAAAAAAAAAAAAACATGTTTACTTTATCTTTATGGAAATACAAAAATGAGCAAATCACCTAAAGAATGATGTATCTCCACAACTTTCGATCCCGACAGTTATTTATCATTTCTATTGTTGAATTTCTGCCACGACATGATCATAAGCTGTCTGGTATCTTTTCTCTTTGCTTCCTTCTTTCACTTCGTCCTTCAATTTTCCCAGTTCAAACAATATATTCCAGCTGTCCCCTTCTCCTTACAGGGCCAACAAATTATGATTGTTTCTTAATAATATTGGAAATTATCTTTCTTTTTGTTTTGGCATCTTTCAGAACGCATTTGTTACTCGTCTTCGCCGCCAGTGGTATTCTCAACATTCTTCTGTAAAACTACATTTCTATATCCAACAGTGATTATCTTGTCCATGATCATTGTCCATGATTATTGTCCACGATTCAAATCCGTATGTTAAGACTGGCTCTACATACCATTTAAGAACTATTGTTCTAGTTTCTTATGTCAAAAATGGATTGCATAGTATCTTCCTCATTTTTTGGAAAGCTGGTTTTGCTTCAGCCATTCTGCATCTCACCTCTGTTGTACATCTCCCGTCTGAGGTTAACAAAGTTCCTAAATATTTGAATTCATTTACCTTTTTTAATATTGTTCCATTTGTCTTTATTTTACACTGAGGTGATGTCTTTTTCTTTGGTGTTACCATTGCTTCAGTCTTTTTGCTATTAAGGCTGAATCCTTTATTTTATTTTTTTTTCGCTTTCTTTCGCTATAATGTCTAACTTTCATTATAACTCATTTTCACTCTTAGCGATTAAGACTACATCATCACTGTACCTATTCTCACCTATTCTCATAGCCTTCCCAAAAAAAAGTAAATTTACCTGTGGCCTGTAATTACCTTATTGGTTATTAATATGTTCCTAATTTTTTGGAAAGCTACTTTTGCCTGAACTATTCTTTTATATTTTCAATCATACATACATACATACATATATATATATATATATATATATATATATATATATATATATATATATACTCTTTAGCATAATACATACATTAATAATTGATGTTGACAGTGCTCACCAAAAAGGTGGAATGGCATATGCCCGGATGATGGAAAATACTTGTCTCCAAATTCCTGCTTTAGCCTTCTCCTCATGAAAGCATGCACCTGCTGATGCAGCGGCAGTATCTGATCAAACAAACTGTGAACGTCATCTATAAATGTGGGGGTCTCATAAGCTGACCGCCATTGTTCTCCGAGGTCATTATATTCTAAGTGAAAATAGCACATCGTTAGATGTCAAAATGAGATAAAAAGTAAAAGTGATAATCTAAAAATGTGAAAGGGTTAAAATGACAAAGACAGTAAAAGTGAGAACTGGGTTAAATAAGAAAGACAGTAAAAATGATAAAGAAACATTAAGAATGACAGTTACAATGAGAAAGACAGTTAAATAAGAAAAAACGTAACAATGGTGAATGCAATCACAGAGCTACAATTCACAATGAGGAGACGGTAATATTTGACCGAACCAGTTCACCGCGTGAAAAATTGTCATCATCATCAGGTACTCTCTCTCTCTTTCTCTGTCCCTCTGCGATTAGGACTCAATCAGAGTAGGATTCCAGACTCCCACATGAAGTCAGCTGTCAGGCTAAGTGTGTTGATCGCCCCCACAGACAGAACATCACAAGTAGAGTTCGCTAGATACACTCTGATTGAACACCCGTTAATACGTTGCACTTTGTTCTGCGCCAGTGGCCCAGTGCATCCGATTTCAGCCAGCATTTTATTCGGGTTTGCTTTCCTTAGCCTTTGATTGTCCCCAATCTTCCTGCAAGGCAGCAGGTTGTCTTTTCTGTAGGGGGATTCTGCCCTTAGATGGTCAGCACTCCCAGGTTTACGAGCACCATCTGCCCGAGTCACTAGAGGTGACTAACACAGACATGTACACACAAAGATGTGAGATGTGACTAACACAGACACGCACGCACAAAGATGTGAGATGTGACTAACCCAGACATACACACAGCGATACGAGGCATGATTAACACTGACACACATCAAGATATATGACACATGACTAACGTAAACATGCACATACAGATATGAGATATAACTGACACGGACATGCACACACAAAGATATGACACATGCCTAACATAAACATGCACACAAAGATAAGAGATATGACTAACATAGATATGCACACACAAAGACATGAGATGGGACTAACATAGCCATACACTCACAAGGATATGTGATATGACTAACATAAACATGCACATAAAGATATGAGATATCACTAACCCAGACATGCACACACAAAGATATGACATATGACTAACACTGGTGCACACTAAGATATGAGATATGACTAACATGACACACACCAAGATATGAGCCATGGCCAGCACACACAAGCCAAGATATGAGCCATGGCTAGCACAGAAACACATCAAGATATGAGCCATGGCTTCACGGAAAAACACCAAGAAATGAACCATGTCTAGCACAGAAACACATTAAAGTGGCCATAAGCTTGGGCTTGTTGTAGTCGGCAGACTCTTTTGAACGTGGGAATCACAGGTTTCGTTCAAACAGTTGTCCGGAGATTTGAGAGTGCAGTCTGGCCCTTAGAACGTTCTCTTGCATGTACAGTTCCCGATTGACTGTTCACATGTGTCGTTGAAACAGTTGTCCGGACATTTAAGAGTGCAATCTGACTCGTAGTACGTTTCCTTGCACGTACAGTCTGCACTTTCCGGGTCACATATGATGTCACAGCCATCAGAACACGTCTGTTCACACTGTATCCCAAAATTACCATCGGGACAAGTGTCATTACAGGTATAGCCAGGATGTTTATATATTGTATGCATTTTCCGGATTTTTCCTCAAATAAAGGACATACACTAAGACAAGACCCGGAACAGTCGTGTCCATAGATCCCATGTGAACAGTTGCCGTGACACATACCGATGATGGCATTGCAGCCTTTACTACACCCACTAGACATTGCACAAAACGACCAAGAATGCTCGTCCAGACAATAGGTGTCTGTATATGTTTGCACCTCACATACCGTCAGTGCACTGCCGGACTGCGAAATGGTCGGTGAGAACTCAATATTAATGTGTGCCATTGACGTTTATGTGTTGACTACAATAGTGTTCACATAAATATTAGGGTATGATATATCATTGTACTGGAACACTACGCCGCCACTGTCAGAGAAAGCCCTTAGAGTGGCATTCTTTACCCGAATCATATAGGTCATCATAATTTGGTTAGCATGGGTTGTCATTCGCTCTGTCTTGCCTTAGTGTTACGTGTTGCCTCTGGTTATGCTGGCCATTTTTTTGGAAATGCACGTTCTTTTTAGTCTTTCCCTGTCTCTACCTTGCTTATCCTGTACTTTCCATTCAAAGAAGAAGACGTTCTGTAAGGTAATACCTTTCTCAATTGTTGAGCTATTATAGGGTCATCATCACTGCACTCTGAACATGTCCATGCTAAGATCCTTTCTTCAGCAAGTCCCGCAGTGTCCAGCGACTGACGACTCCAGTTCTGTGTTGTTTGATAAGTCTTCGTAACCGCTAATTAAGTTTCCCGTTTCTGGATGTGCCAATCTCTTTCACCTGAAGGAGTTATGTGGACTCACAATTGTCCTGTGCCCTCTCGCTTCTTGGAGGACATTAATGACGTCTGCCTGATTCTTTGTTTGACCGTCTTCAACGACATCCCAGCTAACCAGCCTGTCCACTCTTTCATTTCCCCGTTCTCCCCCATGTCCTGGGACATAGACAAAGTTGACTCTACGTATTGTTGACATATGTAAGAACTCTATTCATTGCCTGCGTACAGAGCCCACCTCCACTTTTCTTACCATGCTCATCGAATGTTCATGTTTCTTAATCGATTTAACACACTGCACACAATTATTGTGAGCTATCTATATTAACACCTCTATGGAAAACAGAAGATGGGAATTCTTACAGTATCTCACTTTAGAGACACCTGGGCAAATGTAAGCCAAGTCTTTAAAACGAGATTAAGACTATAGCTAGGTTAAGCTATAATGGAACTATATTTGGAAGAAGAATATGTGATCTGTAGATGAAATAAAAACTACAAACATACAATCTTTACACTTACAAAGGTTAAAATTAAAATATGATACGATGTGATAGAGAATGATAGAATATATGATATTATATTGTATGGTATGATATGATATGATATGATATTATAGAATGTGATAGGAAATGCATAATTCTAAATAGTGCTTGAATAATAATAATTCAGCGAACATTTTACTAAATTGTGCAAAATTATGTATAGTAATTGTATAAGAACAATTCAATGAACGTCAGAACCAATTACTATAACGTGCGCAGTAAAACAGGGATATGACCTATTACCATTATCGTTCATTATGTAATTCTTGACCGTTAGCAAAGATACCAAGACCAAACATGGCGAAATAACAATTATGCCCAGGCCTTGATCGCAGAAATCCCTAAGTAACTGCAACAACTTCTCATGTCAATGAATCTAGGGTACAAGATAAAGAATATGAGAATCAACACTTTAAAAAACAAATTTTATAAATAAGGAGACAGAAACAAAATGTCTATACTTCATCCGAGAACACACTAGACAGAAACAAAGCGTATATATTTCAACCGAGAGCACACGAGACAGAAACAAAGCGTATATAGTTCAACCGAGAACCCTCGAGACAGAAACACATGATCTATATTTCAATCGAGAACACACGTATCGTTTATAACATGTATCAGAGCATACCTTGAACCACATAATGTGCTTTCGATTTGGTACTGGAAAACGAAGTATTTGGGAAAGGCGTGTTAATCCTCACTCTCTCACTCACGTGGTCACTCAAAAATGTCAGAACATAAAGTTAATTCTCACAGAAAAGAGGTGTTCGAGAGACGCTGTAGGAGTGTCCAATGGAGACAAAATTTTAACAAAGCAAAGTTATAAGAGAAAGAACAGGCATTAGAACAATAATGAATGAAATATATTGACAAACATGAAGTACTTTGCTCATCTGATGAGAACGCCTCTGGTGTCATACAAGGGGTCATCATCAAGTACCGGGCCTACTGGCGTAGGTGATCATGTCTCTCCACAACTTTCGATCTCGGCAGCTATTTATCATTTCTGTTGTTTACCTTCTGCCAAGCCATTCTCTTAAGCTGTCTGTTATTTCTTCTCTCTGCTTCTCTCTATGTCTTAGTCCCTCAATTTTTCCAGTTGTTACAATATATTCCAGTTGTTCTCTTCTCATTACATGACCAAAAAATGATGATTGTCTGTTCATAATATTTGAAATTAGCTCTCTTTTTGCTTTGACCTCTCTCATAACATTTTCATTACTCTTTTTAGCTGTCCATGGTACACTAACATTCTTCTGTAAAATCACATTTCTATAGACTCCAGTGATTTTCTTGTCTGTTGTCCTATTGTCCATGATTCGCATCCATATGTCAAGACTGGCTCTACATAACATTTAAGAACTCTTTTTCTTGTTTCTATTGTCAAAAATGGATTGCATAGTATCTTCCTCATTTTTTGGAAAGCAGCTTTTGCATGAGCAATTCTGCATCTCATCCCTTTTGTACATCTTCCGTCTGAGGTTAACAAAGTTCCCAAATATTTAAATTCATTTACCTGTTTTAATATTGTTCCACTTGTCTTTATTTTTCACTGCGGTGATGTCTTTTTCTTTGTTGTTACCATTACCTCTGTCTTTTTGCTATTAAGGCTGAGTCCTTTATTTTTGCTTTATTTTACTATAATGTCCAACATTTCTTCCAACTCATTTTCACACTTAGCGATTAATACTGTATCATCAGCATCTGTCTATCTATCTATTGACCTTTCGAGCCGTAACCGGCCCATAGGGCGTAGACCAAGATACACTTCTCCTATATGAATTTTTTTTCTTTGTTCTAGCAGTTTTCTTTTAAAGATATTTCATCAAATCTCGCCATCTGTCTCTGTTCTGTGCAAGCAGTTCTATCTCATTGATGGAGCCGATTCCTGCTGCTCTTGCCTCTCTCATCAATGTTCTTCTCAGTGTCTCCCTGGGTCTTCCTCTTTTCTTTTACCATTATCATCAGCATACCTTAGATTATTTATATTATGACCTCCAACTGTTATTACAGGCATGCACCTTATGGATCTTAAAATAATGTCACTATAAATATTAAACAAATCTGGTGACAGCACACCATCCTGTCTAACACCCTGTTGTATTTGTTGAAACATTCCCAGTTGGTTTCCAGTTCTTATGGCCGCTGTTTGTTGCCAGTTCATGTTCTTTATTATTCTTAGATCTTTGCTGTCTACGTTTATGCTTTCTAAAATTTTGATTATTTCCTGGTGCTTTACTTTAATAAATGCCTTAGTGTAATCTATGAAACATAGGTATAGATCTGTTTTCACTTCTATGGCTCTTTCTACTAAAAATCTTATGATATAAATGGCATTGCTTGTTCCTTTATCTCTAACAAAAGCACACTATTCATCGCTAATTTCTGGACTGATTTTGTTTCGCACTCTTCGCATGATGATTATTAGTAATATCTTAGTCGTATGACTCATACAAGGGGTACATACAATAAAAAAAAGAAAAGCAGAGCACTGAGTACGAGGCAGACCAACAAGGTCAGGATGATAACAACATATAAGCTCGACAACATCATCAACTGTCAATGACTGAGATTGTTAGTAGAACAAGAACTTTAATTGTGCACACAATTCGAAACACGTAGCGTTTTAAAGAGGAATACAAGAGATTATCTCTCTTGAAATGTCAAAACATTTCATTTACCATGTTCAAATTGTGATAAATATTTCTTTCTTCATTGTATCTGTTTTAAAACTGTCTTATTTATTTTCTTCTATGCCCACTTGATTCTTTCCATATATGGTAATTATCATCAGGATAAATATCTATATATCAGAGTATGTGTTTCGATTATCTTAATTGTTTGCAATTGTTTATTACATTTCAGTTCTCCACAATTGCTACACTGTAGGGAGAAAGAGAGTAGGTAGTGACTGATAGAAAGAATGAAGGTTGTTCAGTATACACAGATGACATGAACAAATTATGTGAACAGGCCAGCTGGAATTATGGCAGTGTGAAAGGCAGAGGAAAGAGAGTTCATTGGTGCTATATAGAACCAATTCTGACCTATGGAAGCGAATCATGGACAGTAGACAGACAGGACAATTAGTGGAAACATAGATAGGATTTCTCAAAACAATGTTTAAAGTTCCCTGGACAGCTAAAAAGACCAATGAGGAAATTCCCAGAGGCCAACACAAAAAGGGAACACTCATAAAAACATCAGAAAGAAACAATCAACATTTTTCGGGCATATCATGAGAATAGGAACGTTGCAAGACTTGGTTACAACGGGCAAAATAAAAAGGAAAAAGAGATTGCGGACGACAAGGAGAAAAAATACTGGATAGCTTGGTGTCATGGCGGGGAAAACCTTCAACAACAGAACTGATACGATGCATTGTAGATACAAGATTTTAGAAAGACATGATCGCCTACGTCAACCGGTATGGCACATGATGATGATGATGAAAAGGACAGACACTGTTAAATAGAGAACAAGTGTAAACTAGACGAACCATCTTACAAAGATAAACGATAGATGGCAAAACGGAGTCATGTGACGACCTGATCACTGGGGAAAAAAAAACAAAAAAAAAAAAAACAATAAAATTAGTGGGAAAAGCATTGAGATAGAAAAAAAATATATAAATAAGTTGAATTGACTATTAGGTCCTGGCCCTGGTTCTCAAGAGAGGAAGGTTGTGCTTTTGAGTTAACGTAAAGAGTGTCATTCAGATGAACGTTGCAGGTCATGAGATTACAAAACAAATAGTATATCATGTGTACACAATTTAAGGATTTACGCTTACAGGTAGGGAATTGCAACTCTAGGAGTAAGGATATATAGAATAATTATATATCACAAGTTTTCATTTGATACTTTCCTGGAATTATGGAGAATCATCATCATCATGTGTCATATCGGTTGGCGTAGGCGATCACGTCCTTCCACAATCTTCTATCCACCATGCATAGTATCAATTCTGTTGCTGACTGTTTTCCATGCCATGACACCACGCTATCTAGTATCTTCTTTCTTTGTCCTCCGCGATCTCTCTTTTCTTGTATTTTGCCAGCTGTAATCAAATACTCCAACTTTCCTCTTCTCATAATGTGCCCAAAAAATGTTGATTGTTTCTTTCTGATGTTTCTTAGGAGCTCACTTTTGTGTTGGCCTCTTTGGGAATTTCGTCAATGGTCTTTTTAGTAGTCCAGGGAACTTTCAACATTCTTCTGAGAAATGACATCATCTGTGGCCTCTAATAGTCTTTTCATTTGTTTGTCTACTCTCCATGATTCGCTTCCATAGGTCAGAATTGGTTCTATATAGCACCGAAGAACTCTCTTTCTCACTTCTTTCGATGTAGACCTGTTGCTTAATATGTTTTTTTCACTTTCTAAAGTGGTTTCTTGGCGTGAAATATTCTGCATTTTATTTCTATCGTGCATCTGTGGTCTATTATTGTGCTCACGTATTTGACGCGTTGCACTTGTTTCAGATTTGTCCTGTTTATGTTTATTCAACATGATGGTGATGATTGTTTCTTCGATGCGACCCTTGCTTCTGTTTTCTAACTATTCAGACTGAGACCTTTCTTGTTGCTTTTTTTACTATTATACCTAACATTTCTTGTAATTAATTCTCTCTCTTTGTTATTAAGACTGTGTCATCCGCATATCGCAAACTCTTTATGTTGTGACATATGACTTCACATCATTTTATATCTACTATTTATTTCACAATATTCTCATTTTTTTAAGAATAGATGAAGAATTTTGCAATTGCGAAATATAGTGTCACTATTGCTAACAAAGGAAGATCAAGGAATACTTGGAGGAGACAGTTAGAAGCAGAGATGAAGATGATGGGGAAAACATGGAATGATCTTAAATGAATAACAGGAAACAGAACGACTTGGAAAGTGTTTGTTGAAGACCTATGCTCCACAGGGAGCTGAAAGGTAGAAGATGAAAAATTGTTAACAGAGTTTAAGATGAATATTTTCAAACTGTGTACTTTGTCTATTGAAGGCATTGTAAAGAAATTTATGAAGCATTGATTTAAGAACTATTTTAACATTTTATTACACACATTGAAACACAGCGATTGATATGTTACAAGTTTCGAAAGTGAACTGCAAGTATTATTAGGCAAGCTCTTACTTTATGTCACAGGGAAGGGCAGGAGAGAGGAAAAGGGGAAACTCACTGAGTCGAGGAATTGATACAGCGGCATGATTTACAGTGGATACGACTGGTACAGAGGTTACTGAGATGATTTACAGTGGAGAAGACTGGTACAGAGGTTACTGAGGTGATTTACACTAGAGAAGACTGGTACAGGGGTTACTGAGATGATTTACAGCGGAGAAGACTAGTACAGAGGTTACTGATGTGATTTACACTAGAGAAGACTGGTACAGAGGTTACTGAGATGATTTACACTAGAGAAGACTGGTACAGAGGTTACTGAGATGATTTACAGCGGAGAAGACTAGTACAGAGGTTACTGAGATGATTTACACTAGAGAAGACTGGTACAGAGGTTACTGAGATGATTTACACTAGAGAAGACTGGTACAGAGGTTACTGAGATGATTTACACTAGAGAAGACTGGTACAGAGGTTACTGAGATGATTTACAGCGGAGAAGACTAGTACAGAGGTTACTGAGGTGATTTACACTAGAGAAGACTGATACATGGGTTACTGAGATGATTTACAGCGGAGAAAACTGGTACACATGTTACTGAGATGATTTACACTAGAGAAGACTGGTACAGAGGTTACTGAGATGATTTACACTAGAGAAGACTGGTACAGAGGTTACTGAGATGATTTACACTAGAGAAGACTGGTACATATGTTACTGAGATGATTTACACTAGAGAAAACTAGTTATTACGTTATTGAGTTATTTGCTGGTCATCATCATTGCACTCCGAACATGTCCATAGGTGCTCAGATCCCCTCATCCGCAATTCCTGCAGTGTCCAGCGACTGACCACTCCAGTTCTATGTTGGTTTATAAGTCTTTTTACACGGCCACCAAGTTTCTCATTTTTGGCTGTGCCCATCTTAACTCCCATTTCCATTATCCGAAGAAGTGACGTGGATCTGTGTTTTGTCGAAGTCCTGTGATCTTCCCACATGTCGGTGGCCATTGATGATGTCCACCCGATCCATTCGTTGCTCGCCCTCAACGACAGCGCAGCTAGCCAACCTGTCCGCTCTTTCATTTCCCCGTACTCCCGCATGTCCAGGGACATAGACAAAGGTGACCTTAGGTATTTTGGACTTCTGCAATAACACTACCCATTGCATGCGTACAGAGCCCGCCTCCACTTTTATTTATCATGTTTATCGAATCACTCAGTATACATGCGTGGGTGTAGTCTTGTGAATCTAACCATGTGAATGCCTTGGTCACTGCCATCGCCTCCATTGTCTCGTGATCATGACGTATGCACTGCCTTCTTCTTTGCCTGCCGAGCGTGCTGTAAATGCCCATGCACTTCTTTGGTGTCGTCTTACAAATCCGTCTGTATAGATAATACATCGTGCACCTTTCTCATCGGTGTTATCGCAGATGAGACCGTTGACCTCGGCATTAACAACAACCGGGTTCTGTTCCCTACTTTTCCTGCCGAGTGTGACAATACACGAGAAAGTCACTTGAATGACGTAGGCACCGTTATCCACTCCTCTCCAACGCTGATATTGGTAAGCCCACAGACCTGTTTGATGACATCTTCTGCTCGGCCCACCCATGATTTGCCTCTTTTTAGCCTGGCACCTTTCTCTGTGTTGAGCACGTAGAGCAATGGATGCTCTTTATCTGTGCTAATCTTCAGGTATGCTCGTGCTCTCCAGATCTTGATTCTGTCATCCATGGTTGGGCAATATATACCTCTTTGCTACACAGGGAGTGTCCCTTGTACATCCCAAAATAATGCGCATGGCTTAAATTTTGTATTTTCTCCAGACTATCAATGTGAGTCGTACTGACAGTAAGAATTGGCAAGTCATATTCTATTGGTGCGAGGACTAATCCCTGGAACAGAAGATTAAGTAACCTCTGCTCGATGTTGGCAGCTGCCATGACCTTCAAGCCAGCTAATCCTTTGCGGGATTTTGTTATCACATGGTCGACGTGGTCCCGAAAACACAGGCTAACATCAAACTTATCTGCGAGGTATGTCATCAACTTGTCCTTGGTCACCTTATCAGCTCCCATTCGTACTACCGGTGTGGTCGTATGAACGATATGATTGTTAAGGGAGAACCATGAAACTGATGCTTTATTAGGATTAACCAAGGCACCTGAAACCCCATACCAGGAAGAAATGCGATCGAGTTCGTCTTGCATTGTGGAGGCGATTCCCCGTCTGTCTCTTCCCTGTCGATACACCAGAATATCATCAGCAAAAGTCATAGTTCTTCCCCTCCCATCCAGCTGTTGTTCCGTGATCGTTATTGTGTGCACGTAAAATAGAACTGGTGACAATGGTGAGCCTTGTAGTAGCCCTGGACAAATGGATGTTGGCTTTGAAGACCAATTTCCACATCTGAGTATCACCTTCCTCTGAAAAAGTACCGAAGCGATCCATCTAATGAGGAAAGTGTGCACCACCAGTTTGAGGAGTATATGCAATAGATATTCAAATGGTACCCTATTGTATGCATCCTCCAGATCTATAGCAGCAGCACATGTCTCCTCTCGTCTGTGGAAGCCTTCGAAGACGTCATAGGCAAAGACTGCCACATTGAGTCATGTCTCTTTGTTATATCTATAATCTCCGAGTAAGAATGGGAATGCGCGTTTCTTGTCAAGGTGACAGGTGAGGACACAGGCAACTATTTTCTCCAGCAGCTAGCCCGCAGTGTTCTGCATTGTGATGATTCTGTAGGCACTGATCTGAGAATGGTCCTTGTTTGGCTTCGGTAGCGGTAGTAAGTAGCTGTGTAGCCCTCCTCCTTAATCTGGCCACTCCGAATGCTGGCATTAAACTCATTGGCTAGTTTTATCAAGTCGTTGTCAGCTAAATCGCCTAAGTTATGGTACCGAACACCATCTGGACCAGGAGTAGTGTTGTGTGACCTTTTAAGTGGTGTGCGAATAGTATCCGTTGTGATTGTGAGATCTTCTTCCAGCACTACATCCATACACAATTTTGACAGCGACCCCCGTATCCTCATTCTTACAGTCTCATTTCCTTGGTCAGTCTGCTCAATGTAGCGGGCATGCAGGGCCTTCCCTTTGCTCTCATCAGATTTGTGCCATATCCGGCCTGTGCTCTGAAAGTCTGGTATGCCTCTGTGTCGTGTTTTGCCATTCATGCTCTGATGAAGGCGCCAGAATGTTGCTAACGATTTTCTGACTGATACAAACAACGAAGGACACTAAGAGTTGGATAGATCGTGTTGATGGACTATACCAAAAAAGAGTGTACAAGTCTCACTATCATTATAAAGTGCCGTGCCGTTTGGCGAAATCAATCATGTTCTTCCACAATGTTCTATCCGCGGTGCATCGTATAAACTTTGTTGTTGAATGTTTTGTATTCCATGACACAAAGCTTTCTAGTATCTTCTCTCTTTGTCGTCCACTGATTCCCTGTGTTTTGCTTATATTTCAACTTTTCTATTCATGAAGTTTCAAAAAAAGTGTATCGTTTCTTTCTTATGCTTTTTTCAGTGATAACCTATATTGTTGGTCTTTTTGAAGCTTTCCTCGTTGGTCTTTTTTAACTGTTCTGTGACCTCCTAGTATTCTTCTGAAAAATCACATCTCTATGGCATCTAATCATCTTTTCATTTGTTTACTTAATGTCAATGACTCTTTTCATTAGGAAAGAATTGGCTCTATATAACACCGATGCATATTCTTTGTCCTTTGTGTTAACATAGACTTGTTGCATGTAATATTTTTCATTCTCTGAAATGCTACTTTGGCTTTTGTTATTCTGCTTTTTATTTCTGTGGTGCATCTTCTGTCTGATGCTATTTTTTTGCCAAAATATTGGACGCTCTCACTTTTTTTTCAAATATCTTCTCTTTATTTTTATGTTGCGATAAAGTGATGATTTTTATTGTTCAAAATGATTAATTACTTATGTATTCTTACTACTCAGACTGCGACCTTTTTTGTTGCTTTCGTTCTCTAGTATTTATATCATTTCTTGTAGTTCATTATCGGGCTGGTATTAAGACTGTGTCATCCGCATAGCGTAGATGAAAAAAACCTAGAGTATAATAGATAAAGTAGAATAGAATATAATATAATGTTAGAGAAGAGTAAAAAAAAATCGGAAAAGGACCAAAATAGTCCATTCTGACCTGTATGACTGATAGCTTCTGTGGTCAGTTGGACATATCTGATGTACAGCGGCTTCATGCCTTTTCCATATTGATAAAGTAGGTCAACCCACGAGTTCAATAACAGTTTGTCTAAATGACGTTTTCTTCCTAGAAAGGTTGTGGTAATAGGAAATAAAGAAAATACTATCAGAACTTGGAAGCAGATTTCAAACACCGGTTAGGTTAATCGTCACAATGAAGTTTTCTCTGGATCTTAATGACGTCAGAGGTGATACAAATTTTAAACGAAACTGGCACGCATTACTTTGAGCTGATAGAACTGTTAAGCAACATAAATATTCCCTTTTTTATGTCCCAAAAAGCATCATTCAGAATGTTGTACCTACATTTTCTTTTTAAAAAGCGATGTGTGCTAATGAGTTTTGTGGGTCAAACACGGGGCTGTCTGTACAAATGAAGTGCAGGTAACGTTTTTGTTACCATAAAAATGCCACAAAGCGTATACGCCACTGACTACTTCGTTCCGGCGTGTTACAGTGTTGAATGGGTAAAAGACACAAAGTACAAGTGGAGGTGGAATTTTTTTTATTAAACAGAGGTAAATGTAAATCACTATTTTTTTTGCATTTTAATTATTGATTAGACCTACCAAAAATCATCATCATCATGTGCCATACCAGATGGCGTAGGCGAACATATCCTTCCACAATCTTCTATCTACAGTGCATCATATCAGTTCTGTTGTTGACTGTTTTCCATGCCATGACACCAAGCTATCCAGTTTTTTTCTCTCTTTGTCGTCCACGATCTCTCTTTCCTTTTATTTTGCCAGATGTAACCATGTATTGCAACTTTCCTCTTTTTATGATGTGCCCGAAAAATATTGATTGTTTCTTTCTGATGTTTTTTAGGAGTTCCCTTTTTGTGTTGACCTTTTTGAGAATTTCCTCATTGGTCTTTTTAGCTATCCAGGGAACTTTCAACATTTTTCTGAGAAATCCCATCACTCTGGCCTCTAATCGTCTTTTCACATGTTTGTTTACTGTCCATGATTCTACTTCCATACTTCCATAGGTTAGAATTGGTTCTATATAGCACCGATGAACTCTCTCTCTCACTTCTATTGACATAGATTTGTTGCATAAGATATTTTTCATTTTCTGAAATGCTATTTTGGCCTGAGCTATTCTGCTTTTTATTTCTGTTGTGCACTTTCCATCTCATGTTATTATTGAGCCCAAGTATTTGACGCGGTGCACTTGTTTCAGATTTGTACTGTTTGTTATTATGCTGCATGATATGCAAAAATACATGCATTAAAAGTATATCTTTCTTCATTTATTGCTAAAATATATTATGAAAATGTAGATAAAAGAGATTGCACAATTTGTCTTTGTAATATGAATGCTTGTGTGGCTACCACAGATCCAAATGTTTGAGATCTGGTAGTCACTGTCAAGTATTTCAGTTTAAAAATAAAAACAGAAATTGTCACACTTGCATGTCTAAGAAGGATCGCCTGGTAACGAAGAAAAGCTAGTGAGAAAAAGCAAGTAAAATAAATAAATACAGGAGGCTGGTGGATAAACCAGGTCACAGAGAAAAAAACTTGACATAAAACTGGGTTCATTCACTGTCCCTACTTAATAACTGACAAGCAATTACGTCAATCGTGGCGTTTCAGTCATTTTTTCAGATCTGTGCTACTGTATACCTTCCTTGTTTGGATTTCTGTGTTTATATTAGAGTAGTTTGTTTTTTACCTGAAGAAGGTTGTTACCGAAACGTCGTAATTTGTCTCGTGATTATGTAAGTTTAGTTGCTTTATACTATTTTGTATTTTACAATGTTGAAATTATATCTAATTAATACTCTCTATCTTGTGCGCTGTGGAAGTGTCACTATCTTTTCTCGTGCCACGCCTTCACAGCATCCGGTATCCTACATATTGTCCTCCTTTATCCCGCCAACTTTATATATTATATTATATACTTTTATTATATATGTTATTTATTTTTATGTATATATTATTATACCTTATATTTTTCCGGTTGTTTTTAGTATTCCTATGTTCCTCCTCTACACACATTGCATGCAAATCATGAAATCTGAACTGTCTTTTTCTCAATTTGTAAGACAAACTGGGTCCCAAACTGGTCAGCAAAATATGTCTTGTTCTGACAAAATTGTTGTTTTTTTCTGGCTACAAACAACTTCTGCCTTGCTTGAAGATCAAGAAAAAGTCACAAACAACCATGTGCTGTAGAAAGTTGTGCTGGGCGTAAGTAGCACACATTTGTTTACTTTCAACTCAAAATGTCATTTTAGTTCTAATCTTGGATGATGATCTGAGCCCTGTACATTCCTCTTATTCTATAAAAAATCGACTTTTTATGAGAGTGGTTTCTATTTTGTGATATCACAAACAAAATTTAAAAATGTTTAGCTAAAGTCAATGTTTATGTATGAATGATGTGTTAGCAGCTAATGCTTTAAATAATAATATCAAGATCAAAGAAATGACCCGTTTGAGTTTTTTTTTTTTTTTTTTCGAGCTGCAATATACAATATTTAACAATGTTAACATTAATTTTTTTTTAATTTTAAGACACAACCACTTCTAATCACTTTTAATGTACAATAAATGTATCTGCATTTTTATTTCACGGAAAGACAGATTTGAGCAAATCTACTAAAGTATCAATGAAATAACAATCCGTTTTTTTTTCTTTTTTGTTTCGTTCGCCAGCTTTTACCTCTGAAGACGTCTCTAGAGACTAGGAACTGAAATTTGTGTGTTAATCCATTTTTTTTCACTGGCAGCGATGTCCCGCGCCGCACAGGCAGATAATCTTGATTTCGCGAAGGTACTCATGTTGTTTTGGTCCAAGATTAATTGACGTTTCAAGCTATTCCTCACTGCTGAGTATGGTTGCCGCAGAGAGAAAATCATTTAAAACATCCCAAAACCAGTGTAGTCGTGATTTGAAGGCAGGACCTCTCTGTCTCGAGGCCGGCTCTAGCCTCGAGACCAACCAGTCCCTCTAAAGTATCAATGACAAACAACCATGTACAAAACACAGTGTAATAGAATTCACTAATAAACATGTAGAAACGAGGAGGAAATTTGATTGGTTAACTTGGTTGTGTCGTCATCGGACTTCATTAAGAGCTGGTTGTATTTCAAAGAACAAAGCGATCTTACCACTTTGATGTTGCTCCCATCTTTCACAGATTATAACTTCTCAATATTTGACGTGTTCAATGGCAACTGACAAGTTTCATCATCATCATCAAGTAATATGCTTGCTGGCGTAAGTGATCATGTCTCTCAACAATTTTAGATCTCTATAGATATTCATCATTTCTGTTGTTGACCTTCTACCAAGCCTTTCTCTTAAACTGTCTGGAATCTTTTCTTTTTGCTTCCATCTATCTCTTCGTTCCTCAGTTTTCCCAGTTGTTACAATATATTTCAGTTGTTCTCTTCTCATTATATGGCCAAAAAATGATAATTGTTTCTTCCTAAAATAGGATATTAGCTCTCTTTTTGCTTTTGCCTCTCTCAGAACGTTTTCATTACCCTTCTTAGCTGTCCATGGTATTCTCAACATTCTTCTGTAAAAGCACATCTCTACATACCCCAGTGATTTTCTTGTCTGTTATCATATTGTCAATAATTCACATCCATATGTTAAGACTGTCTCTACATAACATTTAAGTAGGCTTTTTCTTGTTTCTATTGACAAAAATAGATCACAAAATATCTTCCTTATTTTCGGTAAAGCTGCTTGACAAGTTTACTGCTTTAACAAAACATGGTCAATATCTGTTGTTTCTCGAGTAGCAGACAGGCCGCTTTGACCATCACGTTTATTTGGGTAAATTGTACGACACAATTAGTTCACCTTCTTATTAATGTATTTTATTAATGTTTACGTCCATTGTTGCACTGAGACATAAATATTGTCATTCTATCTATCTCTACTTTCTCTTTCTCCTTGACAAGCTGCGAGTGGTAACTACATGTATATTCTTTTGATTGAGAAAAATTAATTTCACTTCTCTGCTTTCATTTTCATAAGCGCTACAATTCACACATATCGCTGGATGTTTCAAAAATCTGTTATCAGAAACAACGAATCTAAAGAATCTAAAGGAGTAGAAATATAATAGGATTTTTTTAAGATTCACACACAATTTGTATTTTAAATTTGAAGACTATTTTGTTTCCTCACTTAATTCTTTAATTGTGTCAGCACTCGTCGATTTACAACAAACCTTTACATGTGCCCTCACTTAGACAATCTGATGCTCTTTTATAGATCAGATGCATTTCAGACGAGATGGTTGAGCGCTGTTTTGAGAAGAAAGAAAAATGCCCAAATTAATATTGCGTTAAACAGATAGACGCGTTCTTGTAAGATTATGGATTAAACCTTTGTTAAATAAGGATATCAAAAACAAGAGGAGTAATCGTTGCATTGGTAAACATATGGAAGTCCAAAGAAATTGGGCTAACTACAAAAATTAAAATTTTCAACTCCAATGTTAAGTCAGTTTTATTATATGGCTATGAAACACGGAGAACAATAAAAATGACAATCATACAGATACAGGCTCTCATTATTTGATAATTACGCATAATAAAAGGATGGAAGTGGCAGGACAAAATCGCTGACATAGAATTATGGAAATGTACCAGTCAAATACCAGTGGATAAAGTTGAGATACAAGAATTGTAACATTGCTGTAGTAGCAGGAGATACAAGAATTGTAACAGTGCTGTAGTAGCAGGCGATCCAAAAATTGTAACAGTGCTGTAGTAGCAGGCGATACAAGAATTGTAAAAGTGCTGTAGTAGCATGAGATACAAGAATTGTAACAGTGCTGTATTAGCTGGAGATACAAGAATTGTAACCGTGCTGTAGTAGCATGAGATACAAGAATTATAACAGTGCTGTAGTAGCAGGAGATACATGAATTGTAACAGTGCGTAGTAGCTGGAGATACAAGAATTGTAACAGTGCTGTAGTAGCTGGAGATACAAGAATTGTAACACTGCTGTAGTAGCTGGAGATACAAGAATTGTAACACTGCTGTAGTAGCTGGAGATACAAGAATTGTAACACTGCTGTAGTAGCTGGAGACACAAGAATTGTAACACTGCTGTAGTAGCTGGAGATACAAGAATTGTAACAGTGCTGTAGTAGCTGGAGACACAAGAATTGTAACACTGCTGTAGTAGCTGGAGATACAAGAATTGTAACAGTGCGTAGTAGCTGGAGATACAAGAATTGTAACAGTGCTGTAGTAGCTGGAGATACAAGAATTGTAACAGTGCTGTAGTAGTGGAGATACAAGAATTATAACACTACTGTAGTAGCCGGAGATACAAGAATTTTAACACTGCTGTAGTACCTGGAGACACACGAATTATAACAGTGCTGTAGTAGTTGGATATACAAGAATTGTAACACTGCTGTAGTAGCTGGAGATACAAGAATTATAACAGTGCTGTAGTAGCTGGAGATATAAGAATTATAACACTGCTGTAGTAGCTGGAGATACAAGAATTTTAACACTGCTGTAGTAGCTGGAGATTCAAGAATTATAACACTGCTGTAGTAGCTGGAGACACAAGAATTATAACACTGCTGTAGTAGCTGGAGATACAAGAATTGTAACTGTGCTGTAGTAGCTGGAGATACAAGAATTATAACACTGCTGTAGTAGCTGGAGATACAAGAATTGTAACAGTGCTGTAGAAGCCGGAGATACAAGAATTATAACACTGCTGTAGTAGCTGGAGATACAAGAATTGTAACTGTGCTGTAGTAGCTGGAGATACAAGAATTATAACACTGCTGTAGTAGCTGGAGATACAAGAATTGTAACACTGCTGTAGTAGCTGGAGATACAAGAATTATAACACTGCTGTAGTAGCTGGAGATACAAGAATTATAACACTGCTGTAGTAGCTGGAGATACAAGAATTGTAACAGTGCTGTAGAAGCCGGAGATACAAGAATTATAACACTGCTGTAGTAGCTGGATCGAATCCGTCGTTCTTTGAAGTCCAGTTCACTTTTCCACTGAGCCATTGCGGCTCCCAGTTAGGAGGATAGTGAGTGGGCGTAATAGGAGGGACCCAAGGATAAAACTACTAAACCCAGAAACAAGGACACACAAGGACAAGATACGGAGACATACAAGCAGACGTGCAGAGCAGAGAAGTCGCAGGTGTATAGGATATTAATAATGACAAGTCGTAGTCTAAGATTAGACGTGATAGCATTAAACCTTAGAAGTGAAATACAGTAAAGTCTCGATTATCCGGAATGCTCGGGGAAGAACCCATTCTGGATAATTGAATTTTTCTGGATAATCGAGAGTAAGAAAACCAAACTCAAAATTTATGAAAAAACATGATTGAAAAATTGCAATGCTCAGAAATATTTAAATTCGTGTGACATTCACTAGCTTTCTCTATCAACATGGGTCCTGATATTGGCATTCCTTTTCTTCCTCTTTCTAAAAACCACACATAAAGGACGTCGTCGAGTTTTTCAAATTTTGGCCGTTTCATACTTCGTCTCTGGTGTATATTGTTGCTGCTTTCAGACTCCGACGCAAACTTAAACAACTCATCTTTTTGATTTCGTATGTCATATAATGTTGAAGAGGCTATGCCAAATTCAGTCATCAAAACGTTGCGATTAACGCCTTTTTCAAGTCTACTAGCGATTTCAATCTTCTGGTTCAGTGTCAATACAGTTCGCTTGCGTTTACCTTTGCGGGAAATTGAGGTGTGGTTTGCACTCGCAGAGGCCATTATTTAACACAAAAATGTATTCCGTTAAAAAGTATGCACACATGCGTTTATAGCATATCATGTATAATTTATACTGATGGAACGAATTTCAGCTTGCACAAATGTCTGAGACAAACTAACGTCAAACTCTGTATCTTACTCTTTTTGAATTTCCAGTCGGTAATTTTTGAACCCCTCCCCCTTTCTTCTCACCATCTCTATGTCACTGCACGCCGGCTGCTCAACCTTTGATTTATAATCATCAAAGTTATGGGCTCTTCAATTTTCACAAACAATACGTCTGCTTCTAATGTTCGGTCAGACTGTCAAACGCCATATTTTTGACAAATTCATGACCAACTTTAGATCTAAAGCAGGCTATGAGAAAATTAAGCAAATTTGTAAAATCATGTAGATAAGTGTTTTTGGCACGACTAAGATTTCCCGACAAAAACATTTAGTCGGGGGAAAAAGTGAAGATATAGACTGTCTGTCGCTTTTACTTGGAATATTTGGAGACACAATGTCTGGATTGAATAAAATATGTTCGCTCCTATTTGAAGTATATTACTGTAAATACACTATTGTAAACGCAATATTGTGTAATGATAGAGCCTGTAGAAGTAAGCGCAGCGCACAAACCGTGTTGTAGCGTTTTCGATTTCCGGATAAAGGCATTTAATTTAACTGAACAAAACATGATTCAAGCTTTCTCCCTATAATAATTAAAAAAAAAAAAAGTCCGTTAAATTGAGAATTCCGGATTATTGAGTACCGCATAATCGAGACTTTACTGTAATTAGTTTAGATAAATCGCCAATCAAACACTAAAATCATCAGTAATAAAGAAAAGACGATGCTCATGTGTTGGACATTTGATGAAGAGAGATACTATCCAAATAACAATGGAAGCCCTCATGTCGGAAACAACAGGTAAGAGGAAAAGAGGCCGACCCAGAAAGACACTGAGAAGAACATTGATCAGAGAGGCAAGAGAAGCAGGAATTGGCTGCCTCAATGAGATAGAGTTGATTGCACAGAACAGAGACAAATGGCGAGGTTTGATAAAATATCTTTACAAGGATTGAAAACTGCTAAAATACAAATTTAGGTAAGAGAAAGAGTTTCTGGGTCTATGCCCTATGGGCAGGCTACGGCTCGAAAGGTCAATAAGTAGATAGACAGTGAAATAATTGTTACATCTTGATTGAGATAAATAATTAGCTGTTACGAGAGTGAAAATTATTGGCTTGGCAGAAGGTCAACAACAGAAATGATAAATAACTTTCGGGATCGAAATTTTTGTGGAGAGACATGATCACCTACGCCAGCAGGCATGGTACTTGATGATGATGATTACAAGAGTTCATGTGTGATTATTTCAAGTAGTTAAAAAGATCCGGTATTGTGCGGTTATGTCTACCGCCAGGAAGTAGAAACTTTTATTATGGTTAAAGTAATATGCACATGTAATTACTGGTGGCGTTGTACAGGAAAACTCAGAAATAAATGCACTGCGGTGTTATACACCCAATGTGTGTTTCAGTGTATAGATAACAAAAAGACATAACGAACCAACAATATTTCTGGTCAAAAAAAGCTTCCAGATTTACACGTCCAAAACGAAAGTCTCTGATGTAACAATCAGCAACGTCATCATCATCATCATCATCGAGTGATGTCTACGCAACGAAGGTTGGCTGCCATGGAGCGCCATTCTGCTCTGTCTCTTGCTTTGATGGTGCAGGTTGTCATAGGTTGATTTGTCCATCTTTTCATGTTACTCGTCCATGTTAGTCTTCGTCTGCCTCTGCCTCATTTACCTTGTATTTTCCCCTCCAGGATTACTTTTAGTAAGCTGTTGTGTCTTTTAACATGGCCCAAAAATCGCATTTGTCTTGTTTGAATTGTGTTAGTAGTTCTCTTTTCATTTTTAGTTGTTTTAAGACTTCGTCGTTTATTTTCTTTTCCTTCCATCCAATTCTACCTATTCTTCTATATATCCACATTTCGATGGCTTCAATTCTCTGTTCTGTTTTCTTGTCTAATGTCCATGTTTCTGCACCACATAGGAATATTGAGAAGATGTAACATTTTGCTATTCTTAGTTTCAGCCCTGGTGTTATTTGTTTTGATGTTAGTATGTTCTTCAGGACATTAAAATTACTTTTTGCCATTCCTATTCTTTTGTTTATTTCAGTTGTACATTTTCCATCACTGGTTATAGTATGTCCAAGGTAGTTATAGTCTAAACTGTCTCCAGGTTTATTCCTTCAATTTTGATATCCATTTGTGGGTTTTGAGTATTTCCTTTTTTATGATCATAGTTTTAGTCTTTTTGTTATTCATATTTAGTCCATATTTTTTGCTTCGCATGTTTATTTCATTAAGTAATTGTTGTAGATCTTTAGGATTTTCTGCTAGTAGTACAGTATCATCAGCATATCTTAGGTTATTGATTATCTTTCCATTAATTTGTAGGCCTGGCATCTCTATGATGTTTTTAAAGATTTGCTCAGTGTATAGATTGAACAAGCTTGGTGATAGGATGCATCCCTGTTTTACTCCTCTTTTTATATCAATGGGTGTAGAGTACTCTTTGTTATATTTTATTATTGCTGTTTGCTCCCAGTACAAATTACATATAAGTCGTATGTCTGTGTCATCAAGACTTATATCTTTTAGACAGTCTATGAGTTGATTATGGTGTATTTTATCAAATGCTTTGGTGTAGTCTATGAAGCAGGCATATATTGGTTTGTTTAATTCTGTGTACTTTTCGATTAATGTTCTCATGCAGAATATGGCTTCTTTAGCAATGTCATCTTAGAAAAAGTTACACATTTTACCTACAATGGCAAAATGTCCAGAGATGGAGACAAACATCATAAATCATGGCACGCATCGCAACAGGATCAAATGCATTGAACAAACTGACGACCATATAACGATCGAAAGTTTTCAGTAAACGAAGAAAACTTATTACTTAACATATGGATGTGAAAGTTGGAAATCTACCCAGGCTTTAGATAGGAAATTAAATACCTTTAAAAACAAATCTCTGAACAGATAAGAGACGAGTCTAAACAAAAGTGCGTAAAATTCTGTATAAGAAGGAGGCATTGGATATACATCGGTCACCATCTGAGAATGAATAAAGAAAGGCTTCCCTGTCATGCATTCATGTGGAAACCATCTGGTAAAACAAAGCGAATCAAGATAATTTCTACACAGAAAATTACCTGCTTGAATTACTCAACAATGAATATGGAAAAGGTCGCGAAATACTTCGTAATGAACTCGGTATTCAAACCCAAATGTGATTGTAATAATCACGACATGCGATTGAGGGTATAAATAGAATAAAGTTAACCATCCACTCCATATACTGATGAAGTCGTCAGTCGCTAGACACTGCTTGATTTGCTGAAGGGGGAATCTGAGGACCTATGGGCATGTTCGGAGTACAATGATGTTGACCAGAAATAACTCAAAAACTCAATAAAATTTAACCAATACGAGCAGATCCTATGAAAAGTTTGAAGGTATGATCAATCGATGTAAGGTGATCTCCAGGCAGGCTCTTGAACAACCAGTGAAGCTGGATACTTTACCAAGTTCAATCAACCACGTTTCTCAAAGGGAGTTGACTATGCCCATATAACAAAACTGCTACATACTGTTATCAGACAAAGCGAAGCCTTAAAGACGAATTATTAAATCACCACCTGATCACGTCAACGATAATCGCATCAAATAATATCAGTTCTATATCCGCCTTTCGTGACTCTAAAAACAGTAACAGGTTTACAACCCTTAGAAGACAGACGCAAAAACTAAAGTAATGCAACAAGCGGAGAAATTTAAATGGCTCCTTGGCAACCCCATGCACCAAAGAATAACTGGTTTTGGAAAAGTAAGACTAACGGGGAAAAACTTCGCTGCAATCTCCAAAGAACTGGCAACTAGTGAGCCAGTACTGTCCCAAACACGACCAGCAACTAGTGAGCCAGTACTGTCCCAAACACGACCGGCAACTAGTGAGCCAGTACTGTCCCAAACACGACCGGAAACTAGTGGGCCAGTACTGTCCCAAACACGACCGGCAACTAGTGAGCCAGTACTGTCCCAAACACGACCAGCAACTAGTGGGCCAGTACTGTCCCAAACACGACCAGCAACTAGTGAGCCAGTACTGTCCAAAACACGACCAGCAACTAGTGAGCCAGTACTGTCCCAAACACGACCAGCAACTAGTGAGCCAGTACTGTCCAAAACACGACCAGCAACTAGTGAGCCAGTACTGTCCCAAACACGACCAGCAACTAGTGGGCCAGTACTGTCCCAAACACGACCGGCAACTAGTGGGCCAGTACTGTCCCAAACACGACCGGCAACTAGTGGGCCAGTACTGTCCCAAACACGATCGGCAACTAGTGGGCCAGTACTGTCCCAAACACGACCGGCAACTAGTGGGCCAGTACTGTCCCAAACACGACCAGCAACTAGTGAGCCAGTACTGTCCCAAACACGACCAGCAACTAGTGAGTCAGTACTGTCCCAAACACGACCAAAACCCTTATGCCCATCTGATATGACTCCTCATGGGAAACACAAAATACCAGAATTTAAGGAAGACATAATAGGAATCATGAAAAAAGGCACACAAACAAACAAAGAGAGAAAACACACGGCAGAAAAAGACACAAACAGCAACTACCCATAGGACTCCTGGCCACAAATATACACAGATGGCTCAGCCACAAATGCCACCAGAAATTAAGGAGGAGGTGTGTTCCTGAGGCTGAAAATCCAGAATGAGATCACCCAGTCAATAGCTTCTGTGAAATTCTCAAACAACTATAAAGCAGAAACTGAAGTCCTCAAAGATGCTGCAAAACTGGCTATCCAACACAAAAATAGGATGCACAAGAAATTGGTGATACTGACTGATGCACTGTTAGTCCTAACAGCTCTAAAACCCACAGAAACAGTGAGCTCGATGACGTGAGAACAACCCTAGACCAACTATCAATAACTTCCAGAGAGTGGTCATACAGTGGATACCTTCACACTGTAATATACAAGGAAATGAACTCGCAGACAAATTAGCTAAAGAGGGAGGGAGATTACCACAAGAGAACCATCTGGTCAGCTACGACGAAGCCAAATCCATCATCAAAGGTCAGTACCATGAACAATGGAAACGAGAACATCCAAAGCATAACGAGAGGGACGGATACATCCAACATGAAGAAGGGATCAAGTCATCATATTTCGCCTACGCACTGGCCACAGCAGAATGAGAAACCACATGTTCAACAAATTAATATTAGATACTACCAGCCAATGCCACTATACACTGGACAATATGACAACAAAACATGTTCTACAGGATTGCCCCCAGTACACAGACCTGAGAAGGACAATGTGGTCCACACCCATCTCCCTGGAAGAGAAACTATACGGGGCAACCGAATCACATAAGCAGACAGCTGCCTTCATAAGAAAGTCCGGAATCCTACCCTGATTGAATCTTGATCACAGATATATAAATATATATATATAACGCTCATATAATCGCACTAGTACATCGAAACACTTTACACTAATTACAACACTTAACACTGATTATTTTCACTGTACAATCGTGCTAGAACATACAAACATGTACAATGATAAAATAATTATCAATCGTATTAGTACACCAAAGCACAATACATTTGTAAAACACGTTACAATTTTACTAGCACGTCAAAATAATGTACAATGATACAACACATTACAATCGCACATGAAATGAACTTTACCTCTTCAACTTTAGTGTCGTTGGGCTCTGCATCGAGGCCGATGTTCAACACTTTACTAAACTGTCGCTGAACGTCCTTAGACATCGCTGACGTGTTGTACTGTAAGGCTTCTATTCGCATGGCCCTCTTAAATCTGGAAACGATTATTTCCTGTCTTACCTGGAAATGCCAAATATCCTTAACAAACAATCACACTGAATGTAGTAGATAAATAGAGCGAACGTTAATACTAGTAAAGTCTTAGAAAATCATGGAGGATATTGAGTTATTGAGATATTTGCGGGTCATCATCATTGCACTTCGGACATGCCCATAGGTGCTCAGATCCCCTCCTCAGCAATTCCCGGAGTGTCCAGCGACTGACGACTCCAGTTCTATGTTGGTTGATAAGTCTTTTTACACGTCCACTTTATTTCTCATTTCTGGCTGTGCCCACCTTAACTCCCATTTCCATCATCCGAAGAAGTGACTTGGATCTGTGTTTGTCGAAGTCATGTGCTCTTCCCACATCTCGGTGGGAATTGATGATGTCCGCCCGATCCATTGTTTGCTCTTCCTCAACGACAGCGCAGCTAGCCCACCTGTCCGCTCTTTCATTTCCCCATACTCCCGCATGTCCAAGGACAAAAACAAAGGTGACCTTACGTATTTTGGATTTCTGCAACGACTCTACCCATTGCATGCCTACAGAACCCGCCTCCCCTTTTTTATCATGCTCAGCGAATCACTCAGTACACATGCGTGGGTGTTGTCTTGTGACTCTAACCATTTGAATGCCCTGGTCACTGCCATCGTCTCCATTGTCTTGCGACTCGTGGTCACGACGTATGCACCACTGTCTTCGTAGACTATTCTGCCTGCCGAGCGTTCTGTAAATGCCCATGCACTTCTTTGGTGTCGTCTTACAGATCCGTCTGTATAGATGATTGCATCTTTCTCATCGGTGTTATCGCAGATGAGACCGTTGACCTCGGCATTAACCACGACCGGGTTCTGTTCCATACTTTTCATGTCGAGTGTGACAATACACGAGAAAGTCCCCTTGAATGACGTAGGCACCGGTATCCACTCCTCACCAACGCTGATATTGGTAAGCCCACAGACCTGTTTGATGACATCTTCTGCTCGACCCACCCATGATTTGCCTCTTTTTAGCCTGGTACCTTTCTCTGTGTTGAGCACGTGGTGCAATGGATGCTCTGTATCTGTACTAATCTTCAGGTATGCTCGTGCTCTCCAGATCTTAATTATGTCATCCATGGATGGAAAGTCAAGAAGATACCTCATTGCTACACAGGGAGTGTCCCTCTTGGTACATCCCAAGATAATGCACATGGCTTCATTTTGTATTTTCTCCAGCCTATTAATTTGAGCCATACTGACAGTAAGAATTGCCAGGGCATACTCGATTGGTGCGAGGACGAATCCCTGGAACAGAAGAGTAAGTAGCCTCTGCTCGATGTTGGCAGCTGCCATGACCTTCAAGGCGGCTAATCCTTTGCGGGATTTTGTTATCACATGGTCGACGTGGCCCCGAAAACACAGGCTGCGATCAAACTTAACTCCAAAGTATGTCATCAACTTGTCCCTGGTCACCGCATCAGTTCACATACGTACTACCGGTATGATCGTATTAACTATATGATTGTTAAGGGTGAACCATGAAACTTATGCTGTATTTGGATTAACCAAGGCACCTGAAACCCCACACCAGGAAGAAATGCGATTGAGTTCGTCTTCCATTGTGGAAGCGATTCCCCGTCTGTCTCTTCCTTGTCGATACACCAGAATATCATCAGCAAAAGTCATAGTTCTTCCCCTCCCATCCAGCTGTTGTTCCGTGATCGTTATTGTGTAGACGTAAAATAGAACTGGTGACAATGGTGAGCCTTGTAGTAGCCCTGGACAAATGGATGTTGGCTCGGAAGACCAACTTACACATCTGAGTATCACCTTCCTATAGAACAGTGCCGCGGCGATCCATCTAATGAGGAAGGGGTGCACCGCCAGTTTGAGGAGCATATGCATGAAATATTCAAATGGTACCCTGTTGTATGCATCCTCCAGATCTGTAGCAGCAGCACATGTCTCGTCTCGTCTGTGAAAGCCTTCGAAGACGTCATAAGCAAAGATTACCGCGTTGTAGTTGTAGTTCTGAACTGTATCCAGGTTATTCTTTCAATTTTGATATCCACTTGTAGGTTTTGAGTATTTTCTTTGTTTATGATCATAGTTTTAGTCTTTTTGATATTCATATCTAGTCCATATTTTTTTGCTTATCATGTTTATTTCATTAAGTAATTGTTGTAGATCTTTAGGATTTTCTGCTAGTAGTACAGTATCGTCAGCAATTCTTAGGTTATTGGTTATCTTTCCATTAATTTGTAGGCCTGGCATCTCTATGATGTTTTTAAAAATTTGCTCAGTGTATAGATTGAACAAGCTTGGTGATAGGATGCATCCCTGTCTTACTCCTCTTTTTATATCAATGGGTGTAGAGTTCTCTTTGTTATATTTTATTATTGCTGTTTGCTCCCAGTGTAGATTACATATTAGTTGTATGTCCATGTCATCTAGATGTATCTACATTAGGCATTATGTGAGTTGTTTGTGGTGTACTCTATCAAAAGCTTTGGTGTAGTCTATGAAGCAGGCATATATTGGTTTGTTTATTTCTGTGTACTTTTCGACAATGTTCTCATGCAGAATATGGTTTCTTTTTTCCTGCTATTTTTTCTAAATCAAAATTGCTGCTCATCTAATTCAGTATTGATTTTATTCTGAATCCTTCCTTGTATAACTTTTAGCAAGGTTTTTGTAACATGGCTCATTTGGCTTATTGTTTTAAAGTCACTGCATTCAACTGCACCATTCATTTTAGGCGATGCAATGACAGTTTATGTTTTTAGTTCATTTGGTATGTATCCTGTATGGTATATGTCATTGCATATGTCCGTAATCACTTCAATGCCTAAATCTTCAAGTGCCTGTATCATCTCTATCTGTATGCTTTCAAGTCCTGTTGCTTTTCCCTTCTTCATTGTTTTTATAGATTTTTCCGCCTCAGATTTTAAGATTGTATAGCCTGATGTTCATTTTATAACTGATTCAATTTCTTGTCCCTTTAATCGTGAAATAGTTCTGTTATATATTCCTGCCATTTACCTATAATATCTTTATTGTCTGTTAGCAATTTTTCATTTTTTGTCTGCAATGCATCCACCTGCTGTGGCTTTTATTTTTATTAGTCATTCTCTTTATTTCTGTGTGCATTCCTCTTAAGTCTTGTTTGCTTTCCATAGTTTCTATTTCTATATATTTTTGCCCGAGCCAGTCTTTTTTTGCCTTTTTGCACATTTTGCGTATTTCATTATCTATTTTATTGTATTGGGCAGTGTTCTTCACTTGTTTCCTTTCTTCCATTTTTTTCTAAGATGGTGTTAGTTATCCATTTTTGTTTTTTGTTCTTTTCTTTTTTGGGTAAGGTGTCGCAGGTTCCTTGTGTGCTTTTCTTTATGCATTGCCATTTGGTTGTTACTTTTTCATCAGGATTTTCTCTTCTGTATTGTTCAATTCCTTCCTCTAGCAGCTTCTGGTATGTGTTCTTTACTTGTATTGCATAGGTATCGTTAATATCTTTTTGATTTAAAGCAGTTATATGTAGTGGATTTGTTGATGAATTAGACTTTGGATTGTTTCTCTTTAGTTTGATTTTCATTTGAATCATTACAGGATTGTGATCTGAATTAATATCTGCTCCTGGATAGGTTTTGGCTTTCTTTACACTGTTACGGAATCGTTCTTTTATCATTATGTAATCAATTTGATTCCTCTTCTTATCTCCAGGGCTTTTCCATGTGTATAGTTTCCTTTTCTCTTGCTCAAAGTAGGTGTTACATATTATCAGCCTGTTTTCTTCACAGAATTGCATTAATCTTTCATCTCTGTCATTTCCTTTTCCTAAACCATGATTTCCTATAATGGTCTTATATCTACCTTTTCCTACTTTAGCGTTCATGTCACCAATTATAATCAAGATCTCTGAAGATTTCATTTGCTTTATAACTTTATTTAGGTCTTCATAGTATGCCTCTATTTGTTCATCTGTGTAGCCTTGAGTAGGTGCATATGTCTGTATTATTGCTATGTCGAATGGTTTTGCTTTCAACTTGAGTAGTATAATCCTATCACTGTATGTCCAGTGGTTACTTATATCTTTTTGTAGCGCTCTTTTTATCAGTATTCCTACCACCTCTTTGATGTTCTGTTGTGTTTCCTGAGTATATAAATGTATATTTTTCATCCTCTATGTACCCACATTTTTTCCATCTTGTCTCTGATATGCCTAAAATATCTATATTTATTCGTTCTGCTTCTTGAATCAGACTTTCCAATTTCCCTTCTTGATATAGAGTCCTAACATTCCCAGTACTTATTGTGAGATCTTTCCCCCGACATAATTTCGAATTTCTCCGACTCTCCATGGCTTCTTCTGGACTAGTACATGATGAGGCTCCAATCTCTTTCACGGTGGTCTGCCATATTCGCCTTTCGTGTTCTGAATATGCCTCATGTATACCACACACTTTGCTGTTTTTCCTTACTCAGCCGTTGATCATTTCTGATTCATCCGCCCCATCCACCATCACAGACTTTTCACATTCGGGTTGAACACACCCGGCCGACGTCATTGTTGTCGAACATGTGCTTGCCTATCGAACCGCGAACACACGACACAAAGAAGAATAAATCATATTCCACTTAAATATCGGTAATCACATTTCATCCACACGTCTAAGTAAAACATACACCAGACGGGGAATAGCAACACATAATTTCACAATTAAACTGTCGCGTAAATCATTTAAATATATCAGCAATTGCTGAATTATACAAAACGACTACACGCAGCCGCATGACACCGGAAACTTACACATTTACAATCACGAAATGAAGTGGGGTCTGCACCCTAAACGCATGTACCTGCAATTCTGCATTGTCCCACGCAGACATATAAACCCCAACTGCCACCATATTGTTGCGCACAAGGATGGCCTGACCAAGGTGTCGTCTATTGTAAAAACAATGAAAGCCAGGAGTACTTACTGTCCTGTCGCCAAGAAACGAGTTTCTTCCAAAACCATTATATCGGCGCCGCACAGTAGCTTATCAAGAATGGGCCGTCGTTGATATATGGACCCACAATTCCAATATGTAACGCGCTCATACTTTAGGCCTAGCCTCTCACACTTCGACAGTTTAACGCCACCTCTCTTACCTTGTCGTGTTTTCCTTCTTCGATGTTGTCGTTTGGGCTGCATCTTAATACTTACCGTCGTCATAGTATCAAATATATTGTCGCCGAACGTCGATACTGTGGATGGTCTAGACTCACGTGCACTTACTCAGTCGCACGGTCCAGAACCCGTTTCCACGTTATAAACTGGCCAACTCCAGTAAATAGCTCTGCAGCACGCGGATACACAGTGAGCCTTTTACAAATTAAATGAATTATGCGTTTTTGACGACAGACCGGCGAAAACAAACCGCCATTTTTTATGCTTTCAATATAGCGCAATGAACAACAAAGATGAGTACAAGTGATCAAATAAAGAAAATATAACAAAATGCAATGGATCAAAAGAAGCAAAATGATTTACATCAAATAGAAAGCGCGTACAATCACATGATCCCTTCAAATATCAATAAAAACAAACAAATAAAGAGAAAAGTTCACTGGGAATCTGCACTATTTTGTGAGTCCTCTGAAGAAGACAGCAAACAGGGCGCCATATTCCCCGGAAGTCCCACTATCTATCTATCTATCTATCTATCTATCTATCTATCTATCTATCTATCTATCTATCTATCTATCTATCTATCTATCTATCTATCTATCTATCTATTTATCTATCTATCTGTCTATCTGTCTGTCTATCTTTCTATCTATCTATCTATCTATCTATCTATCTATCTATCTATCTATCTATCTATCTATCTATCTATCTATCTATCTATCTCTCTATCTATCTGTCTATCTATCTATCTATCTATCTATCTATCTATCTATCTATCTATCTATCTATCTATCTATCTATCTATCTATCTATCTATCTATCTATCTATCTATCTATCTATCTATCTATCTCTCTGTCTGTCTGTCTTTCTCTTTGTATATATATCTTTGTCTACTTCTCTATCCATCTATGTATCTGCCTATTGTCTGCCTGTCTATCTGTCTATCCATCGATCTCTCAGTCTATCTATCTCTCTTCGTCTGTCTGTCTGTCTATCCATCTATCTCTCTATCTGTTGTCCGCCTGTCATTATGCCTTACTTGAAGAATGCGAGTCTTGTAACAAGACTGTCCTCCGTGACAAATTCTTCTACGTGTCTCGCCCATTCATTTATTCCTGAGTACTCCCACCTTCGGGACTGGCCGTTACTGTCTCCAACCACAATCCTATTTTGATTGTTTGCCTTGATATCCTATAAGTTAATCTATTTGTTAGTGGCGTTTGCTATGATGATTTCTTCGTGCATTGTTATATGCTAGTGATTTTGTATTTTGTGTCGTACAGTTGGGATCTTTCTGTTTTTGTGATCTGGTTAGAAACTCTCTTTTAAATCTTTTCGGTCATATCAAAAGATTCCATTTCGCTGAAAGAGAGTCTGTGTGCATTAGTGAGATGGGCTTCTGTTTGCAACACACATCATTGTCATATTCCTTTAGAGATTTTCTTAACTCTAGCACTTTGTGTCTGATTCCCTGTGCATGTTAAATAAATATTTTGAGCTCATCTTTTCGATCTTTCTTTTTCATTTGAAATAATTTATGGGTTTCTCGTTCCTGTCTTGCTGGATTGGTCCTAAATTTTCATGAAAATTAACATCATCAACGATTAGGCTCTTCTCGCACGAGATACTCCATAACAGTGTAGGATGTGTTGCGTAATCTTTGCTGCATTGCTGGTATGATTGTTTTATTGTGGTGCATCGCTTGGACAGATATCTTCCGACTCTATTGAGGTTTCCTCTCTTGATGTCTACTCCCACAGACAGATTGCCTTTCCAACAAATTTGAATCCAGGTATGCCCGCATTCCCAGCAGCACTTTGCTCCCTTAGCATTTGGTTTAATATAAACGTATGTAAGGTAGACGTTGTTTGGATGTATATGTGGGCTCTACATAGGCATACTTTTATACCCGAGCTTCACTTTGTCTCTTTATTGTTAAATAGGGTGAGCTCTGAGATAAGGAAAGAAATTAAATAAAAGAAAAAAAAATATATAAACAGATCACAACTGTTAAAACGGTGATCGCTGTGTGCATGTCTGTGTTTGTCACATCTCATATCTTTGTGTGTGCATGTCTGTGTTTGTCACATCTCATATCTTTGTGTGTGCATGTCTGTGTTTGTCACATCTCATATCTTTGTGTGTGCATGTCTGTGTTTGTCACATCTCATATCTTTGTGTGTGCATGTCTGTGTTTGTCACACCTTATATCTTTGTGTGTGCATGTCTGTGTTTGTCACATCTCATATCTTTGTGTGTGCATGTCTGTGTTTGTCACATCTCATATATGTGTGTGTGCATGTCTGTGTTTGTCACATCTCATATCTTTGTGTGTGCATGTCGGTGTTTGTCACATCTCATATCTTTGTGTGTGCATGTCTGTGTTTGTCACATCTCATATCTTTGTGTTTGCATGTCTGTGTTTGTCACATCTCATATCTTTGTGTGTGCATGTCTGTGTTTGTCACATCTCATATCTTTGTGTGTGCATGTCTGTGTTTGTCACATCTCATATCTTTGTGTGTTCATGTCTGTGTTTGTCACATCTCATATCTTTGTGTGTGCATGTCTGTGTTTGTCACATCTCATATCTTTGTGTGTTCATGTCTGTGTTTGTCACATCTCATATCTGTGTGTGTGCATGTCTGTGTTTGTCACATCTCATATCTTTGTGTGTGCATGTCTGTGTTTGTCACCTCTAGTGACTCGGGCAGATGGTGCTCGTAAACCTGGGAGGGCTGACCATCTAAGGGCAGAATCCCCCTACAGAAAAGATCACCTGCTGCCTAGCAGGAAGATTGGGGACAATCAAAGGCTGGGGAAAGCAAACCTGAATAAAATTATGGCTGAAATCGGATACACTGGGCCACTGGCGCAGAACACAGTGCAACGTTTTTAACGGGTGTTGAATCACAGTGGATCTGGCAGACTCTAATTGTGATGTTCTGTTTGTAACACACCTAACCTGACAGATGAGTTCATGTGAGGAGCTGGAATCCTACTCTGATTGGGTCCTGATAGCAGCGAGAGAGAGAGAGAGAGAGAAACGGTGATAATCTAACTCTGCATACGGTTTACCCTAGAACACTCCAATCATTATATTCCTGAAATCGCACAAATGTATGGCCCATGTAGATAGAAGAATCACACAACATTTCAATTCTGAAAAAGCAGGTATTTTAGATTTCATATTTGGAATATACATATTTGCCCCTTTGGACTAAGCCACTGCATGACAATAATTTAACTCAGACTTCCGGTTTCAAGATGGCGCGGTCATGTATGCGTCAACGTTCACTGTTACGTTTTTTGAGCCGGAAAGATGGTTAACTCTATCTTTCCAATGCAGATCAGTGTATAGATCAGAAGTTCCACTGTTGGGATCTTCCCCGGCGAAGCGGAATACATGCATGTGATCTGAAATCCTCTACAGTGTACGTGATAGTGTGTTCTGTGTTGATTGCAATATACGTCATCGTTGGAATACCGGTCACTATGACGGTTAGGCGACAGGAACTTTTAATTGCTGTGTCTGAAAAGTGTTCCTTGTTGCAGTTTCCTCATATTCCAAGTCCGGCTTGTTGCAGGAGCTACTGAGTTAAGTGCTCTGTGCACACCGTGAGCTGTGTGTCTCATCCGTTTTGATCATGTTTCGATATTCCAATTGTTTACGATGAATGATGATATCGTATGACAGGGAACAGTTGGCTGTGCTCACTTTCTGTGCGTTTTCGCCTTATGTCTTTTGGCATGTGCTGAGACTGCTACGATGGGGACTACAGTTACCTTTCTTTGTTTTGGAGATGAGTTAGTAATTCGGATGATTCCACTGGTACGGACGGTTGAGCAATTATCGATTTTAATTCGTTTGCAGTGATACCGGGGCCTTCCATAACCATAACCATGATCAATTTAACTCAACTTATATACCGTATGTTCGTAGTATAGCTTTCAAGTGTGTACATGTGCCGTGCCTACAGATTTATGATCATAACTCACTCCAACTTTCTTCTTCTATAGTTATCTAACATTAATGTTGTTGACTTCAAACATAACAATTCACGTTACCTCTCTGATATCTTTTCTGTTCTCCTTTATCGCTACTTCCTTCAGCTACTTCTCACTTGTTACAGTATATTTCATTTGTTAATTTCTCAGTACATGCAGACAGCTTTGATTATTTTCTCCTAATAATGGAAATATGCTTCTTGTTTGCTTCCAGTAAGAATGTCCTCGTTACTTTTTTTTGCCGAAAGTGTTCTCATTATTCTTGTGTAAAATCATATTTGTCGGCCTCCATTGATTATCTTGTCTCTAGTTCCGTTGTCCATACTATTCAAACTCATCACCATTCGACCCTATATACTCTACATAGCACATTGTCCTTTTTTCCTTTCTTCTTGCCCCATTGTCAAACACGTGAATACTTATACTTAAATGCATATGATTTATCATGACCATCACCATCCACAGTAATTCACATATAACTAATCTAAATAACAAACACTAACCAGCTCAGCCTGATTGAGCTCCGTCTTGTTCGTGTTGAAATCCCATTGTTTTAAAGACAAATTACGTAACTGAATTTCATATTCCGCGTTATAGTTTTCCAGAAATTTCAGAGCTTCTGTTTCGTTATAGTTTGATCCCTGACACGAGACAGGGATCACGAGGTACAAGGCGACCAGTAAAGACCAGTTAGATAGTCCCATCTTTGGAATGACGTCGATGTGTTGACAAAAACAAAACCAGCTGTGAAACTAGTTGAACCAGTTGTGATCTGCATTCAGAAACAAGGAAGAAGTTGTTTGGATAAGTAGCAGGATTACCGAGCAAACACACAATAACAAGATACTATTCAGTTTAAGGTCTTCAGAATGGATTTTGAAAACCCAGGTATCATTATCACAAAAGTAAATAAGTTTAGAATAAAAACCTGGATATGTACAAGAAAATAAATTTTGGCCTACACGAAACAAAATTAATTTAACAAAATGTAAAACAATTAAAATAAAATTACATAAAGCGAAATTATGAATTAAGCCGAATCTTATTTTGTTAACTAGTTATGATAGTTCTTCATGATTTTTTGCCTCTTATACAGTATAATCTGCACATCTTAGGTTATTGAGTATATGTCCATTGATGTTTATATTTTGGCATCTCCATGATGTCTTTAAAGATCTGGTCAGTGTAAAATTTAAATAAACATGGTGATAGACTGCAGTTTGTAGATTTGTGTGTTAACCTTCTCATGCAGATGGTTTCTTTTGCCTCACTGTTCTTTCTAAATCCAAATCGATGTTCTGTTAAATTCATTTTTTTTTCATTTGAATTCGTCCTTCTATTACGTTCAGCAAGAAGCTAGTTATATGGTTGATTAAACTTATTGTTCTAAAGTCACTACACTCCACTTGACCGTGAGTAAGAGGAGAGAGGGATTTTAACTAGCCTTATCTAAACATGAAATTACAATTATTTTATGTTTTACGAATAAATCAGACTAGAACTGATGTATTATTATTAAATTATTCTTACCTGGAATTAAACAGTACAGTCTTAACATCAGACTTAAATATCTTTTTCTGCCTCCCTTTTCTGAAATAGTATCACATTTAAATTTCTATAAATCGCGCCGACTAATCTCAATATAATTAAAATATAGATTCACAGTCTTATTTACGTATATTGAATATGAAAAAATAATATTAAATATTATTTGCTAATAATTATAATATACAATAAAAGTATGTACTATGTCATTACAATTTTTAAATACTTAAATTAATGAATGTCAAAGTATTTGCTCATAATATTATTCTCGATAGTATTAATCATAGTAGGTGCCTGTCAATACTTATGTTCATTAATTCTGACTCCTTTTATTAACTATTTAAATATAACATCAATATATTAATTTAAAATAGTTCTTGAGAGACTGGTTGGTCTCTCTGGTAGGCAAGACGACAGAGAGGTTGTGGGTTCAAATCCGGTCTGCACCAGTTGGGATTTTTATTTATAATTTCTTTCTTCGGCATCCACCCCTGGTCTCAGCAGCGAGGCCCGGCTTGAAACGTCAAAACTCATAGTCGGGGAAAAAAATGAGTACCTCCGAAAACGGAATTATCTGCCTGTGCGGCGAGGGAATCCTGTGCTCACGGCTACCAGGGAAAAACGGATTAACACGTAAAATTCAGTTCCTAGTCTCTAGGGACTTCGTCAGAGGTAAAAGACGGCGAACGAAAAAATAATAATAATTCGTCATCCATCTATAACATCGGTCTGCTGTAGCGTGTTTACTCTTGAGTAGTTTAAAGAGACGAATTAGGAGGTTCAAATTACAGCTGATGTTTGCGTCACATAGGCTCAAACTTCCAAACACTCACAGTCTCACTGTTTTATTGTTGTATTTCTCTTTTGTAAATCCAAAAGTCAAAGCATATTCATATATATATATATATATATATATATATATATATATATATATATATATATATATATAAAGTATATAAAAGCTAATATGTTAAGTATCTCATTATATATAAATTTAAATTATGGGTTGAAATAGAACAGTAAGTTATTTTAGTTAATTTATATATAAAAAGTAAAAAAAAAAAAAAATAAAATAAATAATACAATTGTAAAAAAGTAAGAGCCCCCGTCACGCCAAGTGGCGTATAGAGAATATAATGTTAATGACCATCATTTTTACAGACCTTCGGCACATGATTTTTTGGAATAATATAGTTGGTATTACGCTAGTGCCGCTTTACTTTCCCAGAAAAAAAACACACATTTACGGCTGGGTGAACCTGGAAGCCGTCGATTAGGATCGAACCTGACCTCTTGTCCTTAGTAGTCTTTTCCACTAACCACTGAACAAGTCATATATATAAATATATTTTAAATGACTCTATTGAATAATAACTATGATCATTTTTACTTCATCCAATATGGTCGTGTTGAATAGTTCCTTATCGTACACGCCTTAATGGTTTAACCACTAACGTATATTTTGAATATTTTACTGCTGCAATAATCGACAATATGTAACTGTTTAATAATAACAAATATTAAAGATTTTAATTAATCAATATTTTTGGCATTATTATACAAACTTACTACTTACCTTTTTACGTTTATGTGACTGTTAAATCAGTGATAATTGTATTGAGAAACGCGCACTGTTACAGTATGCCTTGGTTTATATAGTTTCAAAATCGCAAGCAAGATGAGTCGTTTTAATGTAGTATAATATGACATTAAACGAAGTGTCATATATTAGGTTTATTCAGTTTCCTTGCAAGATGGGCTTGTAGACTAGAGGAATTTTGCAACAGGTACACAAATTAGAAAATACATGTACTAGGAATAACCCCCGCCGTAGAATATTTAAAGAAACAACAAATACAATTGCTTGGCGACGTGAGCAGGCGGGAAATTCGAAACTCCACACAACGAGGCTTCAATAAACGTTGCGAGAACACCAGACCCAAGGGCCAATAGCGAAAAAAATATTATAAACAATAGGAAACATAATAATAATAGAGGCGAACAGAAGAACAAAAGATCGCAAAGTATATCTAACCTTGACTTTGAAAGACAAGTGAAGAATGGAAAGAATAAGTAGAAGGAGAAGAAGTACAACATGTAAAGTAGTCCTATAGCAAATGCCGTTTGTTATTGGGGTGTTTAAAAAAAAGATACAAAACAGATAGATAGATAGATAGATAGATAGATAGATAGATAGATAGATAGATAGATAGATAGATAGATAGATAGATAGATAGATAGATAGATAGATAGATAGATAGATAGATAGATAGATAGATAGATAGATAGATAGATAGATAGATAGATAGATAGATAG